>JARHVA010008153.1:52500-387500 GCA_037957365.1 Torreya grandis
AAGTAATGTAATAATAAAAATGTTCTTTCTTACACTATTATCAATCATAACACTTCATATATGCTAGTGATCAAGATATGTTTGGATGAATAAGGAATGAAGATCTAAGTTATCATGCTTAATATAATTATCAACATAACTAATAGAATGTCTCTAAACCATAATAGGTATATGTCACATATAGGTACCTATAATCCCATCCAATAGATGTTCATAAGGATATGGAGGGTGATGCACATTATATGCCATTTGAAATTTTGGATCCTTATCTGAATGATTGCACAAAGGACTTTTAAATATTTTCTATTTATGATGATCACCAGGTTATGAACTTGATTCCCTTAGAGGATCATAAAATATAATATTCTGGTCATCATGAGGTCTTGGATCTTATGCTTCAAGGTAAAATATCTATTCATAGAATGTTTAGGGCCTTGGTGATATTTACAATAATCATTCACATCATATCCTTTAGGTAGAGATCTACTCATATCAACATCTATAGGATAAGGGAGAGATATAATATGACACTCTAAAATCCATAGGATTAATGAAGTAGGAGACATAGGTAAGAGTGAAAATTTCGTTATGGTGTATTAAATAACATCGGTCGATTAGGTTGTTGTGACACTACATTAACCATGGTGGTTGTTTCCTTTTAGGCTCAAGAGATTTGACCTTATAACTTGGTTTGATAGTAAACTTGGTACTTGATGTATATATATTTGATGTGTTTACCACATAATTAAGCTATTTATTTCATATTCTTGAACAATGTGACATAAGTCATCAAAAGATTTGAAATTTTTGAATGTGATGGACTTATCTAAAAGAACAAGCAAACTTTATCTACCATAAGATTAGTCATTTTATACAACATTTTATTGTACCTCAAGACATACTCATTAATAGGTTCATTGGTTCCTAGTTTGATCTTTAAAATCTGGGCATAGGAAGCCTTTCTGGTAATGTTAATAGAGAATTTTTCCCAAAAGTAATTTACAAGAGGTTTGAATTACTTTATTGATTTAATAGGTAAATCATAGAACCACCTAAAAACATTATCCTTGAGACTCCTTGGAAATAATATAGTCAAAATTTTATAATTGGAGGCATAATCAAGTCATGCCATGTAAAATTATTTAAGATTTTATTCAAAATCACCCTTAATATATTAAAATGTCAACTTAGGTGCAACAAAACCAGTTGGCAAGGGGTGCAAAGATATTTCAATTATAATAGGATTATGTAGCACATCCCATGAATCAATAGCATGAAGAGACTTTAAAGCCTTTTGTTCAATATTTATGACCTTTTCCTCCAAGGTATTTATAAATTAAAGAAGAGTTTAAATTGTAGACCCATAGAGATTTACGTTTGCAAGCTGAGTAGTCATCAAAGGGGAAGTAAACATGGTTTGAGTAATAATAGTCATTGAAACTACTAATTGGGTTGAAGTATTTATGTTTCCCATGTAATATGTGGAAATAGTATTTTGGATTGTAGAGAAAAATGGTTTGATAATATAACCCCTATCCCCAGTAGATGTATGAATCGATGAAGTATCCAATTGGATGGATGTTTTAAAATTTTGCATTTGATTTTTTTGTTTATAATATAGTTCTGAGGATCTCATCAAGGTCCTAAGGATTTTGATGAATACACTCATGAAATTATACAATTTCTATCTTGAACTTGTTCATAGTCTATTTCCTCATGCTAATTATTTTCATTATACTATGCTTTTCATTATCAGAATATTATTCAATGATAACCTCATCATTATGTTGGTAATTCTTAATATTGTTATAATCACGATCTATAGCATTAGGTCCCTCATTGGTTTTATACATCTTAGATGGTAGAAGAGGAACCTCAATGTGCTCAATAGGAACACCACCCAATCTAGGGCTACACCTAAGTTTCATATAAAATAATATAAGTATGAACTAGAAAATTATAACAATTTGAAACCTTAGCTAGTTGAAAACCCTAGGAATTAGGAAAACTTGCATTCACATAAATCATGTTTACCAAATTGTTAAACCTAAATTTGGATAAGTATCATAATTGGGTTAGGGTTAATAATATATAAATGAATAAGCACAAGGGTGATAAATAGGTCTATAGAAGGATAATTAATTTCAAAAATTATATAAGTCAACACTAAATTTATTATGTTGAGATATGCTCAAAATGGAAAGTAAAATTGTGTTATATATTAAAATTATAATGAAAAATAAGACACTTAGATAGAACATGCAAGAAGTATACTAGAAAAGGATTCTAGATCAATCATATTCTAAACAAATAACCTTTGTAGCTATAGACACTTTTGTCAACTAGAGATGATTGTGTTGACACTGCTATCTAATTTGGATATAGGTGTCCTATATGAAATACCTACTAAAATTAGATGCAAGCACTTAGAATATTTTAGGTTTTATGCCTCATTTTCTCTAGTGTTCTCAAATTTAGATCATGGGTTATCACTCATTGTCAAACAATAAAACCTTAGCTCTTCATCTTCATAGTGGTTGTGTAAAAAATGGGTTAGTAGGCTCATAGTGTTGAGCTAACCCCAAAGACCCATATATCAATGGGTGTTACCTACATATACACTACTCTAAATAGGGCATCATATTAATGTAGTTCTCCCCTAATGAGTTGGTTGCACATGAAAAGCAAGAAAAACAATGACCTATCTTGTAACTTGTCAAATATAAATCATGGAATGTTCCTTCAATACTTCAAAATGACTAAAATGGAAATAAGAGAGACTATGGAAGATTTGTTCATTCAAGTTATTTTTGGTCATTAACTTGTGAGAAGGTGTGATATTTCTAGGTCTTTTCTAGGTGAGAAATGAATGTGGAGTGATCTTGTATTTATACCAATCCGTTTTGAGTATATCTCACTTTAAATAAATTAAGCAAACCATAGGAATATGTTTCATTTTCAAATTAAATGAATTTAGGGCACTAGACAATTGTGTTGGGTCAGGACACTTGCATCGACATAGGTGTCTGACTGGGATGTAATTATTTCAGAAGCAAAAAAATAAATACATGTCTATAAATTGTAGAGATGGAAGATAAGAAGGTTTATAACACTTTGGGAAAGATAAAAGTTTTGGGTCATTATAATTTCATTGATCAAACTAAGATATAAGCAATGAGCACAAAGAGATCGTAGATGCAAACCTTTTGGTAGTATAAAATGTTGAGAACTGAGAGGAAAAATAAAGGTTTGTATTTTAAAAGTGTAAAAAACCCAAGGTGATATATAAATTAATACATAGTGTCTACAATAATTTATGTTAAATCATATAAAGGAAACCAAAAGGATTGAAACACTATGAAATATGGTAGTGATCTAACTAGAGAAGCCATACTAATCTATACAGGGTCTAATACAAGCACTAATAAGATAGAATATCCCAAAATAAATTTAATTAAAATAGATACCAAATAATAATGAGGAAACTAAGGTCAGATAAAAAAAATTTAAAAATAAAACCTAAAGGTGATATCTAAGATTCACAAAGGAAGTGAAATTTGATTGTAAAGTGATATAAATTGTTGAAAATAAAACCCAAAGGTAATACCTAAGATCCAAAATAGAAATTAAGGTTGAATATAAAGTGATATAAATGGTGAAAAATAAAAACCAAATTTGACACCTAAGATTTAAAATAGAAACTAAGGTTGATTGTAAAGTGATATAAATGGTGAAAATAAAAACTGAAGGTGATACCTAAGATCCATAATGGAAACTAAGGTTGATTGATAAATGATATAAATGCCATAAAATAAATATATATTATAAATACATAAATTTATAAAAATTAAATATTATGAGACAAGAAAGATATATATAACTATCATTATGTATGCTAAAGATAAAAAATATGAGTTCAAATCATGTTAATAAATGTGAAGTAAATAGGAAAGAATGTCATATTTGGTCACAAATGACATGCAATGTATATACACACACCATCAATAAATTTTTTAAGTCTCATTTTAATTTATATCTTAATCAAACCATAATATATTCCACCTTTTACAAGAATAATGCTCAAATTATGTGGCATACGAGATCTAAAGAACACGTAGGCACGTTAGAAGGAGGACTTGGAGACTCCTGATGAGGATGACATAAGTAATGAAAAATGGGTGATTTTTAGTAAGTAATGAAACACACATAATTGAGTTTAATGGGTGTTTTGAGTCATAGGGGAGGCTTCTCCTCCATCTTATATGGACCATGTGAATACTACTAGGAATGAGTCAAGATCCTCATAAATATATGAAATATTATTAAATGGCTCTACACTTATTCAAATAATGTGTATAACACTAGTGCAAAAAAGAATACACCTCTTCAATTTTTGGGGGTATAATTAGGTGTAATATTTAGAGGAGACATGTTTAGTTGAAAGGGAAAATTAATTTACTAAAAATTAATGACATCTATATATTATCAAAGGGCTTGATAATTAGTAAAATTAATGTGTACTAGTCATATGGAAGTAACAAGAACATGTAGGATGAGAAGGTCTATGTGACCTAATATCCATGGAAATATCTTGGGATTTTTACTTTCATTATGATAGGAATCATTGGTAAGATATAAATTCCTAAGTTGAATGACCAAAGACTTTATGAAACTATTGGGGTAGGTGAATGTGGTGTTTTATCAAACCTATGTAGAGGAACATAATGAGGTATATCTGGAATCTCATTTGAAGGTCCCATATCATCACTATTAGGTCATATATTGGTTGAGTCAGAAATTTGTTTTTGATTCCTTAGATATATCTGATACACTCCATATTGGTGTTATGAATGACTGAATACTTTATGAAATGAACAATATGGTTCTATTATTTAGTTATAAAACATCCTTTGTGCATGCCATCAAAGTGTAGCCAACATATCTAGACATCCTTTGATTTCACTTCCTCCATAGATTTTGGCTACACTTATATGGCCTAAACTAAGGATGTCACATAAATAAATATTATCACCAT
The DNA here is from genome assembly GCA_037957365.1 of Torreya grandis. NCBI lineage: Eukaryota > Viridiplantae > Streptophyta > Pinopsida > Cupressales > Taxaceae > Torreya > Torreya grandis. The sequence goes on from JARHVA010008153.1 coordinate 57,536, forward strand.
ATTATTTGTTTCATAAAGTATTCAATCACTCATACCACCAGTGTCAAATGTATCAGATATTTATAAAGAAGTAAAAATAAATTACTGACTTAACCAATCTATGCCACAATAGTAATGATATTGTAGAATCATATAAAATTATAGATAGACCTTATTATGTTCTTCCACATAGGTTTGATACAACACCACACACACTCTCCCACCATAGAGAAAGATCCATATTGTGAGTCTCCAATCATTCAACTCAAGAATGTAGATCTTACCAAAAATTCCTAGCATAAAAGAAGCAAAAAGGCCCAAGTCCTACCATGGATAATTGAGAACCTAGATCCTCTCATCCTAGGTTCTCTTATTTCTTCCACATGACTAGAACACATTATTTGACTAAATGTCAATCCCTTTGATGTCTTTAGATATAATTCATCTTAATGAAAATTTTCCCCTTCCTCCAAACATGTTGCCTCAAAGGATTATGTCTGATTATATCCCAAAATGTGGGGAGGTGTACTATCTTTAGAACCAATGTCCTACTCATTCTAAGGATAAGTGTAGATCCATTTAGCAGAATTTCATAGATTTTATGAGACCCTTTCCTCAAGGTTCCCAAGAGTGTTTACACAGTCCACCTATGATGGAGGACTAGCCTCCCATACAAATAGAACTACCCCTTATACCATAATATTTGTGTTCCATAGGATTCCTCAATGATAGTCATTATTCATCATTTATGTCATCTTCATTAGGAGTCTCCATGTCCTCCTCCTTATAGTGTGCCTAAGTTTTCCTTGGAGCATGTTGACCAAGAAGTATTAGTATGACTCCTAAAAAATGTAGAAGATACTATGATTTTTGTTAGATATCAATTAAAGTGATACTTGATAGATGTTATCAATGATGTGTATTGAGATATTTCATTATTTCATATTTACATCAAATGTATTAACATGATTTTATCTCATATTTTTATATTTAGCATATGTGATGCTCATTGTATATATCTTGCTTATATCATGACCTTTAATTTTCATCACTTTATTTCTTCAACATATATATTTGTTTTATGTCATTTATATCACTTTTCAATTAGTCTTTTTTTTAGAACTTATTTATTGACGTCAAATTTTTTTCCATATATATCACTTTAGAGTCTATCATAGTTTCCCTCATTGATCTTAGATATCACCTTTGGGTTTTATTTTTCACCATTTGTATCACTTTACATTCAACCTTAATTTCCATTATGGATCTTAGGTATCATCTTCAGGTTTTATTTTTTGCCATTTATATCACTTTATAGTTGGCCTTAGTTTCCTCATGATTATTCGGTACCTTTTTATGTTCCCCCTCTTTTTGGATAATATTTATTATAATTACTTGAGTTATACCCTATGTAGGTTAGTATGGCTTATCTAGTGACATGAATACCATATTTCATAAATATTCCCTCATTTCAGTTTCCTTTCCATAATTTGACTTACATCACCATGTAATTTTAGATACCTCATTATTCCTAGTCACTTTTAAATAAAAAATTCTCCTTATGGCCAGATGTTATCATATTCTCATTATATCACCTTTTCACATGGATGGATCTTCCATGATCCTCATCTTTCCCTCTCCTTTCACTTGAGGTATACTTTGGTCAGTTTTGATATTTAATTATTTCATATGGTGTAAGTCTAGGAATCTTTACACATCTTGGTCTATAGGTTCTATTCTCTAGTATGATAGGTGTAGGATCTTTCTTTTATTCATATTCATCATAAATATTTGGTTTTTCCAAATCTATATGGAGGAGAAAAATATAAAAATCCAAAATACTTAAAATCTAAATCATAAGAAAAAGCAATATTAAAATTCATAATATATGTTAAAATTTATATCACACCAAAATATATGAAATTTTTGGCATATTTTATATTATAATTAAAGTTTAAAATCTATAATTTACCTCATGATAGTGTTAAGATCCATTAGGATGCAATAAGATAGTATACTAGGGTATGAGATTTCATTACATCATGATATCTTCTTACATTCTAGTGCCATCTACTTTCTCACACAAGTACCCAATCTTTGTAGTTGATTAATGGATTTATAAGGGGTCTTGAGGAGTGGAGAACAAATTGTGGTAAGTTATGATACTTTAATAGGACTATATATAAACATAATTTGTTATCCCAAGCTTATGATTTCTAGGTGGCTTCTCTAGGTCCTTCATGTCCATAGTTCTAAGCCTTTCCCATTTGATTAGAGTGTCTTATTTTTGTTGAAGTTTTATACATAACCCTCATGATGAATTGCATTAATTATATATACATCACATATTATTTGATATTACCTTGATGGATATCAATTTTAGTGGATCATGTCCCTCATATTTACTTTCTCATTTTCTATCTATTTGTTTCATACATGAATTTTACCTTCCATTGATAATGCCTCTTGGATTTTTAGTGTTTTAGTTGCATTGTAACTCCTTGGGGAATACCACTATGTCTTCCTTATAAATGGCCATTAACATATATATCCAAAAAATTTCCATCATAATGGTTATATCTCTATATGGTTATGTTTTCTTACATCTTACTTTGGTACATGCATTGATTTTGATTTTTCACTCATTGAGGTATTTTTCTTATTTAAATCTTACATTTGAGGTCAATCCTTGTATGATTTGAGTCTTTTAATATCTTACATTGGATGTAACTTATGATCATTTTTATTTCTCCTATGTTGGATTTAAGTTTAATTTTTTTACATGGGATGATTTTCAAATATTCTTTCACATATCTTGGTTTGATTATCTTTTTCACTTTCTTACATTGGATATCTCATTTCACAATTTGTTTTGCATATTATAATTAAATTTGTTATAAAATTTTGAGTGATATTTAACTTTATACTTAAAATGTTTACATATATTATGTTTTTCATCTTACAATTAAATTTGTCTTAAAATTTTATGTGATCTTTATCTTTATACTTATAATGTTTTACATATCTGATGCTTTACATCTTACTTACATTGGGTATGTTTTGAATTCATTTTATTTATCTTATTTATACATATTTTCTTAGTTGATATTTTATCTACTTATGTAAGATATCATTTTTTCTTACTTTTTTTTTCTTTTGACCATGAATTTGTTCACATTTTTATAAAAAATAATTAAAAATGCATCACATTTTATCATAGCATGATATGACAAAAATATTATGTGATAGAAAAGAGATATACATAAAGAATTTTATCATGTGTAGATAAAAAATGAGATAAAAATCACACACACACACACACACATGAGTCTTAGTTTTCTAAATCATGATATGACATAATACATCAAAGTAAAACAAGTAGACTCTCTGGGAATGTGGATCACCTTCATACCCTAGGGTTGAGGTACCACACTTTCCATGGATGGTCCTAAACATGTAACTTGTAAACTTTCCAATAGTGATCAAGTATAGGACTGCATGCCATTGACATGTCCTTGTAGATATTCCACCTAAGATTGTAACTCTGCCACTCATCCTACAGCCACCATGTGTGTAGTCTACTATGTGGCTAATTCTTACCACATTTTTTATGCATCATCTCCCACACATATTGGTGTTATCACACGATATATAAATTATTATTGGTGTTAAATATTCATAGCAACCACTCCAACCAATATAAATAAACCAACATAAGGCCCAAATTAGGGTGTGATAGGATATGACATCATATTAGTGTCATGATTTGGTAGCAAGACATCCAAAATCATGTGGTGTGTTGTCTCCACAATATTTTACCATTGTACCACCTCTATCACCATGTCTACCAAAATAAACATACATTCAACATCAAATCTCACATATCTATCCAAACCTATAACATATATATCACTAATGCCTAGCATGTATATCTATAAATATAGGATAATAAAAGTGATAACATGATTTGTATATAATTTTCATACCCACTATATGCCAAACATATCTCCACCTATCATGCCTCTAGCATCATGGATTCAAGATAGGGTGAATCCTCTCCATCTCCCTCGATGGACTACCACATACTATCAATTTTAACTTTAAATTTGACCATATATTATCTATCTCACTTATAAATCATCTTGGGGATCTACTTATCTCTAAGGAGATACTTTTTCCTACCTACTTATGCCATTTCCTCCTCACACTACTCATTTTTGTTGTCATGTTTATTTAGATACCATTGGTTAGTGAGGTTTACCTAATATGATATAGTTGTCACACCTCTTCCTCTTATCCCCCATTTATCCCTATAATGGCTTGCCTAATTCCGAAAAAAAACCAAAGGTGCCAGTGAGTGTGTCATCCCAACTACCTAGGTACATAATCACATAGATTTGGCTTATCCCACAAAAAATAATTCCTTGTGATCTTGCTTTATCCCCTCACTTGTACTGTGTTTGGCTAAGATTCATAAGCATCTACTATGCCCTTTTACGACATTCATACTATCTAATCCATCCTAATGGTTTAAAAATAGGGTACATGAGGGATCACTCATAAATTATGACCATACTCTCATATCCCAACCTTAGGGAGAAAGTCATTTATCATACGAGGTAACCCTAAATGTATATACATGGGGAACCTCTCATATATCCAATATGCAAAAATAATTATGGGACCCATAGTATGTTGGTCCCAACTCAATACACCATGAAAACCATTTATGAGTTGTACCCATACTATACCTCCCATATCATACAAAGTGATCTAATCCATTTTAGGCTAACACATGGCTATAATATACATTGGTACACCCCATATAAATTATGGCACAACATACACATATTCATAAGTCTGATAAAATCCTTAAAAATATCCATAATGCCTGACACATATACCTAAATATGTATGATGAGATTATACTCATCATATTGATTGGATCTCATACCTTATTCATATAACTTCCATCTCTCATCAACCAATTTTAGTGAATAACATAACATTAAAGTTCTTATAATAGGTAACCCTAGTGTATCATGGACATCTTATAGGGTGATCACCACCTATATGGTATCTTCATCCACCACCCATATAAATATGTAGATGGTCCTCTAACATCACAAAAAAACATGGCAATGAGATTCATGATCAAAGGAACATGGCACATCTCCATAATTCTAACAAATTTGAGAGTCACCAGTTTCACTCTATCCACTGCTAATTGTCTCACCACCAAATATGACATCAAAATAGTGTAAACACTCCTCCATAGTGGTCTCTACCTTTGAATAATATTTTAAAAAAAAAACATAATAATATTTTGATCCAAAAATATGAAAATAAATAAAATAATTGAAATAAAATAACCACTAAAATTAGAATGGTCCCCACTTTTTACCATACTGACCATTTCCTAATTTTATAATACATCGATAGCCTATAGTTTACATTATATCCTCCATTTTTTTATATATTATATTGACTATAATTATACTGTATCAATCATACCCTAAGGTATTGGCCAACACATACATATACTACATCAGACATACACTATGGTATTGGCCAACATTTATTTCCTACTACATTGGACATACCATATAGTATCATCCATTCTTGACTCTATATATTTTATTGGCCAACACTCAACTATAATAGCCACACATAATTTTTTCAATGATGCTGACAATACCTTATGTTATCAATCATATTAATATTGTCATACTTCACCAACCATATATTTTGGTAATGGTAAGTATATTGTCCAACTATATCAACCATACCCCACTTTATTGTCTAGGATTTGAAATTTACCCTTACCAACTATATCATCCTTGTTGATATAGTTGTCCTAGAGTAGAAAATTCTTTCCTTGGCCCTAGTAAATGTCTTTGGCCCTAGTTTTGAGTTTTGCATTAACTATCCATTAGCATTCCTAATTTTCTCTTCATTTTGATTCTTGTTGGATAAATTATGTTACACATATTTTCCCTAGTACCTAAATTCCCTAAATCTAGTTCATTTTATTAAAAATGACAAAACAAAATATTAATACACCATCTAGATGTAGGGATCCAAAAACCATTATGATGAGACCTTATACACATTTTCCTCCTCATCTATGATCCATCATCGCTTGAAGTTTTATTTTTGGACACTCATAGCTTTGGATTTTCAAAAAATAAAAAATGCACAAATGAAGTTTACCTATTTATAGTAATATTTCAAATTTTGAAATTTTATTGTTATTTACTAGGAGATTCTTTTTTTCCCATATCTTTATTTCTATAGGTCATTTTCACAAACCAAAATAAGCCTTATAATCCTAATGAGATAGATATGTATTAGGCACTAACATATTTTTTATTTAAAAAGTTTCTTTTTTCTCTTATTTTCTAGGTCTACCATTCATTATTTTTGATGGGTGCCTTCTATCAACTACAACACATGCAAATTCACATCTACAATCATTAAGGTAAGTGAAGTTACATATTTTCATATTTTTACTTTCAGAGCTTTCAGCATTTATTTTATTTTATGTTAATTTTCATATTTTTACTATGTTTCTATCACAAAGCACCATCCCACATTACAATATTGTAACACATGATGATATTTAGGTGGGGCATATGTATGCACCTAATAATTTTCACTTTATCACTTTATTAATTATTTCTCTTGCAGACGCTTGTTAGCATATCAATCTCCTTGAGTGTATACATTAAAGGGTTCACTAGGAATTGGGTGGGATCGACTCACGATAATTTATGAAATATGTTTGCTTTCTATTTTTCATACCATCATTTCCATTAATATAACCTCCTTTGAGTCTATTTTTTTCTTACCTCTCTGTTTACTTTCCATTCATATTTTTTGGCTTCCTTATATCCTACTATATTAGCTTGGCCAATATAGTTTGTTTCATAATTAGTCTTTCCTATATTATATCAGCCAACTTGATATAATTATTAGTTTATCTTATATAATTTTTATTTTATTGTATTAATCAATATAATACTATGTCATCTAACATCTCCTAATTGTCTTGACCTAGTTAATATCATCGAATTAGAGTTCAAGGTTAATTTTGGGTATTGGAGTCGTATATATAGGGGTTATATTTTATTCCTAAAATATATATCACAATCATACACTTTATTTTAAATCACATTTATAATTATCTTATTTAATATTTGGGAGATTTATATCTTTATAATTTTATCTTGTAGGTCTTATGTATAGTGTCATTGAATCTCAATAAGAGAGGCCTTTGGATTTCCTTACTAAGGACATATAGGTCTTCATTTTACCATTTTCCCTATAACATGTTGGAATAAAAATGAATAAGAAGTGGGGGTGTGGGGGTAAATCATTCTTTAAAAAACTTTAAAAAATTTACTTTATCATTCATGAACTATCAAGGCAATATAGTGAACTAGAAACACATCAAGAACAATTTATATGAGTATGAGACAAGAGAATAACACATAGAACACTTATTTGAGTGGGAAACCTTCAAGGGGAATAAAAAACATTGATATATATAAATTTAATATATTCCTATAATAAAAAAATCAATATTTAGTGAAGCATCAACTTCACATGGAACACTAACCCCAACTAGCCAAACACCCACTTGACTATGCTTTAGCAAACACCTACTTGCAAGGAGGCACCAATCCCCTAGATGAATAAACACCCAATAAATAAAATAATTGATTTTATCACATTAAATACACCTTGTTTCTCAACCAACTGATGATGACCATCCCTTCAACTCTTCTCACTCTTATCCCTCTCAAACTGCCTTCTAGGCTCCTTCGCTCAACTATGTCTCTTCAAGATAGATTAGGTTAGTTGACCTTTATAGTCATCTACGGTACCCATGTTAGATTTTCATGATATTTTAAATTCACCTTTATTATGTATATAATATCTCCTTTATCTATTCAAAGTGATATATATTCTACTTCAACTCACTTATCCTCAAGCTCACCAATTAGGCCTATTAGGCCTTGTTTTTATACTAGGCTCTTGCTCATACACCTCTTGGTCACCCATACATAATTTTACAATTATATTTTCCATAAAATATGAATTAGTACATGAAAAAAACATTAATAAAACACTTAAATAGGTTTTTCATAGCATATAGGACCAAAACATCTTTTAGGCCTTAAGGAGACTTAATTCAATTAAGCCTTCATCAACACACATTACCCTTTGATCTACTTAGAGATCTTGAAAAATTCATACACAGAAGGGAAACTTAAAATAAAATAAAATAGACTCATACTAAGATAATAATATGTCCATTACATCTTTTATCTCTAATCACCACTTGAAGCATGCCATTAGAACTTGTTCGCAATTAGGCATGTGCATGCCTAGAAAGTCTATCTTGAAAAACTGAAGATAACATAATATTTGGACACATAAAAATGATAATAAAACATATATAAAAAACCTTAAATACCTAAATATCTTCACCAAGTTTATTATACTTCATTACCTAGGTAAAAATGACTCAAAAACACTCATGTAACTTGCTCACTCAGAACTGCCAAATTCCTTTAAAGTCCAGTCATGGTGATTTTGACCTTCAATACCTATATGATCACTTTCAAAGACTCCTGATGAATTTAGATGATCCTATGTGATAATTATACCATTATTAGATAGAAATATAATATTTTTAAATAGAAAAACTATTCTTGTAAACTAATCTCATAATCTTATATCTCATTGTCTCATCTAAACCAAACACGTCAACTTATGAGCAACATCTTCATTATATCCATTGACCTAAAAAAATTATATCCAACATTAACATGTTTTAATAACTATTTAAAAATGTCTCCATTCAATTTTATTCATCCATATTCCATGAAAACATATCCCGAAACATCTTCTCACTATTTCTTGGGTTTCTCATTATTTCCATCGTTAGGCCTATTAACAACTAGTCAACTTGGATGACTATTTTAGCACACCCAAGCAATATAAAATACATATAAACCACAATGGACATAAAATAAATGTATAAAACTTTTTTTCCATCCATTTATCAACATTCACTTGGTCAACTCCAACTGCTATAAGAAATCCCTGAGAAACTAACACTTTCATGTAGGGTCTACTTATACACTTGACAAACCAATCACACCTGAAAGTGCCTACAAGATTTGAATAAAAAATTAAATTTATTAAATAGCCATAAAAATACATGCTGAGCACTTTATAATAACTTATTTCATATCAGGTCATTGTAAGGGTTTAAGAGAGGGTTAACACTATTTTTGGTGTTAATGATTATTCATAACTAATTTTCCATCATTTCAAAAACTAATGCATAGAGATATTATCTAGGACCCTTAACCATCTATAATTAATATATAATTTTCTCATTCAAAGGTTACACATGCCAATGAACACTTGAAAGTCCATCTTGGGTTTAGAACCATTCATTTTGTGTAATCGAGAGACCTCAAAACCACTTTTCATGTCTTTTATTACAAACCATGACCTCATAAGTTGTGAACATGATTAAAAAAATATACATACCTATGAAAATACTCAGCTATCCATAATTTTCTTGGAAACAGAACTTCATATCCCATTTGGCCACCATATCTCTCTTTGTTTGCTTAGACCTTGATCTACAAACCACATTAGGCCTTGAAACTGACCTTAATGCCTCTTTCCATGTGATCTCCACCTCAATTACATGTTCACACAAAATATAACATTATCAAACAATATCAAATATCCTTCATATTCCTTGACAATAGATTTTGATGCCTCATTAGAGCAAGCAAGGTCTAGAAGTAGTCTAGTTGCATACTAGGTCTATAGACATACCCTTGTAGGCTCACCCTAAGACTGACATGAGTGATTAAATGACTCATATACATGATAAATTAACCTTATACATCAATTAATTCCTTTGTGCACTCATTTCACCAAGCCACCAAGCTCATACCTTTTCATAAGGTCTCTTCATGTTATGACTAGTGTCATGATTAGGCTTCTCAAGTACTTAAAACTTTTACAACTAACCTTGAAACACTTCTTGATTATCTTATACCTTGATCACATGCCTTACATGCTCCTAAAATAATAAAATTCTTCAATGACCTCATGAACACCTTTCTTAAGAACATTTGACATCAATGACAACATCAATGCCTAACCTCAATAACAGGAACAATGCTCAACAATATCCCCCATTATCAATGATGAAAAAACATAATGTATACAAATTATTCTTATCTCCCCATTATAGCATTCCTCCCCATTTGACATAAATGACAAAGTGATGTCTACAACTCCTTGGATCACACTCCTTTCAACCAAAAATATCAACACATAATACTACGATTTTATGAGACATAATACAAACATGCTCCCCTTATTTCCATGCATACCTTCTTAGAATAACTCACCTATTCTTGGAGATAATGAACATGATTATCTCCCATAAATTACTTTGGCTTCTTCAATGATTTCTATGGGTAGGAAATCCACCCAAATCCTATATTAGGTATTCAAATGTTACCTTTAGAATTCATTTGGTCAAGATGTCTGTAATCTCATCCTATGTAGAAACATACTTAAGTTTACACTTTTTTCACTTACATACTCTCTTATAAAATTATAGATTATGGGAATATGCTTGGTCCTTGAGTGCATGATAGGGATCTTTAAGATGCTTATAACACTTGTATTATCAAAATAGATATGGTTAGGACCATCATACTCCACCTTGTAGTATCTTAGGGTTTATCTCATCCATAGGACCAAAGTGAAAAATGAACTTGTTGAAATATACTTAGCCTCACAAGTGGATAATGTTAATGATGGTTTATTATTGATTATCCATGAAACTAGGCACCCACCTAAGAAGAGAGCTCCTCCACTAGTATTCTTCCTATCATCTATACTTCCTTCCCAATCTGCATTTATGTAGGATATAAAATTTAATTCCTTACTTCTTGAATACCAAAATACATAGTCCTCTTGGGATAAATAAGTATCATTTTGATTGTTTGTAGATGATTCTCCTTTGGATCTGCTTGAAACCTTTCCATAATACTTATTGCTTGCATGATGTCATGTCTAAAGGTAGTGGTGTACAATAAACTTCTAATCATTGACCTATATGATGTTTAATAGACCTTTTAAGACTCATATTCCTTTCTAATCTTAAACCCTATGATCATGGGTGTATTTACTACCTTGAAATGTTCCATCTAAAAATTCTTCAACATCTCTCTTATATACTTGGCTTATGAGATGAATATACCTTTTTTAGATTAAGTGATTTGTAACCCAAGAAATAATGTTAGTTATCCTATCATGGACATCTAAAACTCTTTCTTCATCACCTATGTAAATTCCTTGGTCATGTTCTCATTATTTCCACCAAAGATGATGTCAACCACATAGACAACTACTATCAATTGATGGTCATCTTTTATCTTGATTATGTATAGATTAATATCTGTAACTCCTTTTTTGAACCCTTGATCTAATAGATACCTATCCAACCTAGTATACCAAGATCTACGAGATTTATTTAGACCATAAAGACCTTTTTCAATCTACAAATATAGTCTTTGTCATCTGATAGTGAGAACCCCTCGGGTTCTTCAATGTACACTTATTCTTCCAAATTCCCATTCAAAAAGGTAGATTTGATATCCATCTAATATACCTTGAACCCTTTGAATCCTACATGTACCAAAAAAAATCTAATGGCCTCCAATCTTGCTACTAGTGCAATGGTATCCTCAAATTCTATCCCTTCAACTTATGCTTATCCCTTGCATACCAATCTATCCTTGTTTCTAGTGACTTCTCCGTCTTCATTCAACTTGTTTCTAAACACCCATTTTGTGCCAATTACATTATTGTTTGTAGGCCTAAGAACTAGTTACCAAGTCTCATTCTTATTTATGTGGTATATCTCCCCATTCATATCACCTATATAAAATTTCTCTTTGCTTGCTTCTGTAATATTCTTAGGTTCAATATTGGATAATAGAGAAACATTCTCTTGATTTAGATTATTACCAATCTTCTCCCTATTTGCATATCTACATTATTATTTCCAATGATTTGAGATGCAGAGTGATATATTTGATTCTATATTGAGGGTCATTTTGAATCATATCTCTATTAAACTTCTTCTTCCTCATGAACCTCTATAGTCTCCTCTTCATTATTGAAGTCTAGATTCTCTAAATTGTCTTTTGGCTGTGAGTTTCATTTTTTTGTCTCATTAATCTTCACATTGGTGATTTTCATTGTATTTTGTAGCCTATTGTTATAACATATATAGGTTAAACTCATTGATGAGTATCCTAATAATATACCTTCATCAGATCTAGAATCAAACTTTCCCAAGTCTTCTTCATCTCTTTTGATGAAACATTTATTCCCAAACACTCTAAAGTGTTCCACATTGATAGGTATACCCTTCCATAGTTCATAAGGAGCCTTTTTTCCATTATTCCTTATCTATCCTCTATTAAAAATGTAGATTATAGTGATTAATACCTCTTTACAATATCCATCAGATAATATAGACTCATTTAACATAGTTCTATCCATCTCTTGAATTATTCTATTCTTCCTTTCCACTACCCCATTCTATTGAGGTGTCCTAGCTACTGAGAATTTTCTCCTTATTAGATGAACATAAAAGAAGTCATAAAACTCATTAAACCAAAACTCTCCTCCTATATCATATCTTAGGAACTTTATCTTTCCATTATTCCCATTCTCAATAAGAGCCTTGAATGCCTTTAACTTGTCAAGAGCTTCTGACTTTTCTTTCAATAATGTAACCCAAGTCATTATTATGTAATTATCTATGAGTAACATGAAGTATCTATCTCTTTAAATTATTTAAATTATTTTAGGCCCATAGAGATCAATGTGTATTAACTCAAACTTGTAGTAGAGTACTCCTTGGACTTGAACCTTCTTCTAGTCAGCTTACCATGTTTACATGCCTTGCAAAGTATGTTCAAAGGTTTGATGATCTTAAGCATGTTATTCATAGATTTCTTAATGATAATATTGACCATATTATCAAATTTTAGGTGACCTAACCTTCTGTGACATATACAACTTTCATATATCTTATTCATGAAGCATATCTCCTTCTTTATCTCATTCAAGGCATATAGATTGTTCTCAGTCCTCTTAGCATTAATAATTAGCCTTCTTGATTTGGCTTTCCTTATCTCACACCCTCTATCATGAAAGGTTAGTGTGTGTCCTTAATTGAAAATTTAAATTACACTAAGCATGTTATGTTTCAAACCTTCCACATACAACACATTTTGTGTCTTGGTATTCCCATTATCCAAAGTCAAAACACCCTTGCCAACTATATTAGTAGTTATGTTATCTCCAAACCTCACCGTTCCTACAAAAAAATTATTTTATGAGATAAATTTATTTATGTCTCTTATCATGTCACTTGAAAAACCAATATCTAAATACCATTTCATTCCTTCATCTTGAATTTAAAAGGTAGTATGAGCTAGCATAGAAGCTTCTTTGGTATTATGTTCCTCCTTGGCAAATAGTCCATCTTGACTCTTGAGCTCAATATCATCCATCCTAACTTGATTTGGATTCCATACCATTGTTTGATCCTTCTCCTGCATTTTAGGATCTTCATAAGTCTTGTTTAATCTTGAGGCCCTTATAACTCTATTAAATCATAATATTTAAATATGTCCTATATTATGACAGATGTAACAAACATCATTTGTGTACTTACCTCTTGATTGATTACTCCTTATCCCATGGTCTCATGATAACTTATCATTTATTTAATTGGGATTATTGATTAGTATTTTCATGTTAGTAATCTTGAATTTTTATGAATTCTAATGCTCTCTCTTGAACTTTCTCATTTCATATATGAGCTACTCATGTTCAACCTTCAAGGAATCTAGCTTTGTCTTCAACTGGTCATACTTAATTTCCTTTGACTTAAACCTTGTTTTGACACCTTCTAACTGACTCTTGAGATCCTTGACAGTATTATTTTTATGCTTTAAATCATCAAGGTCACTAATGTCTCAACTTAAGGGTCTAATTTGGCTTCTCCTTCTTCACTATCAAAGTAGACTTCTTCATCATACATGTTGTCTTCTTCCTATTGATCATAAGACATCTTGTCCTTATTAGGATCACCTTCAAGTTGTTAAACTTGTCTAAAAGGAGTAGTATTGATACCAATTTTTTTAATAAAAATTACTAAGAGTGGATTAAATCAATCGTCAAAAAACTTTTACAACTTTACTTTATCATTCATTAACTATCAAAGCAATATAGTGAACTAGCAACACATCAAGAACCATTTATATGAATATAACACATAGAACACTTATTTGAGTGAGAAATCCTCATGGGGAAGAAAATTAATTAATATATAAACATGTAATATATTCCTATAGTACAAAAATCAAGATTTTTTGAAGCACCAACTTCACATGGAGCACCAACCCCAACTAGCCAAGCACCTACATGACTAGGCTTTAACAAGCACCTACCTGCAAGGAAGCACCAACCCCCTAGATGACTCATCACCAAATCAAAAACCTTATTTATTTGATCATATTTAGGACACCTTTTTTCTCAACCAATTGATGATGACCACCTCTTTAGCTCTTCACACTCTTATCCCTCTCAAACTACCTTCTAGGCTCCTTCGCTCAACTAGGTCTCTTCAAGATAGATTAGGGCATTTGACCTTGATATTCATATATAGTACCCATTGTATATCTTCATGATATTTTCCATATACCTTGATGATTTTCCAAAATACCTCTTTTAGCTCTTCAAAGTTTTATATCTTCCACTTCAACTCATGTATCCTTAAGATTTCTAATTAGTCATATTAGGCCTTATTCTTTTATTAGTATCTTGATCATACAACTCATGGTTATCCATACATATTTTACCAATTATTTTTTAAATATAATATTCCTTATGACATTCTAAAAATATGAATCAAACATTACAATATGTTGGTCATAGCATATTGGACCAAAACATCTTTTAGGCTTTAAGGAAACCTAATTCAATTAGGCCTTCATTATCACACATTACCCTTTGATATTCTTGGAAAACTTTATAACTTCATAAAAAAATTAAAACTTCATATTAAAATCAAATATACCCATAATAATCTCATATTATGTCCATGACACCTTTTATCTCCAATAACCACTTGAAGCACACCATTATAACTGTTCATAATTAGGCATGTGCATACCCATAAAGTCTGTCTTGAACAACTAAAGATAACACAATGTTTGGATTAAAAAAATGATAATAAAAAATATATCCAAAACCTTAAATACCTCAAAAAACTCACCAAGCTCATTATACTTAATTACCTAGGGTAAAAGGACTCAAAAACACTCCTGCAACTTGCTCATTTAGAACTATGAGTTTTCTTTAAAGACCAATCATGGTGATTTTGACCTTTAGCACTTGTATGAAAAATTTAAAAGACACATGATGTATGTGGATGATTATATGTGGTAATTATACCATTATTATATATAAATTTAATATGTTCAAATATAAAAGTTGGTCTTGCAAACCAATCTCATAATCTTTTACCTCATTGTCTCATATGAACCAGACAGGTCAACTTATGAGTAACATTTTCATCATATACACTAACCTAAAAAACTCATATACAAAATTAAAATGTCTCAAAATTATTTAATAATTTATCTATTCACTTTTATTCATCTTTATTCCATGAAAACATATCCCTAAACATCTTCTCACTATTGTTTGGGTTTCTCACCTTTTCCATCATTAGGCTTGTTAACGATTGGTCAAATTTGATGAATGGTTTATCATAAATTATGGATATAACATATCCATAAACCACCATGGACATATAATAAAAATATAAAACCTTTTATTCCATTTATTTATAAACTTTGACTTGGTCAACTCTAATTGTTATAACAAATCTCCAAGAAATTAGTACTTTTTTATAGGGTCTAATTACACACATAACAAACCAATCACATGTAGAGGAGCATGGGAGAGTTGAATAAAACTTAAAATCAGTTAAATATCCATACAAATCCATTATGATCACTTTATAACAACTTCTTTCATATTGGCTCATTATTAGGGTATTAGAGAGGGTTAACATTATTTTTGGTGCTAATGATTGTTCATAAATAACTATCCCTCATTTCAAAAAATAATGCCTAGAGATATTATCTAGGAACATTAACCATATCTCCTTAATATATAATGTTCTCATGTAGAGGTTACACATGCCAATGAACACCTAGAAGTCTTTCTCAGGTTTAAAACACTTCATTATGTACACTTGAGAAACCTCAAAACCACTTTTCATGCCTTTTCTTATAAACCATGACCTCAAAATTTGTGGAAATTCTTGAAAAAATATAACATACCTTTTAATATACTCACCTATCCATAATTTCCTTGGAAACATAACCTCATACCCCTTTTGGCCACCATCTCTCTCTTTGATTGCTTAGACCTTGACTTACAAATCACACTAGGCCTTGAAATTGGCCTTCATTACTCTTTCCATTTGCTATCCAACTAACTTAAATGATAAAAAAGCATCTCAAATTATAAAAAAATGTAAAACATCCTTTGTATGACTTTAAAATAGATCATGATGCTTCATTAGGCCAATTAGGGTCTAGAAGTGGTTTAGTTACATACTAGGTCTATAGATCCTACCCCTGTAGGATCACCCTAATTATAATATGAGTGATTAAATTCATCATATACATTATAAATAGACCTTATACATCTATTCATGCCTATGTTCACTCATTTCACCAAGCTACCAAGCTCATACCTTCTCACAAGATCTCTTCATGTTATGACTAGGCTTCTCAAGCACTTAAAACATTGACAACTAAACTTAAAAAACTTAATGATTATTTTATACCTTTGAAAATTCCTTACATGGTCCTAAAATATGAAAATTATTAAATTATCTCATGAAAATGATTCTTAAGAAATTTTGACATCAATGATAACATCAATGCCAAACCTCAACAACATGAACAATGCTCAACACAACATCTCTTGAAAAGTTCCACTTGAACCAAAGGGGGAGATTGAATTTTGCATGGGTCCACCCAAAATTTAGTATCTTTATCCATATACTCTTTAATTTTTTTACTTAATATATTATATATTTCTTTTCTCATTGCTTTCTTGACACATTTGTGTATCTTTCCTCATGTTATTCCTTATACCAAATAAATTGGTATAGATATAGGGTTTCTTAGGATTTTATCATCTTAGGTTACATAAACCAAATTTGGTTGACTATTGTGCCTTACCTTATTTACAAACACTTAACCATCATCCTTACATTTAATTTTACATGCATCCTTACATCATTTACCCATCATTGATCATTAGTGAGAGATATACCCCATGCTATAGGGTTTGGCTATGAAACCCTTTCCTCTTGAAAATTGAGTGTCTATTACCCTATAATATGTCTATTGTTATTCTAATTCATTACCTGATCCTCCATGTATATGTATTATCTATTTCTATGACCTTACTTGAGTCCTACTTTATTGATTGAAAAAGGATAGTTATAGATCATTTTAACATGTGTGTATAGTAAACTTCATCTTATTTTGTGTGTGTGTGTATGTGTGTATTGTAACCACTATTTTAGACACATAAAGATAATTAATTCATTATAACCCAAATAAATATATAATATGCAATCTATGCATCTATCTACTATAGACTTACAGATCACCCCATACCAGATAAAAGTTTGTTTGGGTTTGCCCTGCCATTCAAAAACATTTTGATGTATTCTTTTATATAAACATAGGAAATTAGAAAAGATGAATTCCCATTTTGATATAATATCCTGATCTCTTACCCTTATTGTATTATTTTACACATCTTTATTTCTGTATATTTTCCTTTTGAATAGAAGTTGAATTTTTCCATATTAGTCATCTTATTTTCTTGAATATGCTTGGATATATTTGTAGGATAATATTTACTTTCATATTCTACCATCCATTAATTATCTCTAAGGGTGGCTTGATCCAACACACATATAGTCCCATGAAACACCTTATGAATCATTATTATCAAATAATATATCTTTATTATACCTATAAAAACATGACCTCAACAAAAAAGGGACTTATGGTAAGTTTTATTTCATCATATCAAAAAGAATGTCACAACAAGAGTAATATGGTTAATGCCCATAAACAATTTTAGGTCACACTATAAGTCCAAATTATCATTATGAATTATTTATATTTATAGTGCACAAAATTCTTTGGCTGATTCCATGAATTGATGGTTCAAATAAACCCAACATCCATGTCTCCCTTTCCACATCAATCTCAACAATGGTTTTATCAATACTCCCCTTCAAATTGCCAACCAATCTTGGCATCCCCATGTTTGAAATAAGAATAAATTCCATAACATTAGATACTTGGATTAAATATATCATGGTATAATTTTCATTCAATCAATTCACTAATGCTGAGAAGATCAACTTTAACATGTTGAATATGTTCATTCCAGTGGTCCACTAGTGGGAAATTTCAATATGAAACATGCAAAATATTATGATCTAATTTATTATTAGAAATTTTTTGTTGATTTAGTGAAGTAACATTACTATCCTTTCCATCACTTTGAGGATTAATAATTCAAGTTCTAATAATTTCACCAGCATAAATATCAGTTAGTGGAGGAATACACCAACAAGTACCATTACTACACCATGCCAGCACAATAACTTGACTAAAAAGCATAAGGTGATGAGTTACATCAATGAACTCTCACCTTCTATCAATGTGAAGGTGGAGTCTTTAATTTTTAATCTAGGAATAATTATTACAATGCCGCTAAGATCAAATCTAAATCAAATATGAATCAACGTTTGACCTCTTCATCCATTGGTATGAAAAAAATTCATCATGCACATAACTCCCCATCCCAACCTCATGCAAAAAATTAAAATTATTATTGCAAAGAGTTACAACTCAATAAGGCCACATAAAACTTTAAGGCCCTATAGTTACTCAAAGTTGGTTATGAATACTTGATAATGTCAGTTTTAGACCTATATCACTCTAATTGAGTTGAGCTTTTAATTTAGACCTATTTCTCCACTTCCCTCTATCCTTAGCACCATACAAACACATTCCTTTAAAAATTTATATCTTACACCTACATAAATGTTATAAAATTCTAAAAATATCTCTAAGCATTTGTACAGACATCCTTAGACCCAAAATTTACACATTTTCATTACAAATAAAAACTTCCAATAAGGGATAATAGTGGCAAATGTTATTGTCATTGATGGGTAAATCTTTTCCTTAACTCTTCTAACAATCACTTTTAAAATTTAGACCCTACCTTATATTTTGTTCTATATTTTTAGGATAGTTAGTATGACACTTTCCCATTTTAGATTTATATAAAGGCATGTCTAAGTCACATATTCTACCACTTGGGAATTTTAATGTAGAGGCACACTTACACTATTACACATTCAAAAAAGCTTCCTTATTATTTCTAATTATAATTTTAATCATTTTAATTAGTCTATATCCAAGTCCAAAGCATGGTTTATCCAAGCCAAATCAAAACATGATCAATTATTTAATCCATCTATAGATGCATTGATATAGCCAAAAGACCACAATTTCACAAAGCACTCTAAGTGAGAGAACTACATTGACTTGATTTCCCTCTTAAAAGTATTGGATACATAGGTAGTGATCAGTATATGTGGGGGAGATTTGGGTTAGCTCAACCCATTACGGTCCCCCTTTTATATTTTTAGTTTTTTAGTCATTACATACCCTATTAGGGTTTCAACTTTAAAAAAGTCATTATTAGTTATTTCACACACATTTGAAGGTCAAATCTTTATAACATGTATAATTTAAGTTGTTTTAAATAATTGTGACATGAGTTTCCTAATTTTCATCAAATAACAAGGTCAACCAGCTTAGGTCTATAGTTTTGATTGATCATGTCCTAGTTTGGATGATCTTGTCCTATATCAATTTCAATCATACTTTTAACTGCATATGTAGGTTCAATCTAAGTTGATTATTTCCAACTATCCACTAGCATCATTCACTAAAATTCATCCATGAAATTGTTTTTGTTTGAAATACCATTACTCCTTCCATTTTTTCCACTCAAAATGCCTTTTCATAGAGGGTAAAATGTATGCACCTAAATCTGCTCACTTCATTTAACATCACTAATAATAATATTAGTCAACATTAATTCTTCTCATCATTTAATCTCGCTAATTTATCCCCTTTCTAGTCATTCATCTAATATCCCCCATCAATATTTATTCTTTACTAACATTTATTCCACCCCACTAATCTATTAATTTCTCTAATCATGTCTTATCTTATCCTAAATCTATCTTATCTATTATTTGAGAATTTTAAATTCCCATGACCCACCTAACCACCTACTAAGCCTATTACTAGGATCTTCTACACCCCTAGTCTATAATCACCCACCTAATCGCTATCTAATACCATACCTAATCCTCATTAAGCCTACCTAATGGATTCTATAATTATCTAATCTTAGAATACTCTCTATTCTCACCATTTCTCTATAAAAGCCTCTAAATCTAGAGGCTTCCAAGGAATTTTAAATTCCTTGGATAATCCACATCCATTTATGTCCACAAGACAAATTTGAATCTTAGCCTCCTCTTTATATTTAAATAACTCAATCCTCCATTAGAGTCATCTTGTAACAAAGCATTGAATCAATAACATCTTCATGCCAAAACAAATCCTTGAATCCATCATCCAAAACCCATGATCATGATAATATAATGTCAAATTTTTGAGTCTATGGTAATCAATCCAATCTTTTTGTATTTTATTTCATTTAATCATTGTTTAGAGCATTTAGCTTTAGGATTAGAGTGCTTGATTTGAATTTTACATCCATCATTTTGCATTCAATTCTAATGGCTCTAGATCTTGCTTAGGTAGTTTTATGTTTAAGTATATTTAGATTCATTACATGATCTCAAATCCTCTAATCTCAAATTTCCATCTAGATCAACTAACTGTTAGTTTCACATGATCATGTTACAGATAGAAAATAGATTATTTATCTTGTGTTGTTCATAGTTAGACTTATTCCATTCAATTACATTTCATGTATTTTAGTACTTTAATTTCATTTTACTTTTCTCAAGTGATTTACAATGTTTTATACATTTATATTGGTGTTATCTTAATTATAAATATACATTACTATCTTGAGTTATTTTATCATGACATGTACTTGTTTTCACATTAGAAATAAAATTTGAGCAAATAGACCCTAATATTTATAATTTCTCAATATGTAACTTACTTCTAATATACATAATAGTACTTATCCATGCAAAACATTTTTTATTTATGCTATACTAATCATATATTCATGTTACATACATTCAAAAGTGTACACTTGATCAAATGAAGGTTTTCAATAATTCCTTTACATAGTCATCATATCTCCCACATGCCTTACAACCACAATTCACATTTATAATCGAGGAATCTTTATAATATATGACTATGCCATCATTTATAGTTTATACTTCACACTGACATATGTTTTATATTTTTCATACCTCTTTTCTTTCTTCTAATTTTGAGCCATTGCTTATCACTAGTTTTTATTGATCTAAGTTGAAAATTTTAAAAAGTGCAAAAAAATTAAAATATTATAAAAATACAAAAACATTCTAAATATTCTAAAAATCAAAAATCAAAACCTAGGCATGATTAGATGTGTATTTTACATTGTTTTCATATATTATTTATCTCATGGTTAGTAAATAACATACTTTTTTATATCACACATGCATTTCATTAGTATCATGAGTGGTATGTTGGTCATACATATTTCACATGGACTAAGATGTTGGACTTGCCTCTACCTAGTATTTTTGATAAAATGGGTTTAAATTATACATATTTACAATATTTTTAGGTGTTACCCTTCTACAAATCCTATATTTTTGAGATATACACACTTTTACCCATTTTACTAACATCTCTACCTTACATTGTATACATAGATATGCTATTTTTTAGGATATTATCACATTAAATATACATGGTTTAGATGATATTTCTACTTCTATGTTACATTTATACTATGACTTGTACATATTAAATTAGATCTTTCTTGTCCACTATGTATGGTCCTTATCCCTTGTTTTAAATTACTTGAACATTTTTTTGATATATTATTTGTTTTGTGAGACATTTGAACATATACATTTAGTTTTTCCCCTTAGCACTTTTTTATGCAACATTTCAACATGTCCCTTTTTAACACATTATTCATATCCTTTATGTGTGGCCTTTGGCCTTATGTGTGTAAATATTTACGTATGAGACATTTGAACATGTCCCTTATATGTGGCATTTAGACTTATTATATGATATTATAATTTTTAAGTCTAATGAGTATCATGATCCATATATATCACTAACTTATTCATACAAAACTAATTATGCATTCTATTATTATGATCTTTATCAATACAATTTTTTAGGCCTTGCCTCATATGTTGCATAATTTATTCAAAGGGTACATGTCATACTATGGTGACATAATTTTCACATAAGTTACATTTTTCAATGATCACATCTTACTATGCATGATATAGTTAACTTTTATTTGGATATGAATAACTTTTAGAACACTATTTTCTTACCTCAAAAAGGAGGCATTTTAGTGGACTTTTCATACATGAGATAAACCTCTTCCAAATAAAAAAATCTATTTTGGTACATTATATAATTTCAAAGGTTTCAAAATTGTTCAAAATTCAATCATTGATATATATTAAATGGGTATATGACATGCATATTCACTCACATTATAGGAATAAAGTACAAATTCATAAAATTTTGGGTGCATGATACAAATTCATACACATTTTTAAAATAAAATTTATAAATTTCTATCTACATTGAATTATAGATTATAAAATTATCATAATGGGGGAATGATATATATTCATGCATATTATAATAATTTTAAATTTCAACGGGGCATGATATATATTCATGCCATGCTTTCAATACTACTTGTTATCTGCATACATGGTAGGATCATGGATGTTCTCCATTATATTTTGATCATACATTCAATAACTAAGGAACAAAGTGATAATTGAATCTATAATACATCTATAATATTTGATTTAGTTAAAGTGAATAATGCATAATTTTTAGGTTCAATACCCTATAAAATTAATACATGTGAATCCATTATGGATTTAACATATCTCATATCTTGGGGTTTTAAGTACTAATAATGAAAATTGATTTTTCTACTTGCCTCAATGGATTTTAATTTATATACAAGTTCAATTAAATTTGGGTCTTTATTTCCCTCAAATTCACCATTAGTTGAGCTAGGGAATTGTATGCACGTGGGAAACACATGCTAACTTATGCACTTGACTTCTTGAGATCTAGATGAGACAACCAATGCAATGGATGGATGATAGATGGAACTCAAGATTGGATTGATTTTTTTGTGGATTGGGGTTTGGAACTATGTGTGGAAAAGGATTTTCAAATTGATACAAAAATAGTTTTGTTGCATCATGTTGATAATTGATAGAATCCAACTAAGCATTAAAAAAATCCAAAGTACCTCAATCTTGGTGATTATAAGGAGGTAAAGCTTTTAATCAATACTAAGAATGATAATATGAATATGTACAAGATTAATGAATTAAGGAATATGATCAACTTTGATAGGTTAGCTATTCCATGTCAATTTCATCCACAAATTTGAATGATGTATGGTGAGGCTAGACCTAAGGGGAATAAAATAGATAGGGATGGGAAACTATACATGGATTAATTAAATACTATAGACACATTTTTGGGACATAATTATGATATGTGGATGAATGATCTACTCTTGATATTCTAAAGCATTGATATATTCAATGATGAGGTGTGGGATAGGTGTGGAATAAAAAATAACATGGGGATATAACTATAAGGAAAGAGCCTTTTCTATCAATAAATTGAGTCTTAGAGAGTCTCATTCAATAGGCAAGGTAATGTAATGGGAAAGCATAAGATATTTTTTTGAGGATGGTATGTGATAAGAGCTTTTGTTCTGTGAGAAGTAAGGTTTTAGATTACTCATGCTTATTTGGACAAGTCTTTGATTATTTACTTATATTTGGGTTTTGTAATGTTTTAACTAAAAGAAAGTAAATTAAACTACTTGTTGAAAATAAATTAATGAAATAAAAGAGAGATATAATTATTCTTTTTGTTGTTTTCTATCACTTTTACAATGCATGAAAAATTACAAACTAAAATATAGTTTAACAATGCAAGTATTGGTTTCTATTCTTTTCCAAGATGTAAGATAAATGAGTTTTTTCTTTTTATATTTTCAAATTTTAAATCAATAAAACTATTATGAAAACTAATTATTTTGTAACATGGAATCAATACAAAATCATATCTAGACCCCAGAATGTAAAACTACCAAGCATTTAGAGGTTCTTCTGCATGTGCAAGTTAAAACTAGTTCTTAGTGTTTTGAATGAATACACACTAAGTTTTGAATGATTTTCTATTGAAACTGAGTTAAAACTAATTTCTTATTTTTTGATTTAAAAATAACACTCCTATATCATGTAAATGAATAAAATTAATCCTAAAATATCAAATTTTGTTTGCCTAGGTTCCTCTAGGGTTTCTAGTGTTTGTATGCTTGATTGATTGTGAATATAAAGTTGTTTTCAAAAATAAAAAATGAATTATTTCAAGACTGAAAATGATTTTTTGTGTTTTATAAAAACTAAGGTTTTAATGTCAAACTACATGATTTTAAGAGATTTAATATGAGAATGTAAATAATAAATAAACTAACAATTACTTTTGGTGTAAAATAAGGAGAGAAAGAGAGATTTATTTTCCTATTTATTACCTTTTTGGAATGGAAACTAAACTAATAAAATAAAATAATATAAACTACTCTAATCTAAAGAATAAATAAATAAAACAAGCCCCACAACCTAATCAAGGTGAGACCATATGGAAGCAAAGAGAAGTATTTGATGCATATTTATCCTTAGCACACTAGTTCCTCCATTAAAAATAGATTTTAGAAATTATCTAACCAAGGATGATAGTAAAAGAGTGGTTTTAAAGGGGTAATGAAGAAGAACACAACTCCAAACAAGGAAGCAGTTGACTATGGTTGGCTAGTCTATTGATAGTAATGAATTGGCTATTTATCTAGTGATTTCCCTTCTCTATAACTATGTGTTAGAATGAAAACAATCAAAGATGGAGATCAAAGTAAATGGGAATAGTATGGTGGATGTAACAATATTCAAACACCAATCTTCAATGTAAACTTGTGCATCCAATTTTTTTCTAAAATTTAAATACTTTTAGGAGAGGAATGGAGGTTTCATGAGGTAGTTAAAATGAGATGAACTGATACTAAAACTTAGTAGTGAATTAGAAATAGATTAAAAAAAATTGGAAGTGATTTGGCCAAGCATGGAGGAGAACTCAAAGTATAAAAAAATGCAAAGAGAAACATTTAGAACATGTGAAAACTCAAGTTCCAGAAGATAAAAATAAAGCATGGATAAATGGTGACATAACCACCCCTTTTTATAGTTGAAAACTATGAAACTATTTTTATCTATGACAAAACCACTCTATTACAATGTAAAACCACCTTAGATTATTATGAGCCCACCCCATCAATGATGATTCCATTAGGGTCGTTTATGAAATCTCCATGATAGTGTCATCATTTTTAGGGAAGTTTTGTAATGGAATGAGTTGGTTTTGTCCTAATAAAAAGGTCTTAAACAAATAAGACAAGAAAAGTAAAAATTAACAAAAGATGTTTTTAGAGGTCCAAAATAAGAGTATGGAGAGATTACAAACTAAAATATCAAAGATAATACACTTGAGTGTATTTTGGAGATCACTACATCATCATTAGACTTGTTTCATAAATGTTGCACCTTGACATTTTTAGTTGCATACATATTTCCCCCTTGGGTTGATGCTTTTATATTAATTGAATAAGTTTTGGTCCTAAGTAGTGGCTTGTGGAAGGGAAAGAGAGGGTTAGAGATACCTACCTTACTTACCTTAGTAACATAGCAAACCTAGTTGAGACTCTATGAAAACTATGGACAAAAGATAGGAATCAAGTGTAATTTAACAAAAAAGTAGAAAATATAACAATCAACCAAAACATGAATGAGAGTACTTACCATTTGTGTGGGGAATATCATACTACATAAATCATCTCATCAGGGGGACTCAATCCCATACAAAGTTGTCATGAACCTATAAAATCATAAATTGTGCTATGAAAAATAGAAAGTCATTAAAATCATTACTTTTATGAATACAAATTACATAATTTAGCAAAAATGTGATCTATAAACATTAAAATGATCCTTGATATGATTTTTTTCAAAAATGGAAAGTTTTAAAAACAATAATGGCTAGTTAAGAGGCCTATATATTCAAAAATTAAACAAAAATAGAAATAATTTGTGTCAATTGTATTTTGAAAAATTGGATCTCTAGATCTTTAGTGATAAAATAAACTTAGAAATCAGCTAATTAGATTATTACTGAGCAAAGATGGTGAATGTACTAGTGTTAAGAGGAGTAGATTAGGGATAGGTTAGTTTTTTTTAATTTTCCCTTTTTGCCCCAATCTTGAATTTCTCGCTAAAAATCACAAATACTATAGTAGAATCTAAACAATTTAGTGTAAGAATGCTCATGGGTGAATAGTATAGGAAAATGTCAAAATTTTAAAGTTTTGGAAAAAAATTGAGGTAATTGGGTGGGTTTTGGGTTGGACACATCTAGAATTCAAACCCATCACATGGGGACTAAACTACCATTCTACACAAACTAGCAGTTATGTGACCACCACAATAGATATGAGACCACCACGGTCATAGATTTGGGTGGTGTCATAACTATCACATTAGCTATGATTGCATCATCTTATATGACCACCTAGGGTGGTTTCATAATGGCCACCTACAAAAGGTGATAGTCCTATCAAAACAAGAGAAATAAACCTCCTGGGCCTATTTTAAGCTTGAAGGAGAGGCTAAGGGATGATATAGAATGCTTGTTTATGGCATGGGAGTTATTTTAGATAGATCAAAGTTAGGGAGAAAGAGTGACTCCCTCAAATCATAGTAATACTCACATATGATGAGCTAGTGATACTGAACTAGGTAGGCATTTTATGGATCACTTAGGTGGGGATCGTGCCCACATATAGTAGGTTGTTATGTGACCTACTAACCTACTAGGACACTGACAGGAACACTTTCATGTTCCCTCATGATCTTGAAGAGTGGAACATCATTATCATTGACCTATACTATATCATTGATTTTATAATGATAGGTTAGTTGGTGGCCCTTTGAAAGGCCATGAGTAGAGGAGATGCAGAGAGTTGGGTTGATAAATTTGGTGATGATGACACACTTGACATGGAATCAAATTTTTTGTTTAAGCTTTCCAAACTTGAGGGATCTATGATCCCTAAAATTTTGAAGGTGGTCATTTGGATCCTTACCTCCTAACTAGTGGGAGATAAGGGCACTAATAGGATTTTTTTATAGTTGGTCACCCATTGTACATAAGATCAAGGAGAATAGCCACTATTATTCATGGAAAAAGTAGGTCTCAACTTACACTTAATAGTACATCCATAAAATTATAGGTTGGGGATCCTATCTATCATCCATCTTATGCTCCCCATGAGCAAATATTAGAGAGGATGATTCCCTATCAGATTTGAGTGGTAGTTATAGATGTTATGTACATTAGGGCCTCTCAATGGACATATGTGGCACAATTTTGTGAATTTCCATAGGTATTTAGGAATTTTATAGTGTCATATCTAATCATTATGCCATATCAATTGATGATCAAATAGTTGGATGCCAAGGTAGTGTACCTTGAATCAGAAACAAAAGCTACATAGGTGAGGGATCAGTTCCTTTAGGTTGAGATATACTAGTAGATAGGGTACCTTAAAAACTTAGGATGTCCTATTCAAGAACCCTCCCCATGCTTATAATTGTATATATAGGTATGATGGAAGGAAAATAGGGAGATTGGGGATATTTTCATGGCCCCCAATAGTATTAGGTATTCCCATCACATGCATGGTATAGACTATATGGGCTTTGGAAGGACCTCCTCAGTAGCTAGTCAAAGGAAGAGGAAGGTAGGCACTATTAATAGATCCAATGGTACAATTTGTGGATGTCTAGTAACAGTAGGTGGCTCCTCCACCTCTACCTCCACATCTTGAAGAGTGGACCATCATTATCATTGACCTGTACTATATCATTGATTTTATAATGATAGGTTAGTTGGTGGCCCTTTGAAAGGCCATGAGTAGAGGAGATGCAGAGAGTTGGGCTGATCAATTTGGTGATGATGACATACTTGACATGGAATCAAAGTTTTGGTTTAAGCTTTCCAAACTTGAGGGATCTATGATCCCTAAAATTTTGAAGGTGGTCATTTAGATCCTTACCTCCTGGCTAGTGGGAGATAAGAGCACTAATAGGATTTTTTTATAATTGGTCACCCATTGTACATAAGATCAAGGAGAGTATCCACTATTATTCATGGAAAAATTAGGTCTCAACTTACACTTAATAGTACATCCATAAAATTATGGGTTGGGGATCCTCTCTATCATCCATCTTATGCTCCCCATGAGAAAATATTAGAGAGGATGATTCCCTATCAGATTTGAGTGGTAGTTATAGATGTTATGTACATTAGGGCCTCTCAATGGACATATGTAACACCATTTTGTGAATTTCCATAGGTATTTAGGAATTTGATAGTGGCATATCTAATCATTATGCCATATCAATTGATGATCAAATATTTGGATGCCAAAGTAGTGTACCTTGAATCAGAAACAAAAGCTACATAGGTGAGGGATTAGTTCCTTTAGGTTGAGATATACTTAGTAGATAGGGTACCTTAAAAACTTAGGATGTCCTATTCAAGAACCCTCCCCATGCTTTTAATTGTATATATAGGTATGATGGAAGGAAAACTAGGGAGATTGGGGATATTTTCATGGCCCCCAATAGTATTAGGTATTCCCATCACATGCATGGTATAGATTATATGGGCTTTGGAAGGACCTCCTCAGTAGCTAGTCAAAGGAAGAGGAAGGTAGGCACTATTAATAGATCCAACTGTACAATTTGTGGATGTCTAGTAGTAGTAGGTGGCTCCTCCACCTCTACCTCCACCACTACCACCACCACAATAGGATCATACACAATAGTGGTATTGAGGAGAAAATGACAAGGATCTATATTTCATTGAGATAAATGAGGAATATGATGAGGGGTATGAGTAAGATAATGAATCTAACCCTAAATGGAATTAGGAAGACCTAGGTAAATAGTTGATTTATGTATTTCACCTTCCTAGATATTTATTTTAGTTTAATTACTTAGTTGATTTATCATTTTAATTTTTATATGATTGGATATAATATTTATATTTTTATTTTTGATTATATATATATATTGATGGGTTGGTAGAAATTATTAGGAACACCTTGGTCAACATTTTTTAGTTTGGGACTGATTAAACCAGGGAACAACTACTAGTGGATCATATATTACCTTTCAATATAGATAGGCATACTGATGTCTTTTCCCTAGCATACTATGCATACATGACTCTCATCAGTATAAAGGTGAATAATCTTAGATTAGATGAAAGAGAGTAAATAATAGAGTCCCAAGTATAAACTCTCACTAATGCATTGATTAGGAAAGAGGGTCAGGCTTCCTTGATCTAATATGCAAGAGGGGACATAGCCTTTTAGGTAAACACTAGTAGTACATGACATAGGAGCAATAATCCATGAAAATCTTTAATATCATGACCCTCCCATAGGAGGACAAGGTCTTAGGAACATCTAATGTCTATAAGTCTCGTATTAGTGTAGACATTTGTCTTTATTTTTTGACATTTTGAGACACACTTTCCCTTTATATAGTAGATTGTATTAGAGATTATTTATATACAAAATTGAAATTTATATGATATATGGAGGCATTTTGTTTTATTTCAGGGACTTGTCATTCATGTGTTATGGTTTTTTTTCCACATATGTTTTTTAGTCTATGCACTTTAGATTATTAAGCATGTCATGATATACCATGTATCTCAGTGTTTTTGATAAAATGCTATGGAAAATGCTTTTATATGTGATAAAAAATGTATGAAAATGATGTAATGTGATGAACATGTATGAAGCTATGAATGTGTTAACATATAAATTTGTAAGTGATGACTTATTTAATTTGCTTACACAACATTTGACTTTTAGTTTGAAATAAAGGAATGAAAAAGAGGAATATGATATATATTAAATGGTTAAAATGAAAACTTGTTGGAATTTTTTCAATGATGTCTCTAAGGTGTCTAAGGATGTTGACGAGGTTTTGTGTGCAACAAAATAACAATGACAAAGTGTGTTTTAATGAGCCTTAGTTTTCCTACATGGTTCTTTAGTGTTTACCTAAATGAGTCATTTGATGGATGGTATTGTTGGTATGGACATGTTGTATAATCCATATGGGTTGTCAAGGGTGCTTATAATGCGTATGGAAGTGAGTGGATCTCACCTGGTATTTCTTTGTTTCATCATACATTTTGGGTCTAATGGTATAAAATCTAAATAGGTAGTTTGTTGATGTCACCATTTCCATGTGTGGATGAGTCTAGGGGAGTTGGTCATATGGTTGTGATCACATTACTCCCTATATATTATGTGCCAAATTTTAATTCATGTGATGAAGTGTGGGAGAAGATATGAGGATGCAAAGTTGGCTACTTAGACATAACTCACTAAGTTCCAACACTTAGCCAAATTTGTAAAAGGGATCAAGCAGAGCCAAGTAAGCATATTGATGAGGTTAAAATTCACACACATGGAGGTGTCAAGATAAAATTATCATATGGGATTTTTCATTTTTGTTCCTATTTTTATGTATTGAATCTTAGGTCATGTGATGTAATGTGATAAAATATATGCATGTGTAAAGTTGGGCTCCTAGGCATTTTGACAGCATTTTCCAACACTTAGTCAAATTTTTAGGTTACAATAAAAGCTAAGAAGGCATTTTGATGATGCCATATCCCACATGAAGATGTAGATGGAGATGGATCCTAGGAATCCAACTATGTCTAGGGGCCCCCCTCTCCCTGATCAAAATGTTGAGAGCCTAAATGTACTAGTGGAGACCATTAGACCCCTATCTCTCTATAGGTCTTGACCTCCCTAGATAGAACTATAGGGATCCTAAATAGATATATAGCACTATCCTCTCTTATCCTCTCCTCTCCTTTCCTCTCTTGAAGTCTTCAAGATCAAATGGATATATGGATGGAATCCCATATGTGAGAGGATCTTATGTGCTAAATTATAGGTCATAAGACTAAGTGCAACAAAAGTTATGCAAGAACAAACTTAGCCTTTTAAGCAGTTCTACATATAGTTTTCTATATGGTATAATAATTTAAGTGAGAATATTAATGGAATTATATCTTTCATGTGTAAAATATTCAAGAATAAATGAGTAAATGGGTTTATTCATTATCATGCCTAGTTTATATGGTCCAAATTTTAGAACAAGTGATTAAGCAAAGCAAAAGATATGAAGGTGTAAAGTTAACCTTACAAATAGATTGGAATGGTTTCCATAGTCAAATTTTCACAAGGTAAATTTCAAGATTTTTATAATATATAATGATGATCACTTAATCATATGTTGAAGATATAATGATGCATAACAAAGCCAATATGTCAAAGGCCCCTGTGAGTGAATGCACTAGTGACAAGTGTCACAATCATGGAGCTTGAACAAAAAATATATGGTGTGGCTCAAATTAAATTTTTCAATGATCAATTAGAGGATGCCAAGTGTCTCAATAGTGAGAACTAACAATAATGTGTAGAAGACATGTGTTGTTGCCAGGTGTCACATTATCAAGAGCTCATCAGAGATAAAGATCAAGCTTATCAGAAGATCTAATGGTAAGAATGTGATCATGAAAATAAGATCTAATGGAGTGAGTGGACTTAAATATATCAAGTGATCAATGTTTAATGGTATAGAGGTGATTTAAATACTGAGCTACTTTGATGATCTCGATGGAGCGTGAGTGTTCCAAAGACTCAGGAAGTAGCAAAATGAGATTAAGTACTAAATGTTTATTGTCAAATAGAGGTAAATTCCATGTTATTTTAAATATATAATGGAATACAAGAGCTCAAATAAAAATATAAATAGATGCATTTTAAATAAATACTAAATTTTAGAAGCATACAAAGATCCAACTAAGAACGTGAGTTTGTTAGATCTTGATCAAATGGATGCATTTTATAGTTGATCAAATTCAATTAAGATCATTGGATCATAGAGAAAAAGATAAGATAAAATGTC
Organism: Torreya grandis; assembly: GCA_037957365.1. Lineage (NCBI taxonomy): Eukaryota > Viridiplantae > Streptophyta > Pinopsida > Cupressales > Taxaceae > Torreya > Torreya grandis. Next base: position 90,168 of record JARHVA010008153.1, read on the forward strand.
AAGATTTAAATATATGTTCATTCTAACATTCAAGAGATGGAACATATAAGAAATATGTATTAAACAACATAGACAATGATATAGATCGATGTGATCGATAAAATTCATGAAAAATCACATGTGCATCAAGATCAGAGCCCAATACATGACAAGTATAGTAAAATATAGATAATCATGGTGGTGGTTTGTGAATCCAAGATGTGAGAAACTTGTTGGAGCGTGATGTGTTACAATCCAAGTGTGAACATAGAAAAAAGCAAACCCTAGATCAAATGATTATATATTTATCATCTAAGATATAGTAGATGTTGTTGGTATAGTTGGATTGTGTCAAATAGAAAATAAAGAGACACATAACTATAGGTTCATAAAGGAAAATAAGAGGCTATAGAGAGAGATGAAGTGTGTCAAATAGAAAATAAAGACATGTAAGTAGAGGGGTAGAGAGAAGAGAGATGTGTAGAGTATGAGTAGTTATAGACCATACCTACAATAGAGAACTAAAATTTGATTCATTTATGAATCAATGTTGTAAAATGGAGTTGTAGTTACATGATATAGATCTAATTAGTTGGTACCATCAGATAAGCTAAGATGGTGCTCAATTAGGGAGTGGGTGCTTCTTTAGAGTTGGTGCTCTTTAGAGTTGGTTCTCTTAAATTAGGGGATAGGTGTCTTTTTAGGGTCATTTCCCTTAAATTTTGTAACCAATAAGGTTTGACTATGAGTTTGGATTAGAATAGTAGATTCTAGTAGCTATTCTTATCATGGTTTTTCCCATATTGGGTTTTCCACGTATACATATAATATTATGTTTATTTTTGTTTGTGTGTGATCTCTGCATATGTTTCAATCTGCATATCCTTTCTAGTTTGTATTAAAAATATCAAAAATGACTAATTTATTTAATCTAGTGATTCACCCCACCCCCTTTTAGTAGATATTTGTGTTTTAATAATTGGTATTAGAGCCCTGGTTCCTTAGAAGAAGCTTAATCAGCTTAGGTAGATTTTGGATGGTGAACACAAATGGTTAGTCAAGAAGGCTCTTCCTCAAATATATCACCTCTCTTTGATGGATCAAACTATGAATTTTGGAGCATTAAAATGGAATCATATCTATCTTCAGTAGGGTTTGATGTATGGATGTCTATTGTAAATGGATATATAGCTCCTATAACTCTTACTAATCAAGTTGCTAAGAAAGCATATGAGAGCAATGCTAAGGCAAAGAATGGTATTCTCTATGGATTATCTAAACTAGATTTTATCAAACTGATACATTGTTAAAATTCACAAGATATCTAGAATGAATTGAAGATCATCTATGAAGGTGATGATAAGGTAAAGTAGGCCAAGATACAAACATAGAGATTAATGTTTAAATTTCTTAAAATGAATGAAGAAGAGAAAATTATAGACTACCTTCTTAGAGTAGATGAAATAGTCAATGAAATCAAAGGCCTAGGAGAAGAGATGAAAGACTAAGTCATTGTCAAAAAGGTCTTTATATCTTTTCCATCAATGTATGACTCTAAATCTATATAATAGAGGAAGCAAGAGATCTGTATTTAACTCATTGTTGATGATTTGCATGTAACCTCCACTAATTATGAGATGAGAATTAGAGAAGTAAATACTTCCAAGAGAAAATTTGAATTCAAATCATCCAATCAAGAAAAAGTAGAAACATCTACATCTAGATCTAAGGAGACTGATGAAGAAGACTCTAACTTTGTCAGAAGATTAAAAAGAGGGTCTAAAAAGTATAAAGGTAAGTTACCCTTTAAATGCTTTAACTATGGTAAGGTAGGAAATTTTGATGCTAAATGCCCTTATGAAAAAAAGGATAACTCTAAGCAAAAATAGGATGGTAAAAGGATGAACCCTCATTATTCCAAGAAGAAGAACTTCTTTTAAAACAATAAGGGCTTGTATATAAAAGAAGATAGTGACTCATTGGATTATATTTAAGATAATGACCATGATTATTCATTTATGGCTAGGGGAAATGAATCCCTATTCATGGCATTAGGATCGACTTCTATAGATCTAGATCAAGAAGAAGTTGAAGACTTTGATGAATAAGAGGAAGGAGAAGTGGACCTAGAGTGTGAAATCATCTATGTTGTATATGAGATTGACATGATGACAAAAGATAACTCAAGGTAGAATAATATGGCATAAAAGGAGACTAAAAAAGTGTCCAAAAATCTTGAGAATTTGATCAGATGGTAGTGAGCCTAAAGACATAAATTGTAGAGGCCAAAAAAATAAAATATGTAGTGAAAATTGAACTACAATATAAATCTAATGAATTTATGAATCTAGAAGTAGAGATAGTGGTTTTGAGAAAAGAACTTTAAAAGGCCAAAGAATAAATAGATAAAGGTATGAAGATGAAAGGAGGATCAAACATTCTTGATGAATTGATCAACTCTCGAAAGCCTTTAAATGAGAGATTTGGTATTGGTTATGAAAAAGAAAAAATTTCCATAACTAGTACATATACAAATTTATATCATAATTTTACATTAGGAGGATCAAGAACAAAGAATGGAAAATATTACAAGAATGCCTCTAGAGATACAAAGATAAATAGTAGCACTGTTGATGGGAAGAAAGCCAAAATAGAAAAGAAGCCTAAAAAAGGAAGAATAATAATGATTCCATCTCTAAAAAATCAAGGAAGATGCAAAATACAAAGCCATTTGATGTATATAGTTACATGAGGGTGAGAGACTTCAAGAATCGAGAGTCGAGAAGACCTCATTCTGCACAAAGAAAATATATGAATACATATTCCTCATTTTTCTATGGTTATTATTATAGTTGTAATCAATTTCATCATAAAGATAGTGAATGTAGAGTTGTATCTAAAAAGATAATAAATTTTGTAAGAAAAATTCATTTGCACCCTTGTTAGATACTTATGTAATATGTTTTAATTGTAATAATTTTGGTCACATAGCTAAATAATGTAGAACAAGCTTTGTAATGCCAAAAATACAAATTAAGAAGAAGAGCATGCCTCCTAGTGTGAAAAAAGATTCACAAGTCTCTGAAAAAGGGAAAAATAGGACATATAAGAAACTCAAGCATGTATGGAAAATGAAAGATCAAGCTATGATGGAGAATGCTATAGAGGTTGAAGAATGTCAAGAGCTCTCAATGTCTACTCATGTTGAAAATGAAAAGACCAAGCTCAAATTGAAATCCAAGGTGTTTACCAAGGATATTTTTAAAATGTGTATAGATTAAAGTGAACATCCTACTATTGCTAAGAAATTATCATGCATAGAACATAAATTTTCTATGCATAGTGTTGAGTATATAAACTGCAAGGATAATTCTTTAGATGAAAAGGTATGTCATGAATCTATGTTATCTCCATATATTGTTGATCCAATCATAGAAGAAAAGAGAACATTGTAGTGGATGAGAATCTTACTTATCTTAAGCCTAAGAATAATAATAATAATAACTATAAGTACAAGATGACCAAGGAAGAGAAGGAATATGAGGAGTTATGGGTAAATCCTAGTTTCACATTGTTCTAGGACATTGTGAAGTAGGGTGTCTCTATCTATGCTTCTTAAAGAGACTCATTTTAGTGAAGAATTAAGTGTTGGAGATGGTGTGTCAAGGTGAGAAAAGTTTTGTGTATGTAGTTTATGCAGGGATAAAATGAGTGTTTCCATGTGACATAATGAGATTGGTGGAGTACATCTCATATATATGTCTGCAAGTTTAGATGAAGAGAAATGAGCCCAAAAATGATTTATTTTAGCTCTTAAACATTACATGGTTTCTCAATTAAACCCTAAGGGTTAAAGCCAAGGTTCCCAAAGGTGTGTAAGCTCAAATCTTGGTGTAGAAGAGTGTGATTGTTGTCTCCTAATTTTCAATCTCCTAATTTTCAATAAGTATCAGAGGTTGGCATAAGGGTTCTAATGCAAGAAACCCATGACATGGTGTATCTTGGGTTGTGTAATGAGTTGGGTCACCAAACTTGGTAAGAATATGTAAAATGATGATATACATGTGTTAAATGAAGTTATGGTGTGTTATAAGGAGTCCATTGATACAAATACAGAATATGGAGTTAGGGGGAGTTAACTCAAATAGTGTGAATGGCTTGAGGAGATATACATGAAGAGAATGGGAGCATATATGAAATTCTTTGGTCATGATTGAAGATGTTGTGATGTCTTCTAAAAATGAGATATCAACTAGGTTATGATGATGAATTGATCAAACCAAGTCAGGTGCTTTGATAATGTATTAAATCCACATGCATAAATAAAGGGGGAGCTTTGTAATTGGTTAGTTCCTAAGATAAAAATATTATGTAGTTGAATCTATAAGAGAAGGAATGGATGAAATTATATTAATTCATCATTTCTAGAAATGGGTTGAAGATATTAAAATAAAAGATGCCTAAGCTTAGGTGACTTAGGGGGAGTCTCTTAATATTTTCAAGGTAAGTTCATGCAGTTTTTATTATTCATAAATATTTTTGTCTTCATAAAAACCTTATATGATCAAAATGAGTATAGTCATGGAGCATGTTTGAGAAGATCAATGTGAGAATAAGTTTGATCAATTTTAAGGGGAGTCTGTATCATCTCTCAGAGATGGTCTCTTCCTATTATTGTTCCTTGAAGTCTTTTTAGGTCCACAGGATTAGAAGTTTATCCCACTTTGTGATTGTGTCAAAGGGAGAGAAAGTACCTAAAGAGAGGGACAAAGTCTAAGCATAAGCTATGTATTGGTGTTTTGACATAAATGATAAAGGGGGAGATTTTTGGAAGTTTTTCAATGATGTCTCCAAGGTCTCCAAGGATGTTGATGAGGTGTCATGTGTGCTAGAATGACAATGACAAAGTGTGCTTCAATGAGCCTCAGTGTTCCTGCATTGTTATCTAGTGTTTACCTAAATGAGGCATTTAATGGATGATATATACCCCTATGGACGTGTTTTAGAATCCATATGGGGTGTTAATATTACTTAGAATGTTTATGGAAGTGATTGGATCTCATCTGGTAGTTCTTTATTTCATCTAAACATTTTGCATCCAATGGTAGAAAATTTGAATAGGTAGTTTGTTGATGTCACCATTACCATGTGTGGATGAGTCTAGGGGGTTTGGTAATATGGTTGTGATCACATTAGTCCCTAGTTATTATACACAAGATTTAAAGTCATGTGATGAAGCACATGATAAGATATGAGGATGAAAAGTTAGCTACTTAGATATAATTCACTAGGTTCCAACACTTGGCCAAATTTGTAAAAGGGCTCAAGCAGAGCCAAGTAAGCATATTGACAAGGTTAGAATTCATACACATGGAGTTGTTAGGATAAATTATCATATGGTTTTGTTCATTTTTGTTCCTAGTTTATATGCACTTAATCTTAGGTCATATGATATAGCATGATAAAGGATATTCATGTGTAGATTTAGGCTCCTATGCATTTTAAAAGTGTTTTCCAACACATTCAAATTTACAGGTTGCAAGAAAAGCTGAGAAGGCATTTTGATGATACCATATCTTTCACCTATGAAATATTCAGTATTAGATGGATATATGGATGGAATCCCCTATGTGAGAGGATCTTATGTGTTAAATTACAGGTCATATGACTAAGCGTGACAAAATTTATGTAAGAACAAAGTTGGCCTTCCAGGTAGTTCTATGCATAGTTTTCTCTATGGCAGAATAATATGAGTGAGTATATTAATGGAATTATATCTTGCATGTATAAAGGATTCAATAATAAATGAGCATATGGGTTTGCACATTATCATTCCTAATTTATATGGTCTAAATTTCAAAACAAGCAGTTGAGCAAAGCAAAAGATATGAAGGTGCAAAGTTAAAATTACAAACAAATTGGAATGGTTTGCATACTTAGTCAAATTTACACAAAGTAAAGTTTGAACTTGTTAGAAGATCTAATTATGAGTGTTTAATCATTCATTAAATATCCAACGACATGAAATGAAGTCAATATGTCAAAGGCACCTATGAGTGAATGTGATAGTGACAAGTGTCACAATCATGGAATTTGAACAAAAAATATAGAGTGTGGCTCAAATTAAATTGGTCAATGATCAATGCAAGGATGTCAAGTGTCTTAATAGTGGAAACTCATATCAATGTACAAAATTCATACACTAATGCCAAGTGTCACATTCTCAAGATCTCGTTAGAGATAAAGATTGAGCTTGTCAGAAGATCTAACAATGAGCATGTGATTGTGAAAAGAAGTTCTAATGGAGCGAGTGGACTCAATGAGATCAAGTGCTCAATGTTTAATGGCACAAAGGTGAGTTAAATATTTACCTAATTTGATGAGATCAATAGAATGCAAGTGTTTCAAAGACTCGAGAAGCAATGAGATGAGATTAAGTACTTGATATTTAATGTCAAGCAGAGGTAAATTCAATTCTACTTTTGAAGGTATAATGACATGTGGGAGCTTGGATAAAAATATAAATAGACTCATTTCAAAGTTAAAACGATAAATTCAAAAAGCATACAAGGATACAATGGAGAGCATGAGTATGTTATAACTTGATCAAATGGATGCATTTTAAAGTTGATCAAATTCAATGAAGATCATTAGATCATGGTGTGAAATATAAGATCAAAGGTCAAGATTTAAATATATGTTCATTCCAAAAGTCAAAAGATGGAACATACAAGAAAGATGCATTAAATGACACAAACAATAATATAGATCATTATGACCAAGAAAATTCATGAAAAATCACATGTGCATCAAGACCAGAGCCCAATACATGATATTTATAATAAAAGATAGATAATCATGGTGTTGGAATGTGAATCTAAGATGTAAGAAACTTGTTGGAATGTGATGTGTTATAGTCTAAGTGTGAACATAGAAAAGAAGCAAACCCTAGATCAAATGATTATATATTTGTAATATAGGATACAATAGCTATTGTTGGTATAGTTGGATTGTATCAAATATAAAACATAGAGACACAAAATTGAAGGGGTAGAGAGGAAAAGAAGAGGATGGAGAGAGAGATTAACTATGTCAAATAGAAAATAGAGATAGAAGTAGAGGGGTAGAGAGAAGAAAAGAGAAGAGAGATGTGTAGAGTATGAAAAATTACATACCAGACTTATAATAGAGAACTAAAGTTTGATTGATTTATGAATCAATGTTGTAAATGGGAGTTGTAACTCCATGATATAGATATAATTGGTTGGTGCCATCAGATAAGTTGAGTTGGCGTTTAGTTAGGGAGTGGGTGCTTGCTTAGAGTTGGTGCTCTTAAATCAGGGAGTTAGTGCTTCCTTAGAGTTGGTGCTCTTAAATTAGGGGATTGGTGTCTCCTTAGGATCAGTTCCCTTAAATGTTGTAAACAATGAGGTTTGACTATGAGTCTGGATTAGAATAGTATATTCTATTCACTATTCTCACTGTTGTTTTTCCTGTATTGGGTTTTCCACTTATACATATGGTGTTATGTGTATTTGTGTGTGTGTGTGATATCTACATATGTTTTAATCTACATATCCATTATAGTTTGTATTAAGAATATCAAAAAGGAATAATTTAGTTAATCTCTTGATTCACCCCCGTCTCAATAGATAGTTTTGTTCCAACAAAACTATAAATCAAAATTTTGCATGGAAAAGGAATATGACTTAATAATTATGAGATAAGGGTAAAATATACTTCTTGATAAACTTTATTGGCTTCATCTAGAGATTATTAGCCCTAACATAATCAGTAAATGGGATAAATTTACCCTTTTTGGCATAGATATATAGATAAGATTTTTGAATAAATTTTTACTTGGTAACTTTATAATTTGACATTTCTTTTGCATTTATTTTTTGTTTTTCCTTGTGACCCCTACATTTAGTCTCATGTGACTTGGAAGACACATGGGGACATCACCAAAGATTAGATGTAGGTGAGTAAGGATATCTCTTCCAAATGTTGATCCTATACAACTATTAAGATGCAAGGGCTCAACACCGAATATTAGAAAAGGGTGAGAGATGTAAAATTTTATGTTTGTTTTCATAAGATTTTGATTTTTTCATATGAATGTATTTCTTTCTATTTATCATACTTTTTTCTTATAAGGCCATCACCCCCAAATATTGGCCCCATGAAACTAGTAATATGCAAGGACTCATCAATGAATAACAAGATAGATGAGTAACATCACCTTTTTTTTTAACATGATAATGTTTTATAATTATAGGGAACTATAAGAGGAGACTTTTTCATGAACAAACTTCTAGACTAGGTTATAGGCTAGTATTTTCTAAGATTTGAAAGGTGTAGGGAAAGAAAGGTATACTCTAATTGTAATAACCAAGGCAATAAAAAATGTAATGCTGATTTTGATAATTTTTTATATTGGATAACTAGGGTTATATTAAAATTAATATGAAATGTTAAGCTACATTTTGAAATTATATATTATCTGAATTGACAACTAGATAATCACCAAACATGACATTTGATATGCAAGATAAAATGCAAAAAATGAAAAATGAAATGTAATGGGGGTAATATATAATGAAATGACTAGATGTAGAAAATTTTAAGGGGTAAAGAGTTTACATATTCACCAAAATAATTTCTATACAAAGTACATAATCGATAGGCTCCATTTTGGAAATATTCAATCACTAGTTAAGGGCCTAACTAGGTAAGTCTAAAATTTTGACTCTCATTTATTTTGGTCAATTAGAATGTCAAGTCTAATGATAAGTTATACTAAATATATAGAGTGATCATTGGTATTTTTATTATATTTTATACCAATGTAATTGGTGTAAGCAATGTGGTTTTGGATAACAACAATCCAATGTTCATCTAAAGTTTCTAGTTTAATTATTCATGCATTTTTATATTCTTCATGATCAAGAAGACACTGAATATAAACATAAAGGTTAGGTATCTCTACCTCTAAGGGTATAATAGATTAATATCCAAACATAATGTAATATGGGGTTCCCCTGTGGGTATATTAATGCTTGTTTTATATGCCCAAAGTGTTGGATAGAGCTATAAATTCTAATATTATTTAGAATCTTTAACAGTGTTGACCAAATTTGACTTCAATTTTTTATTAGTGGATTTAGCCTTACCATTAGAATGTGGGTAATAAATGGAGGTCATATGGTGTGATATATAAAATTTCTTACATATATCACGTAGTTCAAGGTTTTTGAAAGGAGATCCATTATTGGTAACAGTGACCTGTGAAACTTCGTATCAAAAAATAATTTGATTCAAAATAAATTTTCTAATGATTGACCTAGTAAAAATTGGTATTCATATCGCTTCATCCCACTGAGTGAAATACTCACTTGTTGTGATAATGAAGTGATGAACATATGAGGAACTAAGAGAAATATTACCTATCAAATCTAGAACCCAAGTGGAAAAGGGACATGTAGTAATTGTGGGCTGCAATGCCCTAGTGGAGATATGAATCTCATGTGAGAAGTGCTGACACTTATCTCATTTGGATATGTAATAAATAATGTCATGGTCAAGAGTGGGATATAAGTATCCCATCATATAGATTTTATGAGAAATTACATGGCCACCAAAGTGTCCATTGCAAATGTTGTTATGGCAATGGAAGAGGACCCTTTCTAAATCCTCTTAGTCAACACACCTTAGTAATATTTTATTAAAGGCCTTGTGATATAGAACCATGTCTAGGATAATTTATTTTGATGTGATTATGATAAGGTGCCACCTTTGATGTGAGTTGTCACCTTCTCAATAAGTGAAATCAATTAAATATTTGATTATATATGCATACCAAGGAGAAGAACTAATGGCAGGTTTATCTATATATTCGATCAACTCATTAATAAAATTAGTATCAATAATATCATTGAATTCCAATAGAGAGTCTTCCAACAAATTAGTGATGATTTTTCCTATAAAAAATGTTTGATTGACTATGTGATTTTAATTTTCTCAAAAGCATGATAAAATGTCCAACCTTTCATGAAATGGTTGGTTGGGTCAAGAATGTCCATAAGCTCTAAAACCTTACTATAACCCATGTTTCTTGGTCAATCATATAATGTCATAATAATTTTGTTTTAAACACATGGCCAAGCACTCCTCAACTTTAGTGTAACATGTCTCATAATCAATAAGAGTGTAGCTAATGAAATATGTGGCACATTCTTTACCATTGTCATCCTCTTGGGCCAACATGTAGGCAAGAGATACCTAAATTTTCCTTATGTAAAGTATAAGAGGTTTGTCATGTTTGGGTGTCATGAGTGTTAGAGGAGACATAAAAAATGTTTTAACACTTCAAATGCCTCCTAATAATAACTTATCCAAGTCAATCCACTTGATTTATTAAGTAAATTATTTATCAAAAGGACCACGTAGGTAAGGTCAGGTATGAACTATCAAATGGATCCTAACTTCTCTAAGAATGTTCTAATTCTTGACTCGTCAATAAGGGAGCATGTATGAAATTGTGTAAATTTTGGTTGGATCAATATTGATTCAATGCTAGGAGATAATATATCCTAGTATTTTTCCATCTATAACTCCAAACATACAGGATTGAGAGTAATAATATATTTGATTGAGTGTGTGATAATGGTGTGTATTTATTCTAAATGGTTCATCTATCATTTGCTTTTATTTTATTATAAGTACATCTACATATGTATCTACTATATTATGGATAAGATAGTGAAAAATATGATGTATGTCCCTCTGATATGTTGCCTTGACATTTTTAAGGCCTAAAGGCATGAACACATATCAGAAGGTCCCTTATGGCATAGTGAAGGAGTTATTGCTTTGACATTATTCATAAATGTGGATTTCATTATATCTATATAATCCATTCATAATGGATAATAAATAATAACATGTCATAGCATCAACTTTGAAATTAATGGAAGGGAGAGGGAAATCATCTTTTTAACATGATTTATTAATATCATAAAAATTGATGCATATCCTAATATTACAGTTCTTATTTAGAATGAGTGAAATGTTGAACATCTATTTAGAATAGTCCATGATTTTATGAACCCTAATTTTATAAGCTTAATAAATTCTTCCTTTACAATTAATGCAAATTTTGGATTGATAGGCTTGAGATTTTATTTTATAATTTTTTTCATGCATTGTACCTAGATTTTGAATGACTAATTTAGGTTTGATGCCTATCATATCTTTTTAGGAGAAGGGAAAATCTTGGGAAAGATTAGTAACCTTTTATGGTATTCCACATTTGAGGTGAGAGAGAAGATTTGAGTTTGAGGATTCCAAGGCTTTATTCAATCCCTATATTTATATCAATGGTATATTATATAAGGGAGGAATTCCCTTCTTAAAATTATTTAGGAGTAAGAGGGAGATCAATATCCTCATCATTTACATTCAAGACATCAAATTCATAATCATAAGATAGGTAATCTTCAACTTCACAATAGGAATCATGATACTCACCTCCAAGGGTAGACATAAGATAACAAGTGAGAGTTAAGCCTATTTTGTGTTGAAAATATGAGAGGTCATCATAATATCTCAATAAATCTAGAATGGTCTTGTCATTTTTAGCAAAATCAAGGACTAACAAGCTAATATCCTTTTTGATATGAGGAATGTTATAATTAGTGGAATCTTTTTGAGTAGGGATTTTATCCTAATAGATACTATAAAATATGATTCAGGTATCAAAAGATGAAAATTGAAGGGTGAAGAAGAAATGACCAAAGAGTTGGCAAGTAAGTTGTTCTCCCTAGGGACATCTACCATGGAGAAAAATTCCAATTCTTTGAAAACTTATCACACAATGGTTTTTTATAGCATAAGATGTTCAAATTTAGTTTGGTAAATATTAGAAATGTAATTAGTGACTTCTTGTTAATTTCCTTAAATCTTTAAGTTTTGAACTCTTAAACATTAGGTGATGATCATCCAAGCAACAAGGCTTCATATTTATCCCAAATGTTGGTATACTCAAAGTCTAACCTAAAACTAAAGGGCATGATTCATCCCTCTAGAGAGATCAATATGACTCCTACTCTTGTGCCAAAATGTCATTTGGCCCCATCATAATGAAGGTATAATTGATTATGCATAGAATGATAATTATCATTGTGGTTATTAGGAATACCTTGATCTTATAAAATTTCAACCATGTTGATATCATGTATGCTAGCTCAACCATATTGGTTTTCTTAGTGTTGATATGTGGAAAGATTGTAATTTCCTACCCTAATTGGACTAAAATGAAGGAAAAGTGGTTCATTATTTTTCTAGGATATTTATGATTTCAATCATAGACATGGTCAATATGACTAACATCGATGCAAGATTGTCACCACTTACCTTTTATTTAGTTATAATATCTTTTTATTCAAGCTTGTATTTGAAAATATATCTAGGATTATCTAACCCTTTCTTCAAAACAATCACTTTAGGATTTTTGGATTCTTTAAACTCAATTAATTATAGGGATTTTGCCACACCATTGGTGGTTAAATGATCATCAATATTTAACCTTGGTTTCTTGTGCATGGTTTCTTGAATAACATTAAAAGGTTTGGGATCACCTTGAGAAATAAAAACCTTTCCAATATGGAGGAAACTTATCTATTGGAAAGGGTATAATAGATCTCCTTAATCCAATCCATGGTTGACCCAAAATATTATAGTAATTGCTTTCATTATCAATTACATATAATTTTTTAAACATGGTCTTGGGACCTAGGGTAAATAGAATCACTATGGTTCTTATATAAGTGGATGTGATACTATAATAACCTCAAAAGGTGTTATAAGTAGTCAAATAGTTGGTTTCTCCATAACCCAACTTTTATAGGAGTGAAAAGAGGAATATGTTCATAGATACTTCACAATCAAACATTTCTCAATTTATATAAATTTTTGAATATCAATAACTTTCACAATAAAAGTATATCCCCATACTATCCATATAAAATTTGATAGGGAGACTCATAATATCAAATAAATAACTAGCATCCTTTGAATTTTGCCCTAAAAGAAACATGCCAAGGTCAATGCAATTGATACGGGATTGAGGTAGGGGAGTTACACTAGATATGTACCTCAAACTTAGGGCATCACGTAATGCCAAATGATGGGTTGGAAAATTATTGAAAAAATCAAGAAAGGAGATGTCAGAGAATGTCTTGGTAAGGTTTTCAACTAAATCATAGTTTCCCATAGGTTCTGGGATGATATAATCATCTAAGAGGTTGGAAGTGTGGGAAGTTTTGGGTTGATATTTACATTTATAAGTGATGATATTTTATTCTTCTTTATTTAACTCCCCTATTCCTATCATTACGACTTCCCCTTGAAACCCAAATTGGGGAGCGAAATCAAAGTTGGTTATACTAGAAGTAGAAGCCTCAGCATCATGAGTGCATATTAGTATAGGTTGGTTATATTGTACAAGTTGACTTTGTTAGTTACCTTGTGTTTATTTCTATATAACTCAAACTTGATGGGTTAGTAAAGGGTTCTAATATATTTTAATGTTTTTTATTTGATGGGTGATGGGACTACTATACTGAGCCTAAGGGTTTACATTCACATTCCCTAGGAACATGTCAACAAAAAAATTTCTTTATTCTTCAGGAAGCCTTTGAATGAACTTGTTGGACTCCCAATATGAATGAATGGCATGTCCAAATACATTATGAAAAAGGAAATAAACATTTGGATCATAATTTGGGCCTCTATTTTAATCCTTGTTAACCAAACCCCTGCTAGTTATTCCTTTGATAAAAGGATTGGTTTTGAAATTATGGGAAATGGTCAACATTCTAGAATTGGTTTTGGATCTGATTTTGGATTCAATTTTGGTATTGCATATTTAAAGTTGGAGGGAAATTTAAATGAACCATATGAACTATTGGTGTAGGATTCGGGTTCTTCATACCATTATTATTAGTGTTGTTATTATTCTTCATGGGTTATTATCAATTATTGTTGATGGGGTTTGGTTTCTTATTCTAGTCAGTCATGCCTTCAGTCGTGGCATTATTTTTTTAGTTAATAACCTTGGGATATTGGTTGTTAATATTTTTTGGTTTTGAGTTAAAATAAATACATTATCAAGTGGGTTATAGTCCAACGATGAAGATGACAATGTAAAATGTGTTGCTTATCCATCCACTAAGGTATAAATCTCAGGAGATATAAAAAATAGGTGAGGCTGAGATTGTGCCCTGGGTGAATTTGGTGAAATGGATACCCCTAAGACCTTATAACTAAGATGAATAATAATTTTTTACACCTAATATATGTAAACATAGGGTTTCAATTTTTAAAAAAATTACGTCCATTAGTCCCATAATTCCATCAACCACTACAATGACCTCTTGGTTAGTTCATAAAGTGCTCTCGAGAGCTTCTTCAGAATATTGATATGGGAATTTTTCACATCTTCCATCATCTCATTGTTAATTAATTGAATGAAGAGATCATGTAATTCCCTCTTATCCATATTTGGTATAGTGGTAGACAAATATAGAACCTATCGCCATATTGTGATGAAATGGGCAATAGATACATTATTTTCTTGTTTGATATGGAGGAACTCCCAAATGATAATTTAAAGAAGCTTTTTCATATCAAAGGATTTTAAAAATTTGGAATTCTCTAAAGGAATGGATAAAATCCTATAGGAGGTTGTAATACTAGTCAAGGGAAATTCCTTATAGTATTTTGGAAAAAATAATGTGATAAACCCATCCAAAGGTAATAGTTCCCTAACATCAGTAGCATATGATTTGACATGTGCATTGAGATATCCCTCCCATTTAAATTTGATAAGGTTGGGTATGAGAAGAGGTAGAATAACTCCTCATATAATGTGATCAAGGGGTTCTTTAAGATACTTAGCATATGTCCCCATAGAATTGACATTTATCAAAGGCATGAGAAAACTAGATTGAAGGGGTGGGCTATGAAAAAGGTTGCTTACATAACCACTAGGAAAAAAAGAATGTGTTTGATAGGGTGGTGTTCCATATGATGGGTGGATTCAGAGAAGATATTAAAGTAAGGATGTAATTAGTTAGAATAAATGTGATGCATTAGTTGAATTAGAGGGGTGTACATAGGTATTTGGTTGATCATTATGTAATTATAAGGGTTATATGGAGGTGGTTGGTGTATACACATAATATTTTCAAAATTTTATCACTTAATGACACTTTCTATCTTTCAGGAACCAGTCGAGTCTCAATCTCTCTAAATGCATGATTTGAAGGGTGCATCAGGAAAGGGGTGGGTAGACCATTGGTGATTCACAAGATTATTATCCCTTTTGCCACTCATTGTCTACACACTTGTCTCTTGAAAACCTTATCGCTAAGCTTGTTATTCTCTCTTGCACATTCTCCATTCATTTTCCACCTTTTTCCTCTTTTTCCTAACCTTAGACCTTTTTTGACTGTCGACTGTACTAGGTCGACCCTATACAGTTTTGGTATTGTACTAGGTTGACTATGTCGACCTTATATAGTTTTAGGTAAAATTAACTTAGGGTCTAGGTCAACTCTTCACAACCTAGTGAATTCTTGTCCAAAATTCTTGTGACCTAGTGAATTCTTGTCCAAAATTATGCTAGGTCAATTGGGTCAACCCTATCAGCCAAAACTTTTGGAATGGCTTAGGGTTAAATATTTATATATATGCAAGGTCATTTTACCATTATTTAGAGAAGAGAAAAATAAGTAAGAGTTATTCACATTTTATTATTCACCATTCTACTTAAGAATCAAACTTAGGTTTTCATACTTTCTTTGGAGATACGGATCTTATCTTGTGGAGAATTCTTTTGGATGCATTGATAGTTTATGTAGCCTAGAGCTGATTTATCCTTATCATCCTTACATACCACAACAACATCTTGAGAATCACCTTGGCCAAGGGAGATATTGAGGCTTGATAGGTTCATCTTCAATGGTAAGAATTCCTAACTTTGTTCCCCCTATATAAGAGTAGATAGATATGAATTTGTACTTTTCTTCCATGCATTAGGATTTTGTATACATTGACATGAGTATATGTATTCTATACATGTTTAATTTTATTTTTTATAACCCCCACTTTGTGCCACAAACTTTGGTGAACACTAGATTAGATTTGTTTTACTTGTTATTAGTTTAGTGATATATCAAAACATAAGATTCCCTTAGGGTTATTACATGATTTTTCTTGATTGTAGGCTTTGGAACCCTCTCTAGCACCATTTATTTTGATAATATATCCCCTAATTGAGTATAGTGAATCTCTATATTGGTCATGTTCCTGATTATCTAATGTATCTCCAATCAGAATTATATGGTATGATCTATCTTATCTAAGTTAGGATGTATTTATAAACATGATGCATTTCTAATTGCATACATTTTGGTGAACCTGACATGAATCTAACCCTTTCATGTTTTTTCTCACATTTTTCATTATTTTATCATTTTATTTCTCTATATTTTTGATATTGGGTCAACAATATCGATACAGTTATAACTTTGTGTGTAAATTTAACACAGTCACATCAAGACAACTCTATTCTATTTTTATAGGTTTTTCATTAGGTATAGGCTACTAGGTCAACTCTATCTACATAGTACACTTTAAAGCTTCTAAATCAGGCTAATAGGTCAAACCTATTGACTCTATACATTTCCAAACTTTCAAAAAACATACTAGGTCAACCCTATCAACACAACACACTTTACATATTTTTAATAAAAAGAATGCAAAGCTAAGTCGACCCAATTGACATAGTTGATAGAATTTACAAGTATAGATCAGGGTACTTCAATAGAAATCTCATTTTCCTCTGTATCCTCCAACCATCCAAGGTTCCTTTCTATCTTTTTTTATCATTTATGTTATTCATTACAATTTTTATTTTCATAGTTTGCAGTATTTAAAAATTCCCCTGTATAGTCAACTAGGTTAAGTTTCTCGACGTAGTTATGTATTTTATATTATGTCTACAAAACTAGGTCAACACTATTGACATATTTATTTTGTAGACCCTTACTTTTGTAGTATAGAATTGACACTGTTAGCTTTGTTATGTATTCTTTGCATACACTATCTTTACATACACTATCATGTTTCAAAGTTGGAATTAACACTTATATGATAGTAATTAACTCACACTTTAATTTCTTATTGCTTACATGCATATAATAGATCACATAGTCTAAATAGATGGTTTTTCAATATACCATTTAGTTACACTATTTTCTCTTTTATACACACACTACCAAATTATAAATTCTTAAAACACATTTTAATAATTGTCTACCCAAGGTCTACCTACTTGGATTTCATCACCAAGGGGGAAGCTAACTTTGTTTTTTGGCCAAGTATAAACATGTGGTTAATGGTATATTTTGGCTAAGCAACTGACACCCTTAATGATGTGGTCTGTGAAGTGAGGGGATAGGCCCCAATACCAAGCTAGTACCATTGCAATATAGATCCCTTTTAGTCCAAACATCTTGAAACCATCCTTAGATTTCTTTCTAGTTCCTTGCTTACATCCAACTTCTTATCACATCTAAAATAATATTCTAATAATCTAACAACATTCTCGATGACCACTTAGTTAACTTTTACTTTCCAAGTTGACTACTTTCTCTTTACTCAATTGTATGTTCTATTGTAAAAACTTGCATTAGCTAGCATTGATTCAAGGTTTTATGTTGTGTGCCTAATTTGATCAACCTCATCATTCCAATTGATTGTGTGTTTCCTTTCATTTCTTTCTTTCAAAATTACTTGCAAAAAATTTCTTGTTTCAATACATAGTCATTCTGATCGACACAATCTCTTACAAACTTTCTATTTTTACCCTACCTATAGTACTAGGTCAACCCTATTGACTCTGTACATTTTTTATATCTTATTCCTAGTAATAGGTCAACCTTATCAACTCTGTACACTTTTTTAGCTCCTATGTTTAGTACTAGGTTGACCCTATCAACTTTGAATAGTTTTTAGACCTTATTTTCTATACTAGGTTGACCCAATTGACTCTATACATTTTTTTGTCACTTCTTATTTATTTGTTTTTTCATTTGACTTTTTTAATCCTTATCCTTCATCATAAACTTCTTATTTTAAGATAACACTTAGTTTCATTCAACGAACATGATGAGTCTTAACAACCCTTACAGGGTCTCCCATAAGCAAAGTAGGGCTCCTCTCCTAGATGAGAGTAATATTCATATCACCACTCACACAACTAACTATGGGACCCCTCCTCATTCCCTTTTGATTCATAATCCTCTCTTCTCACTTGAATACCAACCTAAATTAGAGTATAACCCTAAAATCCTCTTCTTTATCTCTAAATTTCCTCAACATCGATGAAAGGATCCTTTTACCATCTACCATCTCATGGTTAGTGGTCAGGTTAAAGAGCCTCATTCACCTTATCCCACATTCTCACATGGATTTAGTGGTACTAGTTTATTTGATTCTTATCCTCTTCCCTCTATTTTTACCCCTTCTCATACCATGACCTCTTCTTCTTTCACTTCTTATACCTCTATGCCTAGTATCTCCACTAACATGGCAAGTTATACATCTAGTGAGATATTCCCAAGTCCCACTATCCTCAATTATTCCACAAGTACATCCTTTACTACCCATGGTAATCATGATTCTAGTGATTCATCTTCTTATCCCTTCACTAGTTCATCTTTTTCCACTAGTGTCTCACACTCTAACAATTCCTCTCAAGATCCTACTAACACCAATAGTGGTACCCAAACCACTACTTCTAATTATAATGATCTAAATAATTTCAAGAATTCTAATCAAACCTACCAAATATTATTAAAAAAAAATTAAGCAAATGAATACCTTTCAAGGTCATAATACAAATCAAATGATGAGAATGAAAAATCACCTTCTCCATCTTCAAACCCACCCTCAACCAACACCTTGGGGCATGCATAACCAAAATGTTCTCCACCTCCCCTTTGAGATACCCATGATAATCTCATCCCTCAACCTCCTCTTTTCAATAATACAATTAAGCATCTTAAAAATGAGCCTCTTAAAACTCAAATTGCTAATATTGATATAGGAGGTATCACACCTACCATTTATTATAATGGATCAACTAATCCTACTCTTCATCTAAAAACATTTAAAAATATTTATAAATACTTTGTTAAATTGAGTACCTTTGTCTCTACCAATATCATGTCCAAAACCCTCATATATGATGTTTTATATTGGTACAACCAACTTAAAACTCATTCCATTACTAGTTTGGAAGATTTAGTAAATGCTCTATTCTAAGAGTTCCAAACTAGTGATCTTCTTGAGAATACATTGGCCTATTTTAACAATTGTAATCAACTTGAAAATGAAATTTCTAAAGATTTTGTTAAAATGTGAAAAACATTGTAAAAAAAATGTGAACATAACATGGCCAATGATAATCTTTTCCATCTCTTCACCAATGATATTATTCCCAAGTTATATTATCAGGTCTGGACTCTCCCTCCACATACTTAGAAGGAGGCCATTGACCAAATAAAATGTCAACATTTCCTTAAGCATCAATTTGAGCCACCCAAAATTTCTATGGGTACTTGTATCTTACTTAAAAATAAGAATCATCTTGTTACCAATGATGGTGTCATGGACTCTTATGACACCATCCACACTATTCAAGTTGTTGTTCCTAACCAATATTTGAAACCAACTCCCATTTCTTAACAATATACCAATCCTCACTTATCTTCCCTTAATACCATCACTATTCAATAATAATTATCCTCATCTAAATTATTAAAATGTCTACCAAGGCCTCTACCATGAAAAATTGATCCCACTCATCCTATAAAATCTTGGTATTATCCCAACAAGTTTTATTGGTTTCATGCTAGTTGGGGTCATTATCATGAGACCTATAAGCAAATTAATAATTTAGCTATGGATTTTCTCCTTGGTCCTAATTTTTATCATGATTATATTATTTAGAAATTCAAATAAGTCTATGACATTACTTTCAAATCCCATGAAACAAATACTAAATCTCAAGATTTTAAACAAGTTGATTCTCATTTGGCTATCTATAAAGACCCTCTTCTAAACCACCAAGATAACCAAGACAAGCCCACCCCTTCCATCAAAAATGTAGATAGTCTTATTGATCAAATTTTAGAAGAGAATATGGTTAATATGAATAATATGTAAAGGGTGGTTTCTTTCATTGACCCTTAACCTATTTATTCCCCTCCATTATCTCACACATTTCATGTTATCTAGGATTCTTCTCCAACTCACTTAAAAGAGTTGGGGCAAGATTAACTTATAAATTTTGATGAACCAATTCCCACTCCTTCCTTGCATAAAACTTCCCATTTTATTTATACCATTTCTCCATCTTCTTTACCTAACACTAATGACACTCAATCTTCTATCAACACTTCTTCTAACAATTCTCAAAACCAACCTGCATCAACTGCTTCATCTTATCAACATAGTTTACAAACTTATTCTAAAACTTCTCCCTATTATCAACATAAATTACAATGCATTGTAACTCCTCCTTTTGAGGACCTCCTATAACACTATGCATCTATTTATAACAACCTTATTATGGGTTATGATGAGTGGGATCCCATCATGGAACTCCCTAATCTCCCATCCCAAATTCCATTTCTTAATATTATAAGGACCAATCCACATCATCAAAACTATATTATCCAACTCTTATTTAAAATTGAAATCCCTCATCCTCACCTAGTAGGATGTGATCAACCTTATCCTAGATCTAAAGATAGTATATTGAAATAATGTGAAGATATTTCCATCCATGTTGACAAAATAATGAACACTTCTCTTTCCTTAAAATTTCCCATCACTTCTATGATTCTCGATGAGATTATTATTCATTAAAATGATCCTCCTCTATTAATTAGTGTATAAATTGGTGATATCTAAGTCAAGTATACCTTGATTAATGAGAATTATGGCCCCTATGTTGCCTCTCTCAATTTTACCAAACCATTAGATATTCTAAATGTAATCTCAATTCTACATGTAATACATGTCAAAGATATGATATGAGTAAAATGAATCCATTAGGTTGTGTGTGTCTTCCAATTACCATCCCACTTATCACCATTCATGTGAAGGTGATGATAGTTAACTTACCTCTCTCTTACACATTCTGCTTGGTAGGACATGGACTCATCGTATGAGAGTAATTGCTTCTTCTACCTATCAATACGTTAAATTCCATCACAATGGATCCATATATAGGATTTGAGGTGACACTAATCCTTAAAATTTTAAACAATTCTAAGATCGTGGTGTCTTCAAAATTTCTACTCTTGAACCTTTTCCTAGTGTTCTATTTTATGAGTCTCAACGATTCAACTTTCCCATCAATTCCACTCAAGGTTACAATGGTCATCCCAAAATTATTAGGAATATTCCACTAACCTCTTAGATTTTGATGATGATGAACCTGATGAGATCAAATTAAAGATTAAAACTTCATATCTCTCACCTCATCTCATCTCTTGGCTTCTTGATTCTTTACAGCCTCATTCTTGTAAACCACTTTGTGATGACATCCTCATTTTCTTAACTAAGACTCAGTATTCCATTCATCACACCTCATTAAATAACAATGTCATCCCCACCTATGGCATTGATCTTCATACACCTAACTGGAATGATGGTTATACCTTAGATTATCCCTTCTTAGGTGGTCTTATTCAGGCCTATAATGCTAAGATTATTCATTATCATTCCTCTTTAGTTTAGTATTTTAGTGTACCTTCTCATATTCCATCATATATAGTTCCTAACTTTTGTATTTTTCCTCTTTATCATAAGGTATATATGGTTCAAACACCTCCAATTTTTAAAGAACCACATAGGAGTATGCTTATGATTCATGTTATGACTAGGCCTTATCTCTTTGTTAGGTACCATGACCCTTATATCATGCTTATCCCTGAGATACATGTAACTCTCCTTTGGCTTTTTTTAGATCCTTCCCCTCCCTCTATATAGACCACTTTAGATCCCATTCCTTCTCCCACTTTAGTTGAGTCTATCCCTACTTTTGATCCCATCTATCCTTCCATTGAGCTTAGTCTAGTTATTTTACCACCACCACCTTCTCTTGGTGATGGTTTGCTTCCTTTACCTAAGATGGCTCCATTGCCCACTAAATGGACTGATGAGCCTTCTCAAACTCCTTCCACTTCTGTTATACCTCTTCTTGTGAGTACCTTTCCAATCCTACTCACAAACATATATGTTGCTTCTATGGTATAGATAATCATTCATCCATGCATTATTAGAACCTATTGTAATGTACCTAGATAAGGGTATATTAGTTTAATAGTATAATAGTGAATAATCCTACATACATTAGAATGTGAAGTAGGATAAGAGATAAATAGTATAAATAAAGGGGCATGCGATGTTGTAGATCATCAAAGATTTATTTGTAACTAAACCTGACTCAAAGGAGGTATTCCCCTCAAATTGTCCCATTATTCAAATTTGTTCCTTCCACAAAAGGAATACATATTTAATATATGCAGTATTTTTTTGATTTTCTATATTGTAACATATATATTATTATAATTGGTATCAAAACAGTTCTAATTCATATAGACTAGGGTGTATGCTCTTATGACAAAAATTTTGGTACTTTTTATAGCCATTTTGACTACACCAATTCATCTATAGCACCTTAAAACATAGGAGTTCATATCTAGTTTGTCTAGATCTAATATTTGAAGCTCAAGAAATCAAATCCCCAAATTTACCAGGTACAAGTTTTGATTATTACTACATTTTCAACTAATATATTATTTTTCTATTAAAAACATTGGCTAATTTTTTTTTTGGATTCCTCTCTCTAAGATATTTTTGAAAAGTATTCATTTGCTAAAAATGGATGAATGAGGCTCCTATGGCATGAATTTGAAGATTGTAGTACATTCTAGTGTGATTTGCATGCTTGGTATATTTTGCATGCTATGAAGTCACTAACTACTATCATTAACCATCATTTTAAACCACCTCATGTGATAAGTGAAAACCATCAAGACTTGACCACTAGTGGTCGCTTCAAAGGTGATTTGGACCTGCTATGACTCTAGAGGTGATATTTTTCAAACCATGAGGGTTATAAACCTCTAATTTTTTTGTTGGAATTGTGATTCTGGTACAAACCTAGTAATGTTATTTTATCATTTTTTTGGAGCTTATTATATTATTCAAAAATTACATTTTATTTAGAATAACCTTATTTTCTATAGTTTGAAATTACATTCTCTTCATGATTATTTGATTTCTCATCTCTATATACACAAATAATTATCATTTTGACTTGGTTATACAAACTTGGTTCCCTTTAGTCATTTATGATTTACCATGTGATCTATTAAAAAATAATTAATCTCATTATAATCTCCTTTTATTGGTCCACTTTGGATTTCCTTTATTCCCTTTTTGAAAACTAAGCATATACATGGTTGAGACTTGAGATAACATGTTGGTTCATTGTCAAGCCTAAGTGTTCTAGTCAGTCTTGTCTTTAGTCATTTAGCTTCCTTTAGCCAAAGCCTATAGCTTATTTATGTGTATCACTCTATCTCTCATGACTAGTTACTCCAAATCCATATGAAAGAAGAACTTAAAAATCCTTAAAAACATTCAAAAGCTAAATCATTTAATAAAAGGCAATAATACAAAAGGCAAAAACATTCAAAATTCTTAAAATTCAAATTACACTAAAAGACATGATTTAAAGCACATCTTCTTATTATATTTGAAGCTCAAAATCCATAATTGGACTCATGATAGAGATGAGATCCATTGGGGTGTGGAAGGGTAGTAGATTAGAAAAAGAGAATAAAAAATATTTTAGTGCTAGCTACTTTCTTAAGCAAGTACCCAATCTTCATAGTAGACTGACGACTCTATAATGGATCCTCAAGAATGGGGAACATGTCATTGGAATTTGGGTCCATTTTAATTTTATTGTACCATTATACCTTCATGATTTGGTCTTAGTAAGCACTCTTATTTTCCTACACATAGTTGTGTTTATAACAAACAAGTTTCCTTTGTACATTGATTGTCATTAGTCACTTTGTGTCTTCTCATCTCCTTAGTCTGCCTCTTATCTCCTAAGGTATTCTCATAATATGCCTAAGTTATACTTTTTACAATCCATTTTTCACTCCCTCCAATCCTAATATTTCCCCTTGATAAATATTGTTTTTTTCACTAATCACTCCCTTAGGGATTCCATTTGTGAATTACATTATAAAACCATAGATAGGACCTAGCATTCCTTACAAATTACCATAATTTCACCTTACTATTAACAAAATTCCCTTTGTTACCATATTTTTACATTTATTCCACCTCATTGGTGTTCTATTTATGAGTTGTAGTGTAATACCATGGATAAGACCTACCCTTCCTCATAAAAATTTCCAATAATCCAAGTCACAATCAAAATTACATGTGTCAAATATGAGACAAGATGTGATTGATTATGAAGTTACACATCATTTACATGTTTCTCAGCTTGATTTAATATGTTTTATGCTTGATTCGTTACTCTTTCACCTTTTATCTTCTTATTTTCTGATTGCATGTAAGAATTCAACCATTTCTTAAATTTTTCATACTTCCCAGCTTGAATTAGTGTGATAAATTTAAGACCAATTTTGCCAATTTTTTTTTATTTTATACTTACCAATGTGATTTAGTATGATTGAATAACTTAATTTATTTGTTCTTATACCATTTGATCTTTTACATGTTTTCCACTTTATTACATTATTTTCATACTTTCAATGTGAATTAGTGTGATTCTACTTGTTTTAATTTGGTGCCAATTTTTCTCTTGGTTTAAAAGTAAAACTTTTCGACATCTTGTTTACCACCATTTGGTTATTTATACTTAGTAATTTTCTTGTTATTACACAATTCCCAACAAGAAATAATGTGTAATACATTTTTTATTAATCATATTTTACCAAGTGTTCTTTGTCTGTTTCTTTTTCACCATACATGTGTCCTACATAATGCTAGAAAAGAAACCACAAATCATATATTTATTATAACATATACAATAATAACTAAATACATGTTCTATAAAGAAATATATCCAAGCATCCAAAACCACAACCATAATGCAAACACATAAAATCAACATCCAACTACCAAAATCACACACACACACACACACACACACACACACACACACACACACACACACACACACACACATCATGTGTTTTTTATACAAAGTATAAAAATACATAGCTCCATCTCTATGGATGGTCCCCATCATGCCTATCTCATGGCCTAGCCACACAACCCATAGATGCCTTAGTCTAACTCTTCTAAATAGAAATTTTTAAAGAGGTTGTCTAAGATCTCAGTATTGATACCTACCCTTGTGAATGAGAAACCTAGGCCTATATTTACCCCAAATGGGTTAGGGATACTAGATGTACTATTATCTCCTAAGCCTATACTTATCTCATTTATGTCATTTTAGCTAGATGCATGGCTCTCTCCTGATCTAGGGTCTGCCATGCCTATACCTCTCCTATACCCACCCCTTTTGGTGGTTGCATCCCCTCTTTATACACATGTAACCACCTTATAGCCTCTCTTACTAGTCTAAACTAGCTCGCCTGATCTGGGGTAGATGGTACCATGGTATCCTCAAATGTGGTAGGATCTTATGGTGGATATCATGAAGTTTTTCCCTCACTAAGGACCCACATCTAGTCTTCTCCTTTGAAAAACCTATAAAATTCCAACCAGTTAGATTTAGATAACTGATATATCTCAAAATCTATCTATATATACTTTATCTCAAATAACTTACTCAAAATTTTAAACCGTCTTTTATTACCTAGTTGTGTGTCACCTACCACCATCTCACCATCTACACGACCACCAAGCATGGTCTTGCCATTAGTGTATCCTCTGAGAACCTCATTTTTAGGTCATTACCCAAAACCAAATCTTGAAGTCATCACTCGTGCCCATCTCATACTATGCATTAATAGTCTCTATATCACCCAAATCTATCTTGGCCCACTTAATGGGTCATCTAGGATGACTACTATCTCTACTCTCTCCTACTCCCACCACCTCTATCGACATTATGTCTCAGGTGGTAATTATTATTCTTACTATGGTGTTGGTAGTGGTACATCTCTTACTCCTATATCTATATCTATCTCCTCTCTTTGTTTCCCATCATGCCTAACCTATCCATGGACTTTCATGTTATGGCCTAATCACTGGCCTAGAAACTCTTGACCCTAATCCTCCTCTCCCCCTCATATTTCTCACATGTTGGGCCTAAAATGTGGGCACCACTATCAACATCACTAGGTGAGGAATTCCCATATATCTTGATACATTTGCCACTAAATGTGGCTCCATTTACTAGGTATAGTTGTTGATAATCTCTATATATGCCAAAATTGGTACCACTATCTCCTAATTCAGCCACACCATAGTAATGTTCCCTTAAGGCTACCAGATAATGTCTTCTCAACTCATAGTATTTAGCACTAGCATATGGGACATGGCCTATGCTACCTAATCCTATCGTACATCTGAACTCAATGAAATCATACACATATCTATGATGTCTCCTAAACCTAATGCAATCAATCTTTCTCAATCCTCAATCAACAATCACTCTAAAATATTTAGGATCCATGTTGTATCCACTAAGTACCAAAAGCTCAGATGTCCCTATAATCATAAAACAACAAAATATGTATTAGATCTTTTATGTCATTTATAATCAAAATACATTATTTTTAAGTTTTAAACTAAAATAATCCTAATTGATTAAATCTATTCATTTTTAATTAGTTTGACCTATTTCTACCCTACTTGGCCCTTTTATCTCTTAGTCGGCCATTATAGGCCTTTCTAGCACTCTTTCCACCTATTTCATGTATTTTCATACTATTCTAGTCACTTACTCAAACACTAAGTTGATCAAATTTTCCTTATTTTGACTAGGTTGACTTATCAAATAAAGTTGACCCTTTACTTTTTCCCTCTTAGTACTAAGTTAGTAGAGTGGATTTTTATACTAGGTTGGAAATAATGTATTAAGTTGGCAATTTGGAAAACACACTAGGTTGGCACATACCTACTAGGTCATTAGTGTGGATTTTACAAAATTTTAGCCTACTAGGTCGACAAGGTTGACCTAGTTATTTTTTCCTATCAACCCCTTACAATTGTAGTAATAAATGTCTTCTAGTAGTTATTATTATGAACCCTTCAAACCCATATCCCTACATGGCTTTTCCTAACCCTAGCAACTTTTCTGGGTTCATTTTTATTCTTATAATTATTTTAAAACATAAATTTCTAAAAAAACACTTAATTTCAAAAAAATATTCAAAAACTAGTTTTAGATTCTTAGTTGCCTGCCCGTGTTACACCCATTGTTGTTTATGCTAGAATTTACACTTTTATATATAAGAAGAAATAAAGATAAATATTTTTCTAAAAAGGATAAAATGGGTATGATATAAAAACTTTGTAGAAATGTGTGTATGATCTAGATGAAGTGGAGAACTCTTCTTTGGCTAGGGGAAGATGACCTACATAAGAAAGTACTCAATAGAAGCTTGTTCATTAGACAAGGAGGAAGGGTGGATTGCCTAGTTGATGCTAGATACAAGAAAGTGTGAGCTATCTATGGAGGTTGTTAATCTACTCTCTAATACAAGTTAATTTTCAAAATAAATGAAAGGAAATTTGCATACATGAAAGTAATATAAATGATTACTTTGACAATGCAAGAAAGAGATCTAATAAACTAACAAGAAGAGATGTTAATTCATTAAATTAATGTTTTGTTCTATTCTATTATGTTCAGGTTTATTCTATTTTATCTATGTCTAAAAGTAGAAAAATAGGGTCTAGTTAAAGGCTAGTCAAATGGAGGAATTTGGTCATAGGGACCAAGCGTCAGCAGTTGGTGTCCCAAGAGCTAACCGTTGATGGTTACGGGTAACCATCATCAATTGAAGTAACCGTTGGTGGTTTCCTACTAAGTCTAGGATTGTTAATAATGGTTTTCAAGTAAAGGGGTTATATTAGGCTAAGTCTAATAAAAAAAGGTTTATTCAAGACTAAATAGTGATAGGGTGGATAAATGGGTGTTCTTAGGTAGTTCAATGGTCAGATAGGTGAGATCCAAATAGAAAGAACCAAGTCTATGGAAATAAGGAAATAGATGAAAGCAATCAAATACTTACCTAATCTTGAAGAGATTTTGGTTGCATAACGGTGCTTGAAGGAGAGCAGGTAGAAATCTACCAAAGGTTCAGGTTGGTAGCTATTGGAGAAACCTACATGATGAATCTTTGGATGCTTGGAAGACTAGAATACCTATAAGAAGATAGCTTGAATGTAGAAATCTAGATCATCTGACCTTTTTCTCCTCTTTCTCACTTCCTTTTATAGGCAAAAGATGATGGATTAAGAAGATAATATTATGAGTTTACAAGGTATTTATGATGTTTTAGAATATGGATCAAGTGGAGAAAAGTATTAAATTTTGTCTTGGATCACCTAAAGGTTAGCTAGTGATGAGTCATAAGATGGAAGGGTCCAACCATTAGTGGTCATGGTCCATGAAGGCTACCATTGAAGCTTAGGGATAACCATCGATGATTTACCTTGATCGATGATGGTCAAGGTACCAAAGACAAGAAGGGTCAAAGGGGTGTTAAGGGTGTTAGGGTTAGTTAAGGTAAAAAAGGCTTAGTTGGTTAGTGAGCTAACCAATGTGACCCAAGGTAAGGTTAGGTTAAATAGGTTAGGTGAAGGGGTTAGTTCAAGATAGGTTATTTTGACTTTATTGGTGTAGTCAAAATAGAAGTCTGAGGCATTTGGACAACTAGAACCATGTGTGTGGTGTTATAGTGTTTACATTTTTCCTCTTTTTTTTATGTGGATTTTATCTTCAAGCTGCAAAATAAAAATAAAGATGGTGTAGGTGGAAGATTGGTTGAAGGTCAATTTGCCCCAAGTTTGGGATTATTTTCCCCCCTCAAATTGATCGATGATGAGGAAAAAGTTGAATCAAGTCAGGGTTTGTTTAATGGTGTATGGTTAGTCACATGGGTGAGTGATTAAAGGGTTGGTTCAAAAGTTATGCATTTATAATGTAAACATGCACACAAGATGCAACAATGATGTGATAGCTAAGATCTCATAAGGACTAAAGATGTTAATGTTGAAAAAAATAAGCTCAACACCAAGAAGATAGGTGACCAATGCATCACAGGACCAAAGGGTGACATCTATGTACATATGTTATCCTTCTAAGAAAAATAAATTATTTTCCATGTGGGTATTTAAATTAAAAAGTGATCCCATGCTTAGGTAACTGAAGTCAGAAGTGAACCACATATAGGAATTCAATGTTTGGGTCATGTACAAAGTGAAAAATGTTCAAATGGTCAACATGGTAAATGTTATCACTTGAATGCACCCAATGAGGAGATGGGAAAAACTTTTCCTCATTCAAGTGGCACAATGGAACCACCCCAGGGATGTGGGTATCCATATTGGGATTGGATATTTATATTAGGGGATAGATTTCATTGATGTACCATTGAAGCTCATATTCCTACTATTAACAACTTAAGGGATGAAAAGGGTTAAAATAATTGGAAATAAACCTATTTTATTAGAGGTGATGCACCAAAATATTGTGCTCTACTCTTACCTTGACCTTGCTTGTATAAGAGCTTGGTCTTTTCCTCCTAATAATCTTGGAATAATTTCATGTAAATATACCATATATCTTCCCTTTTAGACACATCTTCCCATTTGTCATGACTGGTTAGCTCCAAAAGATTTGTAGGTTCTTTGAGAACCTCTAATTCATTACATATGCTCTAAATTTTTTTCCATAGGTCATCATCCTTTGGCTGGCCTACATCATGAGAAGAAGAGACAAAAAGGGTCATCTCTTCTTATTTATTAGATTCCAAGAGAACTTGTTTTAAGACATATTTTCCAACATAAAGGAAATATTCCTTCATATCCTCATAGTTTGATCCTTTCTCACCATCATTCGGCTCTTCTCCATCTTCAATCCAATTTGATATTTTAATCTCATCCTCACTCCTAGTGACATCAACCTTAGGCATTTCAAAAATGGAGAGTTTACCCAAAGGGGATTCCCAAGTAGCAATATAATTTTCAAAATTAGGATGGGAAACTTGGCTATTTGGAAGGGATGGAAGGATAGTTTCAAAATATTCTTGAGGAGGGGTGGGAGGGATTTGAATGGTTCCAAATGTTTCTTCCCTAACAAATTCTCCACTAAGGCATGATTTTCTCCTTCCTTCATGAGATACCATCACATCTTTCCATATTAGGAAGGTGGGTTCAAGGGTATTTTCATGAAGTTGAGGGGCTGATGAAGGGGAGAAAGATATATCTAAGAAACTTGGAGTTTCTTTGGGATTGGTACCTTCATTATAGGATGGAGGAGTAGGTCTAGATAACTCACTTTTGACTGCCATGATAGGTTTCATCCACATTTGATTTACCAACTCAATTTCCCTTTCAAAGTGAGCCTCAAAACTTAATTTTTCTTCTTCACAATATTCCCAAAGTGTAATAGCCTACTCCATCATGATATATTCCTTTCCTTTACTACTCTCTTATATGGTTTTCCAAGAGGAGAAGTTTTGGGGAAAGGACAAAGAATTTGGAACACCTTGAGGATGCCAAGATGGAGGTTGTTCATAAGTTCTCAACCTTTCTTCTAGATAGAAGATCAAACCACAAAAATCAAGCATATCATTAGAAAGACATGGAAAACTAGTTTTCTCTATAGGGATCCACTCCCTTTTTACTTTCTCTAAAGCTTCCCTTACACTCTTGACATAAACACTAGGAATATTTTGACCACAACCATACCTCGTGTCAAGGTCTAACATATATTTTTGATAATCAAGGAGATTTATTTTGAAACTAATAATGGAATGGATTGAAGAGGAGCTAAGTGAGATAGATGGAACAAAAATTTGATGAGGCTGGTCATTGAAAAAATATACTTGATGAGTATCATGACAAACTTGGCCAAGAACTTGCTCATAGTTAGGAGGAAGAGGCAAAGCTGGACACAACTCTTTAACTTGTGTCAAAACAAGCTCAAACTCATAATTCTCCATGATTTACTTCAAAAAAAGAGTATGAAACAATAAAACACTCTCAATATGTATACCTGGACTACTCAACCAGTAGATATGAGCTTGGAGTCATCATTGGTGCTTAGTGAATTGCCTTTAAAGCTGGTATCTTGAGAAGAACACCAAAACTTCTCAAATAATGGACTCAAAAGTCCCACCGATCATGCCAAAAACTATTTTCACCTGAATGAACCCAATGAGGAGATGGGAAAAACTTATCCTCATTCAATTGGCACAATGGAACCACCCCAGGGATGTGGGTATCCCTATTGCGGGGTGGATCTCTATATTAGGAGCTAGCTCCCCTTGATGCACCATTAAAGCTCATATTCCTACTACTAACAACTTAAGGGGATGAAAAGGGTTAGAGAAATTGGAAAAAAACCTATTATATTAGAGGTTATGCACCAAAATATTATTCTCTACTCTTACCTTTGACATATACTTGAAACTAATGACAAATGGCTCATACACTTCATTCAACATCAATCTCCCCTCTCATATCAATGTGTCAACATGGGGTATTGTAGATGACATAGGGTAAGAAGAACTAAACAATAAGAATTATAAGACACTATATTGAGCAACATACTCACTTACACCTGCATTCTCTTTAAACACTTCTTGTTGACCTGCAAGAAGGAAAACATAATACGCTAGGTACTAATGGAATCAACATGTGAAGGTAAAGGAAATTACACTTGCACAAGACTAATACCAAACATGTACACTTAATTAAATATTTGAATGAGGTAAAAAATTTGTCTTTATTTATTCAAGGTAAAATTTTGTCAGGGCTTTGCCATACACAGGCAGAGAGATACAAACAATGGCCAAGAAGGGCTAATTTATATAATTTGGGAAGAAAGAGAGAGAAGAGAAGTTGAAAAGGCACAAGGACATGTGTAACCAAGTGAAAATAATTTACACATGAATGAGAGATAAGGATGGGGTGATCCATATCTTATCAAGAGTTACAAATATTAGCTTCAATCATCCAAGACCTACAAATGGTCAGAAAACTCCATTTTTATGCATAGAAAATGGCCCCTCATAAGTGGTCTTACAAAACTACCAAAAATCTATACCTAATAAATTTTTATGATACATATGAGTAATAGGGGTTACTAATAATCCCTCACATGCATTATGGAGGCTTAAGACCCTTCATATCATCTTGGCCATGCATGATCACACTTGGTAGTCTCAAAATAGCTCTCTTCCCTTCACCCTTCACACTTGGCATCTAAAAACTCTTCATAATTTAAATATTATACATAAAAGAGGATAAATTACATGTTTAATGAGTTTACATGGCATTATTTACAATAAATTGTCCTTAAAAATCCCACCAAATGAAGATTTTATATTTTCTCTAAGTCCTCACTAGTTGGCTCACTACAATAGCTAAAAGTGAGAGTCTGGTTGGGACAATTATATTTTTTTAATGAGATTAAATGAATTTTAGGAGTTATATAAAGTTTAAATATTCCCTCTTTAGTTTTTTTCATCTTCTAAATCATTTTTTAGCTTGCATACCACTCAAAATGGTTAAAATAAGTTCAATTTTCCTTTGATTCATATAGTTCCATAAAAAAAATGAGATGTATGGGATCCTATTTGATTTATAAACATATTATATTCATAAATAATATTCAAATTACTCCATATGGTGGCACTTTTAGGCTCATTTCTACGTTTAGGTCTCAAATAGGGTTTTAAGAGGGTTTTAGAGTGACCAACCCTCTTAACATTTGTTCATAAAGGTGGCACACTATAATTATTTAAAAATTCCAAATGTGGATTATTTAAGACCCCATAAAAATAAATTTAATATATATATGTACCATTTAAGAGATGATATAAGTTTCAAGCATTTGAAGTTAGCCATTTGAGCCATTTTAGGCCTTTCGTGAGAGTTTGGGAGCTTCTAAGCCAAGAATTGTACCTTATGATGCATTTATTTTCAAAAAAATGGCTCATAAAACTATCTATTATATCCAAAAACATGTTATTATAATTTTATTGTCTCCTTAATATCAAAAAATTAAAACTTACCCTTGTTTGGCCTTAGGCCTAGACCTTGCCAATAGGCCTGCTTGCCATTTGAGACTCAACTTGACACTCCAATGGATTAATTTTAACTATTATGTCTCAAAAACATATTTTATACCCATTAAAACATTTTATAATAAATTATAAGGAATTTAAAATTCAAATGGTCCCTAGTTGGGCTTTTAGGCCTAAGGATTCCCATTAGGTATGCATGGAAACCTCCTAGGTTGGAATAAAATGTATGCTTACAGACCTTAATTAAGGTTTAATAGGATCATTTTCCCCAAAATTGGCACCTCCATGCATACCAAAACTGCCCCTAGTCTAAGACAAAATAGAGAGTTTTTTCCATTTTATCTCATCAAATATTATTATTTTATAATTTTATATAGGTCATAATTTTATTATTTACCAAAATTTATCTCTCAAATCCTTCATTTGGTCCTCCAAATCTCCAAGTTTGTAAGGCAGACTTTTGTGAAAGCATAGCTTGGGGTGGGCAGGGTATAGGATGCACTTGGAAAGAAAATACTGATTTGATATTATTTTTGGAACTATATTAATACTATATACTTCCCATTATATTTTAAAACCATATTAAATCCTGATATCTCCTTTAAAAACATTCTTTCTCTTTGTGAAACATGAATTAGGCCTATAATGCCTATAAAAGAGGAAAACTTGTTTTATGCTTGGCTGTAGGTGTTCTTGAGCTAGGTTGGGATTTTAATCACCATGAAAAACTATAAAACATGTTAAAAATCCTATATATGTTTCCATATTACCATCTTTATCTTTGAGTTTCATCTTTTATCCCTAACTCATCCTGTATTTCCCAAACTAGACCTTTGCCCATAAGGACTGAGACAACCCCCTAAGCCAACTTGTAGTTGATTTGGGGTTGAGAATGTCATGTATTTGGTCCTTATTATTTTAATACATATTTTATATTACCTAAGTCACTATATTTTCATTTCCACCTCTTTCAACCCTAAAGTGCCTTAAGACTCCTTTAAATGTTTATGTCTCAGTCCATTTCCTATCTCAATCCATACAGGCATGTTTTGAATTCATTTGGGCTTGTAGGTTTATTTTAGGTCAAGATGAACTTTTTAATAATTAAATTTATTTCATGAATTTATTTTATTTCTCAAAAACCATGAAACTTTCCTTAACCTCATTCATGATCATGTCTATTTCACACTTCTTGACTTACCTGCTTGTATATGCATATTTCCAGCATGTGGGTGATTATAGGCCATTTTGAATTTGCTTAAGGTGTGGTATGATATATTCAGATTTTAATTAGACTCATATAATGTTTTTATTTCATTTATAAACCCTTCATATTCATGCATTATTATGCTTAGGTTTTCAACTACTATACCCCTACCTGACTGTCACAGTCCACATTTTACACCCCTATTTAGTGCATTTTAGCAAGGGTATAAGTCTTGAATATGGTATATCTAAGTATATTTTTAGTAAATTTATGGTAAGTATTATTTCATATATTTCCAATACTCTTCAAGGACTCCAAAAAAATTCCAAATCTCAAGCTTCTTCCTCACTGCCAAAACACTGTGTGGATGGCCTCTCCTAGGCCTGTGTATGGACCAAAGAGGTGCTTAGATGTCAAAACCATGAATTTATACATTTTATCCATAATCTTGGCCAATTAATATAATTTTAAAAAAATTATATTATCCAATATTGATGTAATGTTCAAGGGTTATCAAATTGGAATACAAGCTTACTTTTTTACATTTTCCTATAGACATCATTGTGCCAAATCAGTGATTTTTGGTCAATTTTGAGGGTCTCAAAACTCAAATTATATTCCTAATTTTACCTTTAAAATTATAATATTTGTATAATTTGGATTGATATATCAAATAAAACAAATAAAATCTATTTTAAACTTTTATTGTCATAAGATACATAATCCCAAATAAGCCTCAGGATCTCTATTTTGGTCTGTTAGGGACTGAGAAACCAATATAACCTGCTCATCCTTTGAAGTGAAAATATCAATTTGGAATATAATAATAGATTAATGTCATGAAATCCATGGTATTTTTAGTGTTTTATAACCTCAAAGTGACTCTCATCATGTCTTCACCATTAAAAGCTCCATAAAAACCTCTTGGAGACGCTGACTGTAAGTGCATCTTGGAAACCAGGTAGTGAGAAAAGAGAGTATGGGTAGTTTACCTCTAAGGATTATGTTGGTGACATAAAACAAGATAAATTTATGAAAATAAATTTCCAAATAATATTCCAAACATACCAATCACCTTCAATATCCTCCAACACGTTCAGAAAACTCATATTTCTCACCCATAACTGCAAACTTGGAAAACAAGCTCATTTTTAAATCCTTCTTCAAGTGGAATTTAAATATAATTTTTGGATGGTTTAATCACCATGTAAATTACCTAATTAAAACATTTAAACACATCATAAAACTCACACATCTCCCTAAATTCTTAGAAATAAGAAACATATGCAAATATACACCCATCTTGGATGCAATTCTATAAAAGGCTGCCTAGATTGTTAATGATTGTTCATAAAATAGGTACCAAAACACAAAATAATGTTATTAAAATTAAGTACACTTATATTAAAATACACCTATAGAATCACTCCTTCCAACTATACATGTACCTTTCGTACCAAGTGCTTGAAGTTGACCTTCCTTTGCATGCCAAGAGGAAAAGGGAGAAAAATGAGTTGCAAATGCATTTTTTTATGAAATTTATTCAATAAAAACATGGATATTAAATTTTTGAATGTGAATGGTCACACCACCACATTTTTACAAGTGGCACACTTCCCAAAAAATTGTATAAGTGTCATTTTCTTTCTTTTTGGCCAAGAAAACTACCTTTTGTCTGAACAAACTATAATTTATTAAGTTATGTCAGCTTCCTAAGACTTATAAGGATGAATATATTATGAAATAAACTTTTTTAACTTGAAAAAATCTCAAGAAATCCATACAAAGTATTAAATGCACTTAAAATGACTTCTAAATGACCCAAAAATGATACATAGACCTAAGGGACTAATAACCAAAGGTAGCATAACATGAAATTACATTAATTAACCTATAAAACACTTTTTATAAACATATTACACCCTTTTAAATTCTTAAAAGTGATTTTTTTTAATAGGGGTACCCTATTTTGACCTAAAAGTCAAAATTGGTCAAAAGTAAAGTCGGCCGGTGTGGTCAAAAGATCACAATAATGGTCATCATAAAAAGATGTGAATGGTTTGGGTCAAAATGTTTAACATTAAATATTTATGTTGTGTGATGGTTCAAAAATAATTTTCAATGGTTTGATGGTTGAAAAAGGGATGGCCGAGCTGACTCTAGATGCACTGGTCAAGTGGATGTTGCCTACATGGTTTTGTGGACATAGGATCCTTCAAAAAAATTAGGCCATATGTATTTATTATTAAATTTTTGGATAATGGATAGGGGAGAATATAATTCTCCAATAAAAATTTTGGGAAATAAATTCTCCAAAATAGGTCAAGGTGGTTTTTCAAATGAGTTGCCCCAATTTGAGATACCACATGGTTTGGGTTTTGTTAAATGTAGTATTGGTTTGGATCAAAGAGAATGGTTTGATAAAGGGGTGAAGAGTAATATTATTTAAGAAATAAGTGATGGAAAATTAATCTTTAAGATATATTCCTTGTTGTGTTTAGGTGTGTGGTGATAAAAGGGTAAAATATGGGAGAATTTAGGAGACGTATGCTTCCAAGAGTCCATAATAGAAAAGAAAGAAAATAGGTAATGGTGCCTTTTGTTGGTAAAGACCGAAACACATCACTGAAGTGAAATAGGTCTTAGTTAATGTAAGCCTTTTGAAAGCTTTGCATAAGCATCCTTTGGTTGATAAAATAGTGTCCTGATCACATTATGTTGAGTAAGCTCAAAATCCCTTAATTCATAGAGAATGGCAAAAGGGGAATAAGTCTATGGTGGATGGGTGAATAGGGAATATAACCATATGTGGGAAAACTCACCCATTCTATAGGTGACCTAAGAACCAAATCAAACAAGTTCATGTCTTATTTAAGGTGTAGACTGATCAAAGTGGGAAGTCTACTGAAGAAAAAAGTTTATTGCAACCTTCTTGGGATACTTATTTTATTTTTGAGAAAAGGGTTTGTTTGTGTTTTTTATTTTTAAAAAGTTTGTGAAGTTGATCAATGTGGGAAGCTTTAAATAATTTTTGTTAATATATATACACACACACACACACACACACACACACACACACACACACACACACACACACACACACACACATATACATATATATATACATATATATATATATACATATATATATACATATATATATATATATACATATATATATATACATATATATATATACATATATATATATACATATATATATATATATGTATATATATATATATATATATATATATATATATATATATATATATATATATATATATATATATAATGACTTAGCCATCCTTCAAGGGAGTGGTCTAAATTTTTGATTTTTTGTAGTTATCCTTCAAGGGATTATTTTGTTGAATACTAGAAATTTTGGTGACCCAAATGATATATTTGTGTATCCCAAATAGTTCAAATGCTAGTTTTAGACATGGACTAGTCTAAATAAGGCTTAAAGGTGTACCTTTATGAGGGAAAACTTTTAGCATAAGAAGGTAGTGGAGGGTGGAAAGGAATAGGTTTTGAGAGACAAAAGACCATGGGATTTCATCTCAAAAAAGATAAAAAGTATCCATGAGAACCATGCTATGGATATAGTTAGGGTACCCATATTTAAGATTTAGGAAATAAATGTGATGGATAATCACATGGTTCTATTTTAATCAAGTTGTCCTCAAGAGTAGAGGAAAAAGGAGTGTGAGGGTGGAAAAATATCATGAATCAAGGGATGAGATTAAGTTTAGAAAAAAAGGTGAGTTTGATCATTATTTTAACAAAAGAAAATATGTAAATGTCAAGCATTAAGAGGTTCAGGTCCTGGTGTGCCTTTGAGGGAGGATAAATGATAAGCTCCCAATCTATATGTATGGGTAATGATATATGGTCCAAGCCAATTTAAGGCAAACTTGCCTCTTTTTATTTTCTCCATGTTAGTGACATGTTGGTTTTCTTTGAGGAAGAGATCTCTGATTTTGAATTCTTGATCTTTCAAATTTTTGTTATAGGTGCTTGTAATGCCTTCTTAGTAGACACAAAGGTGGTTAAGGGCCATGAGGTGATGCTCATCAAGTGATACATTTGGGTTAAATGTTCTTGACAATAGTCACCTTCAATAATAATGTTCTATAATGATATTTGAAGAGAAGGAATATGTACTTCAAAAGGAAAGACTACCTCTACCCCAAAGACAAGGAAGAAAGGGGTAGCACCCATAGAGGTCCAAATGTTGGTGTGATAGGCCCATAAAGTGAAAGGGATATGCAAGTGCCAATCCTAGCTTGAAGCATTGATGACCTTGATTAGCATTTTATTTACAATTTTGTTAGAAGCCTTAGTTTGTCTATTTTCTTGTGGACAATAAGGCAAGAAAAAGATAAGTTTGATTTCAAAGGCATTACAAAGACCTTAAACTTGTTTTTTCTTGAAAGATTTTCCATTTTTAGTGATGATCTTATGGGGAACATCAAAACACTAGATGATATAGTGGTTGATGAAGTTAATGATCTTTTTAGCTTTGGTGGAAATGAGAGGAATAGCCTCTTCCCACTTAGTGAAATATTCAGTAGTGGTGATGATAGAGTGGCGATGTTGAGAAGAATGAGGATTAATTTCTCCAATGAGGTCTAATCCCCATTGTGAGAAAGGCCAAAGTTATTAGGATGTTTAAAGGCCATATGTGGGTGTGTGATGCAAATTATCATGTTGTTGACATTTATCAAACTTTTTTACATAATCACAATAGTCTTGATTAAGGGTGGGCCAATAGTAGCCAAGGCAAATGATGTGTTTAGTAAAATCTAGGCCACTTAAGTGTCCACCATAGATTCTATCATAGGTTTATTTATTAGAGTGAGAGGCCTCATAACCATGAAGATAACAGAGAATAAGGCCATCAAAACCATGTTTGTAGAGGATTCCTCATAATATGGTATAATGGGAAGAGGTTTGGATGAAGGCTCATTAGGAATTCCTAGAGAGGTTAGGATGAACTACACCAAGATTTAGGTAGTTAAAGATTTATTTGTACCAAGAGTCTGAGGTAGATTCTCTTACATTATAAATGGTGAGAATGTTAGATTAGATATTTGAGGGTGTGATGAAATGGTGAATGGTGATAAAGGTTTTGGTAGTGGTAGGTTGAGATGGGATTTGAGAAGCAAGGGAAGACATTGTATCCACAAACTTGTTAGTGGATCAGGGAGTAGATTGCATAGAATAATGGTCAAATGATGCTAAGAGTACATCAACTAATTATTTATACTTTTATAGGACATCATTTTTGCATCGGAAGGAGCCATTAACTTGGTTGATGACAAGTTGGGAATCACCAAAGACATTAATGGCCTTGACTCCCAAGGCTAAGGTGGTTTGGAGACCTATCACTAGGGCTTCATACTTGACCATATTGTTAGTACACTCATAGTCAAGTTTTAAAGAAAGAGGAATGGGTTCTCCATCAAGGGGAATGAGGACAACTCTGGCATCCCCACCATGTTGGCATTTTGATCCATCAAAGAATAGGGTCATTTGATAAGTGATGTCCTCCTGAGCTAGCATTGTAATAGACTCATCTAAAAATGTAAGAGGATGGTGTTGATGGTCTGGTAAAGGATCTTTAGCTAATTGGTTGGTAATGACTTTCCCTTTGATTGACTTCTACTAGAGGAACTCAAGATCAAACTCAATGAGGAGCATGAGCCAATTAGCCATACATTAGTTTTGGTATGGTTTGGAGTGCATATACTTAAGGGGGTTAGTGTTGGTGATGATGTAATTTTTATGAATGAGGAGTTAATGATGAATTTTTGTAGCCATGAAGATGAGGTCCAGGTAAAACTTCTCGATATGGGTATACCAAGTCTCATACTCTATAAGCAATTGGATGATATAGTAGATAGTTTGTTCCTTGTTTTGTTCATCTCAATGTGCAAGCATTGCCCCTAAGGAATGGTTAATGGTGGATATATAGAGGTATAAGGGTTGATCCTCTTTAGGAGGGCTGAGATCGATTGAAGAAAGAAGGTATTCTTTGAGCAAATCAAAGGCCTATTGACAGTCTTTAGTCTACTTAAAAGAAGTGTTTTTCTTGATTAGATGGTGGAAAGGTTGACATTTATCAAATAATTGAGAGATGAAATGGTGGATGGATTAGAGTCTGCCTTAGAGGCTACAAAGTTGTTTAATGTGGGTTGGAGGTAACATCTTGAGGATGGTGCAAACTTTGGAAAGGTCTACTTCAATTCCTTGGAGAGATGATGAATCTAAGAAGTTTCCCAAATAGGACCCCAAAAATACATTTCTTAGGATTTAGTTTGACAGGGAAATGGATAAGGCATTCGAAGATGATGGAAAGAACAACTATGTGGTCCTTGTAATGTTTATATTTCCCAAGGAGATCATCCACATAGTCCTCAACAATTTTATGAATGAGATCATGGAATATATAAGTCATGGCATGTTGATAAGTGGATCCTACATTCTTTAAAGCAAAGGGCATAACCCTATAGCAAAAGGTTCCCCATAGGGTGATGAAAGAGGTTTTA
The DNA here is from genome assembly GCA_037957365.1 of Torreya grandis. NCBI lineage: Eukaryota > Viridiplantae > Streptophyta > Pinopsida > Cupressales > Taxaceae > Torreya > Torreya grandis. The sequence continues at coordinate 131,333 of JARHVA010008153.1, forward strand.
TGTTGATCCTTAGGGGAAAACAAGATTTGATTGTATCCTGAGAAACCATCCATAAGAGATAACATATCATGGCCAATAGTAAGGTCAACAAGTTGGTCAATTATAGGTAAAGGAAAGTCATCCTTTGGACAAACAAGGTTAAGGTCATGAGATTCAAGGTAGAAGTGAATTCCACCTATGGGTTTGGTAATAGGGAAAATGTTAAAAACCCATTGAGGATAGTCTATGGGTTAGATGAAGTCTGCAAATAAGAAATGTTGCATCTCCTCTTTTAAAAGAAGTATGATGTGATGATGCATCTTGTGAAGCTTCTGACACACTAGTTTGGCATCATAATAGGTGAAAATGTTATGGAGGGTAATGGAGGGGTAAATCCTTGACATGTCCTTATAGCACCAATCAAATGCAATGATATGCTTATGAAGGAAGGAAAATCTTGTCGTTCCTTAGAATCTAAGGATTAACTGATTTTGACTGTGTGGGGATTATACTAAGTACCTAAGTTGATATCAATGGTAGATTCATTCAACATGGTCTACTTCTTAGGAGGAAGAGATTTGTGTATAGAATAATTTTTTGCACTAAGGTAGGTGAGAATGGAATCATCATCTTCTCATAGAATGGTATATATGGTCGAAGAATCATGTTCGATCATGTCAAAATGGTTAAGAGGAATGATTTTAGTTTGGCCATATTTTTTATAGATCAAGGGGCCCAAACTAATAGTGTTGATAAAAAAATTAGGAAGAATGACCTCAAAGTTCCCAAATTTGGGAGGGGAATGGGTTGGTAAGGAATGGGTGTCATCCTCAATGTTGATGGTAGATTTTGTCAAATTGCTAGGTTCCTTAGGTGGTTCAAACTTGAGGTCAAAGGATTCCCGAGGATTTTGAGTTTAGATTATGGGTAGCTCATGGGTTTCTTGTTCAAAAATGCCAAGACCAAATCCTTTGTAGACACACCTGTGAAGATATCATTTAGAAAATGTAGGTGTCAAGGTATGAGAAGTCTAAAGTAAATGGTTTCGTGTAAGAGGTACTATTAAGAAAAACAAGAGGAATGTCAAGTCCCTCATAGATGAAATTGGTTTGATGGTTTGGGAGCCCAAGAGGAATGATGACACCGATGTTGGGGTCATAGTTAGGATCATAGAGGAGGGTCTCATAATTTTGAGGAGTGGGGAAAGCATCCAAAGCTAAAATATGATATTTTCCTAGTGAGAGACATTGTAATGTGGGTTCCAAAGGGTCTTCCATGGGAATTTGAGATGAAGGAATGAATGAGATTATTGAAGCTTCATTATGGGTAGTAGTGGAAGTTTTGTTAGTGGATGGTGGAGTAGATGGGGTAGGAATGAGGACATCATTTAGATGATAAGTCATATTACATGAGGTGAAGGGACTTGGGTCAACTTTGATGGTAATGAATTGAACCACATTATCAAATGTAACACATTAATGTAAGGTAGAAGGGACACAACTCATGGCATGAATCCATAGATATTCCAATAAAATTTTGTATTGAAACTCAACCTCTACAACATAAAGGAGTTTAGGAATAGTGTGAGGTCCTAAATAGATGTGAAGAATAACTATGCCTAAAGTAGTGTTCATGGTGTCATTAAAAGAGCAAAGGACCACTATAGTTTTAGACATGATGTTCTTGGGTAGTTTTAGTTGGTCATAAGTATGCAAGGAGATAATATTGATACTAACCCCTCCATCAATCATCACCCTTTTGATGCAGGTTTAGTTGATGTATGCAATGAATAAACAAGGGAGTGTTGGAAATATTGTCATTGATGTCAAAGGTCTAGTATTATTGGTGATAAAGGCCCCATTGCATTTAATGTTATTTGTAATAGATATATCTTGGATAATGTGAGTTAATATTTATTTAATATTAATGAATATATTTTTGGTTGCATATGAGACAAAAGAAGGGCCCATGAAGAAGTTGAAGAGCCATAGGGTAAAGACAAAAGAAGGATGGGACGCATTTTCCCATGAAGAGTCATCTTGGGGAATTCCAAGAGTCACCAAGTGAAGATAAAAGAGTAAGGGCACAATTTCTCATGAAGGGACACTTAAGGAATATGAAAAGTCACCAAGATGAAGACAAAATATGGAAGGGAATTTTTGGTCATGAAGGGTCACCACATGACTTTTCAAAGGCAAGAATATGAAGGGTCATACAAGTTTGGCACCATTTTCCATGAGGATTGAAGGGTCACAAAGGGGGAAGTCCAAAGGTCATTTAGAAAGATCTAAAGAAAGGCTTGAGAATCCATTTGTAATATGGAAGTGAGAGGTTGATTTGATATTATAATATCTAGCTTAGAAGAGCAATTGTGAGAGATGAATATGATTTGTATTTGTTATATAAAGATTAGAAGAGCAAAGGTGAGAGAGAGGAAAGAGATGTTGTATTAAACTATCATTTATTGAGATAGCAACATTGAGAGATAGGTGTGTGGTATACACAAAGGGGTTGGTGCTCCTATGGGTTGGTGCTCATGAATTGTTACTAGGTTGGTGCTCGATAAAGGGGTTGGTGCTCCTGTGGGTTGGTGCTCATGAATAGTTGCTAGGTTGGTGCTCGACAAAGGGGTTTGAAGCTCTTATGGGTTGGTTCTCATGAATTGTAGCTGGGTTGGTACTCGGTAAATGGGTATGGTGCTCCTATGGGTTTGTTCTCACAAATATGTTTGAGATTGTTCTCCATGGTTTTTCCCACATTGGGTTTCCACATTATATCTAGTGTCTCTCTCTATCTTGTGTGATGTCTATTGTTTGAGTTTTATTGCATATCTTGAATATTTGATTAAGTGGAATTTGATAAATGGAAAGTTTTATAAGATATATGATATATTGATTCACCCCCCCTCTTAGTATATCACGTGCTTAACAATTGGTATCAGAACAGGTTCCTTCAGAAAGGGTTTAACAGCTTGAAGGTAAATCAAAGAAAAGCACAAGATGGCCAAGCAGCTAAAGAAGCAGAATCAAGAATTGAAATCTGTGGTTGAAGTTCTTAAGGAACAAGTGTGTATCTTGAATTCTAAGTTGGCTATAGAAGTAAAAGAAAATAAGATATTTATCCAAGATCTGAAGAATTAGTTAGAGGTTACAACTTCAATTTTAACATCAAAAGAAGAAGAGTGTAATTAGTTAAAGGTTGAGTTAGATTCTTTAAAGGATAATCATGAGAAGATTATAATCAAGGTTGAGAAAGATCATGAAATATTAGTCCAAGGAAAGAAGAATGCAGATTTTGAAGTCAAATCAAAGAAGCCAATCAGGCAGCCCAATGCTTTCAAGTTTTCAAATTCTTTTCATGGTCATTGATTTTTTTGTCATCGTGTTTGTCATAGGACAAGAGACTGTATGAGGAGAAGCAATCAATCAAAGGGAGATATCAGTCACATTCAAGAAAAAGGTATGAGAAATATTGTTTGCTTTTGTTGTCGTAAGGTTGGCCATATTGATAAATTATGTCAAAATAAAGTAAATAGATCTTCAAAGTATGTCAAAGGATATATAGCCTCTATAAAATATGAGAAAAGACAAATTTAGGTTTGGATACTTAAAATAGTAAAGGTTGTTCAGGTTGAGTTCAAGAGTGAAAATGAATTACTTGTTATAGTAGATAAAGAATCAGATAAGAAGGATTGTAAAGAATCTCTTGTTACATTTGAGCATGAGCTTTGTCAAGATAAGATAGTTGCAAAAGTTGAGAAGATGAAAAACATCATAAATGTCAAGGTTAATAAGTTAAAAAGGTTAGACATGCTTAAATGGATTCTAAAAGAAAAACACAAGAAGATCAAGGAATAAATAGAGGAGATGTGGGAATCTCCTGAGATTTGTTTCTATGACCCTTTTGTGTGGGGTGTCTCTTCTAGGCTTCAAGGAGACACTTTTAAGAAAATTGAAGCATGGTGGATGCTTTTGTGTCTTGGCTATGTTGCATGACAAGAAGGTGAGTTGGCAAATTAATTTGTATATCTTTTGAGGGAATATATTTTTGAATAAAATTTTCGCATCCGTATTATGGTTTGAGACTATTAGAATGATTCTTGCATATGCAGTGTTTCAAATGATTATGGTCATAAGAAATTAGAATATTGAAAAAGAGCTAATAGTTTTAGAAAGAAGGAAAAGGATACTCATGCAGATTCAATGAAGAAGGATCAGAGTTTCAAAGCTCCATTCATCAAGAAGAAGGTTTAGACATGTTCATGGCAGAATAAACAACCTGAAGATTCTATGTTGGTGCAAATAGCTTTGCATGTAATAAATAAAGATCAGCCATGGTTTGTTGATAGCAGATTTTTGAGGCATATGATTGGAGTTAAGAGTAAAGAAGATCAATGGTGGCATAGTGAAATTTGAAGATAAAACCACTACCAAGATAGCCAAAAAAGGTATTTTAAGTTTGGATATTTGTAGAACCAAAGCTAAGAATGTTTTGTAAGCATAATCTATTGAGTGTTAGTTAAATTTGTGATCAAAGATACATGTTAAGGTTTCATTCTAAAGGTTGTGAGATTAGAAGAAAAGATTCAAATGAGTTGATTGCAGATGCTCAAAGGACAGGGAACAATGTAAATCTATTGTTAGATATCTTCTCAAAGGCACGATCAAAGGACACATTAAAATATTGATGAGAGGAGTTGGGAGTAATTTCTATTACTTCCTACCATTGATGTTCAGCATTAGTTGAGGGGGAGCTAAGTGTTAGCTCTAGGTAGGCCCTTTGCCATTGATGTCAAAGGGGGAGAATAATAGGTATGGGAGTAAAAATAGGTACAGGGAATAGGTATAGGTTGCTACAATAAGGGGGAGTTACTATATGTTTTTAGATGATAGGATGTGCAGGTGACAGGATGTGGCAATTTCAAGATTGAGGTTGTTATCAATGACAAAGGGGTAGATTGTTGGAAATATTGTCATTGATGTCAAAGGTCTAGTATTATTGGTGATAAAGGCCCCATTACATTTAATGTAATTTTTAATCGATATATCTTGGCTAATGTGAGTTAATATTTATTTAATATTATCGAATATATTTTTGGTTGCATATGAGACAAAAGAAGGGCCCATGAAGAAGTCAAAGAGCCATGGGGTAAAGACAAAAGAAGGATGGGATGCATTTTCCTATGAAGAGTCATCTTGGGGAATTCTAAGAGTCACCAAGCGAAGGCAAAAGAGTAAGGGCACAATTTCTCATGAAGGGACACTTTAAGGAATACGAAATGTCACCAAGATGAGGACAAAAGATGGAAGGGCATTTTTGGTCATGAAGGGTCAGCACATGACTTTTCAAAGGCAAGAATATGAAGGGTCATACAAGTTTGGCACCATTTTCCATGAGGACTGAAGGGTCACAAAGGGGGAAGGCCAAAGGTCATTTGGAAAGCTATAAAGTAAGGCTTGAGAAGCCATTTGTAATATGGAAGTGAGAGGTTGATTTGATATTATAATATCTAGCTTAGAAGAGCAATTGTGAGAGATGAATATGATTTGTATTTGTTATATCTAGCTTAGAAGAGCAAAGGTGAGAGAGAGGAAAGAGATGTTGTATTGAACTATCATTTGTTGAGATAGCAACATTGAGAGATAGGTGTGTGGTATACACAAAGGGGTTGGTGCTCCTGTGGGTTGGTGCTCATGAATTGTTGCTAAGTTAGTGCTCGACAAAGGGTTTGGTGCTCCTGTGGGTTGGTGCTCATGAATAGTTGCTGGGTTGGTGCTCGACAAAGGGGTTTGAATCTCTTGTGGGTTGGTGCTCATGAATTGTAGCTGGGTTGGTACTCAGCAAAGGGGTATGGTGCTCCTGTGGGTTTGTTCTCACAAATATACTTGAGATTGTTCTCTGTGGTTTTTCCCACATTGGGTTTCCACATTATATTTGGTGTCTCTCTCTATCTTCTGTGATGTTTATTGTTTGATTTTTATTGCATATCTTGAATGTTTGATTAAGTGGAGTTTGATAAAGGGAAAGTTTTATAAGATATATGATATACCGATTCACCCCCCCCCCCTCTCAATATATCCCATGCTTAACAAGGAGGATCAGGATCTTTAGGGTGAATAGATGGGATTTTAGAATCCTAAAATGTGACTAGGTTAGAATAGTGAAGACCTCCAAAAAAGGTAGCTATAGGTTGAGGATCATATAGTTAAACCTTGAAGGGTTTTAATGAGTGCTTGGTGATGATGGGGTGAGGTATTAATGATTTCATAAAGACTCATCCTTACCATATTTTGTTTAAGTTGCTCAAGCACTACATCTTGTAAGGATTCAGATGGGTTGGAAGAAGGGACACCCAAAATGGATATCTTGGGTTTTTATGATGGTGTGGGTAAAGGTGAAAGTATGTGAGTTTGGTTAGTAGGTTGGGAGTTGGAAGGGTATGTCCAAGGGATGGATGATTTATCTTTCTCTTTACCCTTTTGTTCGGCCCTAGATTGGGTGACCATGTGGATAGTATGGGTAAGAGAAGACATTGGACTAGATGGTTGTGATAGTTCCTCCTATTCTTTAAATGAGAGTGTAGGAAAAGGTATGGTTTTGAAGGGTGTAATGGATGGTTGAGTTGGTAATGGGCTAAGAGTTGGTTCATTTAATAATAGATCATCCCATCCATCAAGTTATGGATAATGGCTTGAAGAGCTTTATAGCTTTCCATACCATGTCTAGGTGCCCTATGATATGCACAGATCAATTTTTCATTAAACCAAGATAGTGTGGGATGTGAGAGGTCAAATTTGTTGGAAAGGTCAAATGGTTTAATGGGTGGTAGGTGGATAGAAGAAGTTTGCAACAACCTTTGTAAGATGGTTGTATAGGATTCAGTCAAAGGTGTTGAGGGTGCAATGGTTTTATTTTTGGAAGGTAGAGTGGGAGTCTCTTTTGGTAGAGGTCTTACCATGGATTTGAAAATTGGTTGAATGGTTTTGGTGAATGGTTTACATTGGGTTTTTTTAGTTTTCATTATCTTTGTGGAAGATTTAGAAGTTGAGGGTGATTTTTTGGTTATTGGTGGGTGAGTAGACGTGATAAATTTATCCAAAAATGATGATGATGATGATGATGTTGATGATTTGGTAGAAGGTGTGGGTGAGAAAAGGGTGAAAGGTGGTGAGATAAAGAATATGGAATAGGGATAGTTGAAGAATGAGATCCCAAAATAGAAGGTAAGGTGGAAGGAGGTGGTATGGGTCTAGCTCAAGGTGGAGACTTGATTAGTTTGATATTTTTGATGGGTTTGGTGGGTGTTTGTTTTGGTGGTTTAGGAGGAGTCAAGTCCAACTTCAAATGTAGATGAAAAAAGTGGGAGTAAGAAGTATCCCTAGTTTTTTTGATGGGCTTGGTTTGGGATGTGATAGGTTTAGTTCAAGGAGTAGATGATGATTTGGGAATTTTGAGTGGAGAAAGATAGGAAGATTATCCAAGAGTTAGGGAAGGATAAGGGTTAGTTGGAGGTGTGATGAGTTCATAGGTTGAAGGAAGTGTAGTTAAAGTTTCAGGTTTGTTTTGGTAAGGTAGACCTAGATGATGCCAAAAAGTGACTCTATCGAGGTTGGGTTGAGAGGTGAATGCCAAATTTTGAACCAATCTAGAAAAAGGTTTGTAGATGGGCTTAGTTTCTTGATCCTTAGTTTTGAATATTAATCCCTTAGGTGGAGGTTATGGAATGTCTTTAGGAGAGGTTTGTAAAGTTTGGAAGGATGATTCTACCATAGAAGGTGTAGGTGAAGAGCTTTCCTCTTTTGGAGTGGTTTCAAAAAAGAGGTTGGGTTGTTCCATGATAGATGTGATAGGTTCAAGGGAAGGGATGGATATGGTTTCTTTCTTTGGGTGAACCTCCAAAGTAATGATAGGTGAGCTTTCCTCCATGGGTGAAGAAATGGGCAGAGAGGTGGTTGATGCAATGATTACCTCTTTTGGTTGTTCTAAAGGAGGTGTGGGTAAGTCCAAGATGTCCTTGGGTGAGGAGGAAGGTGAGGTGGATACCTCATTTTGGATTTCCAAAGAAAGGGTCGGTGAGTCAACCACTTTAATGAGTGGGATGGAGGAAATGGAGGTTAAGGTAATGGTCTCCTCAACTAAGGGTTCATCAGTGATTGTATTGACTATATTGACCTCATGTGTGTGGGATGATTCGGGTTAGTTTTCATTATAGTTAGTGGAGGGTGCATGGTTCGGAAATGGTTTGTGGAAAATATCAAGGGATGGGTTAGGGGGTGCATTGGGATTGCCAAATACGAGTTCCCCCTTGTCAATCATGCTTTGGATGATTATTTTAAAGGTATTACACCTATCAATACTGTGTCCAATAATGTAATGGTAGGCATATAAATCATTTTCATTATACCAAGTAGGAGTTGGGTGAGTAGTGTCAATTAGTTGGGGATGTTTTATGGGTGGAAGTTGTATGATGTTTGATTTGAGGAGTTTCTCCAAAATTGAAGTGTAATATTCCCCAATAGGAGTGTATTGTTTTAGAGGTCCATAGGTTTGGTTTGGGTTGAGTTATTTATAATAGTAAGAAGAATTATTTGAGGGCTTGGATTGGTTGATGGTTAGAGGTGGAGTGGTTTTGAGAATAACTCAATTGGTAGATGCCTTTGATTTTGAAGGGTTGGATTGATTGGTAGGTTTTGATGATGAGGAAGGATCATTGGATTTAAAGGTAGAATTCTTGTTCCAAAGTTTTCCCTTCCTTGATAGATCAAATTTCTAGTTTATGTGCCATAGTAAAGCCTCATCAAAAGTTTGAAAAGTTTGAACTTTGAGAGTGGGTGAAATGTGTTTGGCATAACATCTTGAAAAGATCTCAATCAATTCAGCTTGAGGTAATGAGAAATAAAGTTGGTTGATAAGACCTCTCCATCTAGAAACAAAGTCAAAAATTGATTCATCATCAAATTGTCTAAATGAATAAAGGTCAATTATGGAAACCTTTTTAGATATGTTCACTGAAAAGTGATATAAAAAGACTTAGGTGAGTTGGATGAAAGCAAAGATGGAGTGCTTGGTGAGAGCACTATACTAGTCAAGAGTAGGTCCTATCAAAGACATGGGGAAAGTTTGAAAGAGAAGGGCATCATCATGTGCAATTAAATAACACAAATGGTGGATATCATTCAAATGTTGTTGTGGGTCCTCTTTGCCTTGAAATTTAGAAAATTTAGGCAATTCTCATTGGGGAGGATAGGATTGGATTGGGATAGATGGGTGGATAGGTTCGTTGCATATTTGTTCATAAGAGAGAAAGTTATGGGTCCCCAATATGGATGATTCAATATTGGTCATTTTATCAATTAACATTTTGACCAAGTTGGTTTGAGGTTGGATAGATGGAATATTGTAGGATAGGTTGGGTTGATGTATGGTAGATGCAATATATTTAAAAGGAGGTTGTGAATATGTTGTATATGGGTAGGTGGTCACGAGAGGTTGAGATGGTGCCCCATAAGATATTACGGGTACATAAGATTGATTGAAAGGGATTATGTGACCTTATGGATTAGGCGCATATTGATAAGAGGTTACAAGAATTTGTTGAAAGGTTTTTGTAGTTGGAGGCATGAATGTATGAGTGGGTTGGGGTTGAGTTTGAGTAGTAACTTGAGTGTTGATGGGTAGAAAGGTTTTAGGAATAGAAAGTACCAAATTTTGAAGTTGGGTAGAAACTTGTTGGGTGGTAATGGGAGAAGGAATGGTAGAAAGAGGGGTGGAATTTACCCCCAAGGTAGATGAGGGGTAAGTAACAAGAGGTTGGGTTACCCCTACATTAGATGTGGTGGTTGGTATAGGTGGTTGGGTTTGATTATGGGTTAGAATATTGGATTTGATTTAGGTGGTGGTAGAAGGTGGGTTATGGGTATAGGATGAGGCTTGGGTAACCAAGGGTTGGGTATAAGTAACACCCCTCATGAGCTCATGAGGCATGCCTTAGGAGGATCCATGGGAGGAACCGAAGCAATTTGGGTATGATGAGCCAAGGTATTGAGATAGTGTTAAAGGGGAATGGGGTTATTGTCAAGGAAAATGGTGAAATCAAGATCACCCTCAACAACAATCTGAGGCATGGTAGGTGGGGGAGAATGATGAGGAGAACCCTCAACCTCTGAAGTATACCCCATGAGTGATGAAGAGGAGGAGGTATGGGATGTTTGGTGGGTTTGATTCCTCAACTGCTACCAAGTAAAAACCATGGGAGGAATAGGAACAAAAAATATGAACCTCTCACCTCAAATAATGAGCAAGCAAAACACATAAACTAAAAATTGCAATTAATCATGGGATTTGTTTTAAATCACATTTGGCTTATGCCTTAGAGAATGTGAAATAAGTTTGGATTGTGAATCAGGTACTAAAAGAGCAAGCTAAGGATGGTTTCAAATTTTTTTTGGTATTCAAAAATAATCTGCACTAGATTGGGTATATGGCTTTGTACTAAGGGCTTGCTCCCCACACTTCATGAACCCAAAGCCAAGTTGGGCTACTTAGCCAATATATACCATTTTCTAGAGTTTATACTCCACTAGAGAATGGAGTGGGTCCTCCCCTTGGAGATGAAATCTAATTAGGATCACCAAAAAGGGTAAGGTGATCTAATGGTTGATGAAATCCCAATGGGCCTTGTCTCAAGTATGTTAAGATGTCTATTTTGTGATGTGGTTTGGTTGTGTAACATATGTGTGCTATAATTAATTCATGATGCTTTAATTAACTAGGTGAGCTAAATCAAGAAAGCAAACCATGAATGTAGAGTTTATTTTATACCCAAAAATAAATTTTTAGATTTTGTTTGATGAGCATACAGTAAAGAAGAAAGAGAACTAGGTCCCACTGGGCATGCCAAAATGTTTATGCTAGAATTTACACTTTTATATCTAAGAATAAATAAATATATAAATGTTACTAAAAAAGGTAAAATGGGTATGACAAAAAAAAACCTAGTAGAAATGTGCACGTGATCTAGACAAAGTGGAGAAATCTTCATTGGCTAGGGAAAGGTGACTTGCATAAGAAAACACTCAATAGAAGCTTGTTCATTAGACAAGGAGGAAGGATGGATTACCTAGCTGATGCTAGATCCAAGAAAGTGTGAGTTATCTATGGAGGTTGTCAATCCACTCTCTAATACAAGTTAATGTTTAAAAGAAATGAAAGGAAAGATGCATATGTGAAAGTAACATAAATGAATAATTTAACAATGCAAGAAAGAGATACAATAAACTAACAAAAAGAGATGTTAATTCATTAAATTAATGTTCTATTCTATTTTGTTATGTTTAAGTCTGATATGGTCTGAACTAGGTCTAAAAAAGGAAAAATAGGGTATGGTCAAAATATGGTCAAATGGAGGGTTTTGGTCATAGGGACCAACCATCGATGGTTGGTGTCCCAAGAGATAACTATCAATGGTTAAGGGTAACCATCACCAGTTGTATTAACCATCAATAGTTTCCTACTAAATTTGGGACTATTAAGAGTGGTTTACAAGAAGAAGGGTCAAATCAGGTTGAGTTTGATAAAGAGGGTCTATCTGAGATCTGGTAGTGATAGGGTGGATAGATGGTCTTAGATAGTTCATTGGTCAAATAGGTGAGATCCAGATAGAAAGAAACAAGTCTATGGAAATAAGGAAATAGATTAAATCAATTAAATACTTGATCCTTAAGAGATTTTGGTAGCATAATGGTACTTGAAGGAGAGCTAGTAGAAAACCAATAGAGGTTTGGGTTGGCAACTATTGGAGAAACCTATATGAAGAATCCTTGGATGCTTGGAAGAATAGAATACATGCATGAAGATAGCTTAAATGTATAAATCTAGATCATCTAAGCTTTTTCTCCTCTTTCTCACTTCCTTTTATATGCAAAAGGTGATGGAGTAAGAAGATAAGTTTATGAGGTTATGAGGTGTTTGTGATGTGTTAGAAGATGGATCAGGTAGAGGAAAGTATTAAATTTTGTCTTAGATTACCTCAAGGTTAGTTTGTGATGAGTTACAAGCTAGAAGGGTCTAACCATCGGTGGTCATGGTCCTTAAAGGCTAATTGTCGATGGTAGGAATAACTATCAATGGTTTACCTCGACCGGCGATGGTCAAGGTACTAAAGACAAAAAGGGTCAAATGGGTGTTAAGGGTGTTAGGGTTAGTTAAGTTCAAAAAGGCTTAGTTGGTTAGTGAGCTAATCAATGTGACCCAGGGTAAGGTCAGGTTAAATGGGTTAGGTGAAGGGGTTATTTAGAGATAGGTTATTCTGAATTTATTAGTGTAGTCAAAATAAGAGAAGTTTGAGGCATTTGGACAAATAGAACCATGTGTGTGGTTTTTTAGTGTCTACAACAGCCATTGCTTGGAGTCCTTCTCATCTTGTTTATCATCTCCTAACCATCCTAGCTCATATGGTCTCTTAGAGCTCTTTTTCTCTCACCCACAAGTCAAAAATAACAAATGGCTTCCCTTTCACCCTATTTAAACTTACTTTTCTAAATTCTCAACCCTTCAAATATTTTTTGTCAGATTCCTTATGTTTTCCATATCTTTGTTTTTACTACATTTTTTGAACTGTAAAATATTTTGGAATCATGACAATGTAGAGAATATTTTCTACTAATATATGCCTATATTCTAATTTTTTTGATTTTTAGCTATTTTTTGCACTAATCTCTATAGGTTTGCCTAATTTTCTTCACATTTAGATGCCTTCACTTCTCTTGTAGTCTACTTCTTTATCTTCAACACTAAGGCAAGTAAATGTATGTGTTTTTCAATTATGTATGGTTTATTGTTTTTAGAGTATTAGAGTTATATTCCAAAATAATAAAGGGGCTGAGAAATGTAAATCAATAAATAAATATGCCAAAATTAACCTACTAATTTATATAAATAGATTGTGTTTTTACCTTTTCTAAATATAGTAAGAAGTGAGAGAAATTATAACTTAGCTTATTCTAGCTAATCTAGACTAAGACAAAGTATAATACTAGATGAGCAAGACTGAGAAATTGTCAAAAATAGGTCTCTAGAATTTGTTTCTTGATTGGATAGGAGTTATAAAAATAGGACACCCTATTTTCTAGTGTTGTAGTCCTATTATGGTACTATTTTCCTAAGGTTAAAAGCTTTCTGGGTTCTATTCAGAATGTTTGTGTTACCCTGTCATTAAAATTTTAGGGTCTAGGACGTCATAGAGATCACTATGTGCATATTTTAATCTTTAAAACTCTTAGGAGCTCCTGGTGCTTGAACTTGAATATAAACTTGGGAAAGAGATAGAAGGGGTTAGTGTGTAAAGGATACATTAGATGCACTTCACACCCTATGTGTGGGAATGATACCTACATACCAATAATCCTAAGAGGGAACAAACTAATGTAGTTTTCCTATTCAAGTGCTTCATATAATTTGTGTATGATCAATGCAACTAGAATGTGAAATTAGATGTGCTTCAGTTGGATAGGGACTACTGTAATGACTTGAGTAGGATTTGAAAAATATTGGAAGGTTGTATGCAAAGAATAGGGAAGAGTGCTTGAGTTTACTTGCTTTTATTCTAGTGTCTCTCTTGAAAATGAGTGTCAACCCTTCTAAATGGACTTAGAATTTCCTTTTATAGGGAAACAAATGATCGCGGGTTAAATGAATTCATGTTAGGCTGATAAGGGAAAAGATAAGGAACCAGAAGAATCTGACCATTAGGATAAAAAGTGAACTTGAACAACAGTGCTTAAAATAGGACACCCTAGGTTATAGTGCTCCTATCCTATTTTGGTGCTATTTTTTAGAGGGAAAAAACCTAGGGGGATGGATCTAGGCTTAGAAGGGATACCTAGGTTTGAAAAATATAAGTCCAAAAAGCTTTGGATGACTAGGAATTAGTGAAAGAATTAGCCTATAAGGGTTATGTGAGCCAACATGAGGACCTATGGATTAGGTGTCTTAGCCATAATGAAGTTGTATAATTTCACATTTTACATGACTACATTTCCCCCCACCTTTATTCTAGTGATGTAGCAAAGTGAAATCCTAGGATAAAGAAAAATAAAAAGCATACCTAAACTTTCCTATAATGATGAAGCTCATGAATTTGTGTGATGTTGGATGTGCATAGAGAGAACACACTCTAAATTATAAATCTACAATGAAAACATAAAGTAGATCAGTTCTTACTAGATACACTATATCTAAAATAAGACCATATAAGAGCTATGTAAGAGGAAGAGAAAGGAACAAATACACCTCACTAAGTACTTAACCAATATAAAACCTATTGTGATGCTAGAATGTGTTGGATGATGCTAAGTGTGTGTTGAATCAAGAGTAATATCATGAATAGAGTTAACTACTCAATTCCCTAAAAAGTGGCTCAAGAATACAAAATTTTCCCTTTTGGCTCCATCATCACCAACTATGTGAAGCTAACAAATCATGTGTGTGCTAATCAATGTTTGGACTATGTGTCTAATCCCTCTGAATAGGTGGATCAAGAATACAAAGTTTATCTAGACCTTTGGATCCATCATTACCCCATGAAGTGAAACTATGAAGTAATATTTATATATAATAGATGTCATATGAGATGGCTCATGGAGCCCATGGATGTGCTAGAAATCTGACAATGTGGCATGGATAGCATGAATGTGTGCTAGAAACTAGGCCACTCTTGGCCATTTTAAAAGATGGAGGTTGGGCTTATATGAAAGCCTCTCCAAAACTAATGTAAAATGTTTATGTGAAATCCAACTCAAGAACTAAAGTACTCAAAAAGCTAACTTGTATGAAATTTTAACTCAAATGTGATTCCAACCACCTAAAGGTGGAATAAGGCACGCAACTACTAAGAATGACTAGAATAAACTGAACTCAAAAAGAAAATAAGATTAATGTGTCATGCACATTGCCCCCAATCACTGATGTCTACAACATGGATTCTCATCTAAAATTTATGCCAACTAGCTAATCTAAAATGAAAGTAAGAACCATCATGCCATGCATGATAACCCCCCTATATTTAGATTTGCTAAGAACCCTGTTCTAAAACTACTAATTCTAACTGATCTAGAAGTACAAAAACTATCCCTAAAATGAACTTTTTCCCTATTTTTAAAAACACTAAGTGTTTTATTACCTAGATAGGAACACCAAAATGTGGACACACCTATGTTTGGTGCTACTATCCATTTCTATCACTATTGTTCGGTGTGAAAACTAACTATTGATCTAAAACTGTCACTATTTTTTTGCTTTAGTTTGACCAGTTTGCCTCTGGATTATATACTAAGTGTTTTAAATGTTGTTATTTTTATTGTTAGGAGTTTTTATCTCTATGATAAACCCCTGTTTGATGCCCCCTCTTATGAGGGTAATAATGATGAACCTACCATGACTACTCTCAGAAGAAAAGGAGTCTTACAACTATGTTAACCTATATAGATGCAAGATATAGCATTAAATATTTGAGAAGATATTTCAAGATATAGCAATATTTGAATTGATAGATTATTAGATCAATAGGGATATGACTAGATAGATATAACAATGTAAGATCATGTGCATGATATTGAACTAGATTGGTAATGTTAGATATTAGTTGTTAGTTGTTAGTTTGTTAGTAAGCATGGAGGGATAGAGCATGATGTCTATCATGGAATCTAAGAAGTAAGATAAATGCATGATTAGAATCATGGCATTACATATGTTGAGGAGAAAACAAGCAAACAAACATATGAAACAAGAATCAAGAAGCATACAAGGATGGCCAAGGGACCATGCAGACAAGGGACATGGACACATGCCACTCAAATTAGAAGATAAGCATGGAAGGCATGTTCAAATGCCACATTTACATAAAGTGGGAGAAGTAAATTTGGCACAAGGGCCACAAGAACATGAAAGAATACAAACAAAGGACATTGGTAGATGTCTTAAGGCACACACATGAAAATAAGCAAAGCACATCGTTAGATGTCCTAAGTCACAAATAAAAGACAAGCCGGAACTAGAAAGTGCAATCACACAAGGAATGAAAGATAAATTAAGAACTAGAAGATACAAACACATCTAACTAATCAAATCAAATATGAAAGTATGCAAAACATGTGTAGTCCAAGACTAGGTATATGCTAAGAAATACATAAGTACTAGATACCAGTGAAATGTCGATGAGTAATCTATGTAATTTGATAAGGAATGTACATTAGCATGATAACTCAGAGTGTGTAGTGTAGGAATGACATAACCTAGATGGTTTAAGCATGTAGAATATGCCCCTAGTGGGTGTGTATATTGATGTATGTATTGAATGTAGAAGTAGGAATGCCCCTTCAATGGGTAGAATGAAGCAATCAAATAGTTGGATGTCACTACACACACTCAAAGAAGATCAAGTGAAGCATGGTAATGTAGATAAATTGACATATAATAGCATCAAATAGGAAATGTAAGTCCTAACTTGATAATAATAATGTAAACATGGATGATGCATACAATCAAAAAATATTTTTAGTGTTTTTGCAATTTTTTTATTATTTTTATATTTTGAAGTGTTATATAATTTTTGTATATTTGAAAATATTTGAACTATATACAATCAAGAAGAGGATAATATGTAAAATCAATTCTAGAAAGAAATTATGTACAAGTAATACATAGAAATAACATACTATACATGGAATCTGCGTAGATGCATAATATTCATTAGATTTTTGAGTTTCTTTCCTTCAAGTGAGGCTAGAAGATACACTTTATGGATAATATTTTTAGTAATGATGTAAGGACATAACCAATTTGGTTTGAATTTTCTTTTGGTTTCTTCTTTGGCATTAACATTATGAAGGTTCTCCTTAAGAACAAGATCATTAACTTCAAATTCTATGATGTACACTCACTTATTGTAGGATCATTGGATATGTTTTTGGTAGATTATAAGGTATTCTATAGCTTGAATGTGTGTATGATCTAGTTATTTGAGCTAGTGTAGAGGATTTTTGTAATGCTATTCATTAGTGATAATACCTTTAAGGGAAACCTAAAGAGATGGAATTTCTAATTCCAATGGTAGAACTACTTCTGTGCTATAAACGAGTGATTAAGGTATAGCCCCTATGGGTGTATGAATGTTGGTATAGTAGGCCCATAGTACGAAAACTAGTTGATTATGCCAATCATCACCAAATTTGGTTACTATTTTGCTCAAAATGTTGTTAATTGTTTTTTTAGTGGCTTCTGCTTGACCATTTCTTTATGGGTAATATGGAGTGGAGAACATATGTTTAATTTTGTATTTGGTAAAAAAAATTAGTATTTTTGTTCTTGAATGATGTTTTATTATCAAAAATAATGGTTACAGGTAGGTCAAAGCACAAAATAATATGAGTCATGATAAAACTACAAATGTATTTGCCTATGGTAGATTGAAGTGGAATAGCTTCCACCCATTTCATAAAGTATTTGTTAGATGTGATTATGAACTTATGTCCATTGGTAGACTTAGGGTTGATTTTTCCAATGAGGTCAAATCCCCATAACATGAATGGCCATGGAGAGATGATAGGTTATAATTGTTGTGACAGTGCATGTTGTAGGTTATTATGTCATTATCATTTATCTCATAGATTTGCATATTGTAAACATTCATCTTCCATGGTAGGCCAATGGTACCCTTTTCAAATGAGTTTGTATGACATGGATTTTCTACTGAAATGACCAACAAACTCATAGTCATGTATTTGAGTGAGAGAAATTTTGGCTTCTACCAAGGTTAAGCACTATAGTAAGTATCCATCAAAAGATGATTTAAAAAGGTCTTGGATAATTATTGCATAACATAGTGCTTGTTTTTGTAATTTACATTTGTCATTTCAAGAGAAAGTTTCTAGTGTAATAGATTTATTGAGAAAATTATAAATGTTAGTGAACCATTCTAGGGTTGTAGAGCTTTGTGTATTAGTTAAAATGGAAAGAGAGATCAAATTTGCATTGGATATTGATGGTGATTGTAATTATTTAATTTTAAAAATTACTTGATCATAGTTGATACTAATGGGGATGAGTGGTGTTGAGCTAGCCATTATATCTACATATCTATTGTATTTTCAAGGAATACCTTTAATGGAAAAATAATCAAATTGGGATGATAGACATTATATACCATGACTTAGTTGACAATGAGTTGGGAGTCACTAAAGATCTGAAGAGATTTTATTTGGAGGGATTGTGTAATGAACAGTCCTAAGATAAGTGATTCATATTCTATTGTGTTGTTGGTCCATGAGAAACTTAATTTGTATGCCATGGTAATTGTATGGCTGAAAGGATTGATAAATACAATACCTACCCCTATGTTAGATGTGCATCGAGAGCCATCAAAGAACATTGTCCAAGTATCTGAATGAGTAGTGTAGGCAGTGAAACCATCTCTAAATGTGTCACTTAAAGGGTTTATATATGATAATGGTGATGTTTCCAGTTGATCTACAATGATTTGGCCCTTTATCAATTTTTGGAGAACTAATTTTAAGTCAAATTTTATTAATAACATAACCCATTTGGTGATATAAATAGAAAGATGTGGTTTGGCTAGTAGGAATTTTAAGGGGTCTACTTTTGTGATAACAAGATTCTCATTTTTTACCATGTAATGTTAGATTTTTTGTGTGGCAAAAACTAATGTGAGACATAATTTTTCTATTGGGGAATAGTTTTTTCCATAATTGACCAATGTGCAGTTGATATAATAAATTTCTCATTTGGTATTTTGATCATTGTGTTGTGCTAAGAGTGCCCCTAAGGCATGATTTGTTGCTGAGATATAAAGTAAGAAAAGCTTGTTTGGGATAGGTGGTACTAAAATTGGTAGATTAAGGATATATTTCTTGATTGTGTCAAAGCTATTTTGACAAGCTTGATCTCAAATAAATTTTGTATCTTTCTTTAATGAGTGGGTGAAAGAATATGTTTTATCATCAAGCTAGGCTACAAAATGGTGGATTACTTGAATCTTACCTTGGATGGATCGGAGTTGTTTTAAATTCGGAGGTGGCATATCGATAATTGCTTTTACTTTCTTATGATCAATTTTGATGCCCCACTGAACTATGATGAAGCCTAGGAGTTTTCCTGACATGACTTTGAATACACATTTTTTTGGTTTAATTGAACATTGTATTGTCTAAGTCATGTAAAGATATTTTTTAAATCAATAACATGATGTTTTCATTGTTTGGATTTATCTAGTATAACAAAGACATAATTTTTGATAGTGTGGTGAATTAAGTCATGAAAAATGTGTGTCATATTATGTTGATATGTGGTTCCAACATTTTTTAATCTGAAAGGCATGACAATGCAACAAAATGTACCCCACAGTGTTATAAAAGATTTTTTTTCTTAATCTTCTTTAACGATTTTGATTTGATTATAACCGATAAAACCATCCATAAATGATAAGATTTCATATCTAGTAGTGGAGTCTACTATAATGTCAATATTTGGTAAAGGAAAATCATCTTTGGGGCATGCTTTATTTAAATATCATGAAATAGAACAACATCAGATGTGTCCATTGGGTTTGACTATGAGAACTATATTAGAAATCCATTTAGGATGTCTTACTGGGCAAATGAAACCAACATCTAAGAGGTATTGGATTTCATCTTTGACTAAGAGAATCACCTTAGGATGCATTTTTTGAATTTTTTGTTTGACTAATTTAGCATCAGGGTATAAAGGAATCTTGTGGACTTCTATAGATGTATCAATTCCTGGCATATCTAAATATGACCAAGTAAAGAGTTCTAGAAAATTTTTTAATGCTTGATGAATATCTATATCCTCTTCTTTCTTTAGGGTAGTAGCTAATAAGACAATGTGGGTATCTTTGTTAATTTCAAAATTGAAATTTACTATTTCTTCATTAAGTAATGTGGAATGATTGAGTGTATATGGATTTGTAGGGATAGTATTATCTGAGTCAACTAATATATTAGGGGAAGACTCTATACTTTCTCCAAAGTATGCTTGGGCATTTGTGTGGTTTTGAAATTAGTTTTTATGGTAACAAAAAGGGAGGTCTTCATATGAACTAAGGAATTATAAGAGGGATTCATCCTTAGAGAATGTATCTATTGTAAACATGTTAGGTGAGGTTGTGTTATTAATAAGATCAGGGTAGATCAATGATAATGTGGAAGTGTTATTAACTGCATTGTCAACACATGCAATTGGTGGATAAAATTTTGTGTTATGAAAGGGTGGGAGAGGATTTATCTTGATTAAGTCAAAACTTGTATCCTAACCCTTGCAAGTTATGTTGTTTGGATGCCTAGATAGGATTGACTATTCTTTATTCATGTTTCCCAAGTCCTTTACCCTAATATCCCATCTTATTAAAATATTTAAGTACAAAAGGTGATGTGAATTTCTAATTTGGCGTTGGTGTTACAATAGGGTTTGGAATTTTTTGATTTCATGTGTGGTCTGAGGGTGTATTATAAGTAATGGGTTTCATAGGTATGCTACCTAGATTAAAGTGTGAAATATAATTCTATGGTGATTCAATTACTTGGAAATATTTAAAATGCTTGCTATATATTAAGCATGTGTATAGGTAACCTTTGTGACTAAATTTTAGACAAGTGTGGAGGGTGGATGGGAATGCATGCATATCATGAATCCAAGGCTAACCAAGTAATAGATTATAACTAAGGTCATTTTGCATGACTTGGAAGGTTGTTGGTAGTGTCTTAGGCCCTAGGGTAATATTGAGTGTTATTTGACCTATTACTTTTGTGGAATGTTGTCAAAACTTATGATGTTTATATTAGAATGGTCTAAATCTTGAGGTTGTATGTTAATATGTTTAAGAAAGGATATGTTGCACATATTAAGTCTTGAACCATTATCCACTAGTACTCTTTTGACTCCCACATCATTAATTTGTAACTAAATATACAAAGGTATATTTTGTTCAATGATGTGTTATGGGGGTAAATCCTCTTTTTCAAAATATATGTACTATTTATTCCATTACATTGTGTTGAGGATGGATGCAACATAAGCCAGTTCAGTGGAAACAAGGATTCTAGTATTGTGAATGGTTGCATAAAATACATCTTTGTAAATGGTTGATCACTGAAGGAGCTCAAAAATAAAAATTGTATCTAAAGGGGAGCTAGTCTGAGTAGTAAAGTTATGGCCATGGGTATAATCAACCTACCTATCTTCATAAACTTAAGTGATATCATGGAATGCATGATTTACTATAGGCATAAAGTTGGTGGTAGGTGTGAGATATAAGCTAGATGTACTAAGTTTGAAATAAGGAGGGATAGATATAACCACTAGTGTTTGCTAACATCTACTAATGATAGGGAGATACTCAAAAATAGCCAATGAGTTATATGCATTGAGGTAAAAAGCATGAAAGTGGAGTGAAATTCATTAAATTTGAGTGATTATTTGTGCAAAGATATATTTATAGAGTGTGTGACAAGCTAGATAACAAGTACGAGATAGAAAATGTGACATTGTGTCTGATTGCATAGAAAATTTTGATATGCAACATATTATTTTATAGTTTTTTAGCATAATGAATCTAAACACTTTTCCATATGACAAATAGAGAGTAAAGGGTAGAGAGCATGATTTTGTGTTTAAATTCATGAAGAGTTTTGAGTGGTAACATAATATTTTTAACATGTTGAACATAATAAACTTGAAGATTTTTCCATAAGAGATATAGAGAGTATGTGAAATGCATATAGAAATCTCATGTAATTTGAGCAATAAATGTCGTAATATCATCTCTTAGTATGAAAATTAAATATGAGATGCATATAATAAAAAATTTTACTAACATATGATATATTTCATCATTCATGTACATGATAGGGCCTATTATGGTTTTTTTATTATTTAAAATAAATGTGAGAAGAATTTTTAAATGACTAAGCATCAATTTTACAATTTGACTATGGATGTATGGTGATACCTCAAGAAACCAATAGGAACTAGTATATGCAACTAGGGTTTTAAAAAAAATTGAAGTTATAATAATTTGAAATATTTGCTATGAATTTGTAGAATTTAGCTTGAAAATTTTAGGAAAAACCTAAAAATATTTCTAAAATTAGCAATATATTTTTCCTAGTGTTTTGAAAGTGTTTGTATGCAAATAGGACCTAGTATGTGCAAACTAGAGTTTTAGTGAATTTATTGAAAATATTTAAATTAATTTGTAGGTTTGTAATTTTTAAATTCAATAAAAATAAATAAAATATTTCAAAAAATTAGAAATAACTGGCCCTAAGGTTTCAAGGGTTTTTGTGTAAAAATTCAAAGTAAGTCAGGTTCACCAAATGATTTATTGTTTTCAAAATATTAGAGTTATATTCCTAAATAATAAAGGGGTTGAGAAATGTAAATTAGTAAATAAATATGCCAGAAATAACCTACTAATTTGTGTAAATAAATTTTATTTTTACCTTTTCTAAATATAGTAGGAAGTGAGAGAAATTAGAACTTAGCTTATTCCAGTTGATCTGGACTGAGACAAGGTCTAATACTAGATGAGAAGGACTAAGAAATAGTCAAAAATAAAACTCAAAACTTCACTTATTGATTGGATAGGAGTAATAAAAATAGGATACCCTATTATTTGGCATTGTAGTCCTATTTTGTTGTTGTTGTCATGAGGTTAAAATAATTTTTAGTTCTGATCGGAATGCCTTTGTTACCCTGTCACTGAAATATTAATGTCTAGGACCTCATGGAGCTCATTGTGTTCTTATTTTAATCTTCAAAACTCTTAGGATCTCCTAGTGCTTGAACTTGAACAAAAACTTGGGAAAGAGAAAGAAAGGGTTAGTGTGTAAAGGATACGTTGGACACACTTCACACCCCATGTCTGGGCATGTTGCCTAAATACCAATACTCCAAAGAAAGATCAAGCTAATGTAGTTATCCTATTGAAGTGCTTGGTGTAATTTATGTATGATAAATACAAATAGAATGTGAAATTATATGTGTTTCAGCTGGCTAGGGACTGGTGCAATGACTTGAGTGGGATTTGAATAATATTGGAAGGTTGTATGCAAAGAATAGGGAATAGTGCTTGAGTGTAATTGCTTTATTCTTGCATATTTATTGAAAATGAGTGCCAACCCATATAAATGGAATTAGAATGGATTTTTATAAGGAAATAAATGATAATTGGTTAAATGAATTTGTATTAGGATGACAAGTGAAAAGATAAGGATATGGAAGAATCTGATTGTTAGGACAAAAAGTGAACTTGGACAACAACATAAAAAATAGGACACCCTGGGCTCTAGTGCTCTTATCCTATTTCATTGCTATTATCCAGAGGGAAAAAAACCTAGGGAGATGGATCTAGGCTTGAAAGGGATACTTGGGTCTTTAGGAAGAACAAGATATAGGGGGTGCAGAGGCCTGGATCTTTAGGAAGAAGTAATTGTTAAGCACCATGACTCTCAGTCTGTTGAGAGTTCATTGGCTAGTTATTCATGTCATAAATGATTATAATACTTGGTCAGGGAAAAAAATTTAAATAACCCTATTGTAAAGTATTACAGGGATGGACAAACACATTTTTAAATGGTACTATGATGGATGTTTACTTTAAGCTTAATATATGATAGAAGGTTTTATCAATTGGTGTTATGATGAACAATGATGTGAACTGTTAGATTTGGATATGAGTTATTCCTTACCTTCTTTTTCTTTTCTAAATAACTAATGCTAATAGAAGATGAGAATAGTTTGTGTAGTAGTATTTATTAAACCTAAGACTCAAAGATTAATATAGTATATTTGTGCTTTTATATAATCCCCATTGAATTTGCATAAATAGAATAATATGAAAGAATTATCCACACTGTGCAATAAAACCTATGAGAATCGGTCCTTTATCATGCATTTTATGTGAGTAAGCAAGACCTAACTCTTGCATGAAAGGTCCAGCACACTAGCTCATTGGGCTAGACTTTAGTGCTAAAGCTAGAACTATCTAAAATAACCCAATATTTTGGTTCCATTACCAAGACCCAAAGCACTTGAATTATAGTCATGGAATTTTTTTTGAGCATATTACTATGGAAAATATAGAAGAATGGGTTACCAGTGTTGAAGTTAACTTTTCAATTCGTTATCTTGAGCCAATAATATTTGCACGGTAGTGGGTAGAGTAGAATCTCTATAGTGCATTGTATGAAACCTTCTTTTCCAAGGTCTCAGTTAATTTTCATACTTGGTTTATAGCATATTCTCAAGGAATATCAAGTAATCTTGGAAGGAAGGAGTCTTGGATGCTAGAATAACAAAGAGCTTTAGCATGACTTGGAGCATCGTGGATGCAAGTAGTCAACTTTTAGTGGAAAGGAGTCCTAAATAGCTAAATTTTGGATTACATTTTTATTCTTATCCTAAAGAAGCAAAGTTCTAGTTCTTTTAAGAGCCACATGGATGTTATATTAATATTTTTTATTTTGAAATCAATAAGCTAATTATTGATCTTGTACTAGAGACTATACAAATGGAGAGTTAAATCCTCTTATGCATGAGCTACACATCTAAATAGGGAGAATAGGGATTGGTAGAATATTATGGGTTTGGCATGGTAGCTAGCCAATATACATTATAGAAATAGAAGTATGATGAATCTTGGTAAATAATAATAGGAGTTAACGGTGTGGGAAGAGACCAAGATAACTCAAAGAGTATTGTTGGGAGCCATAAGGAGGTAGAAACATAAGAGGACCCCATCACTTTCAATCCACACTCTATACCACTTCTATCTTATGAAGGATAAATAAGCTAGATGGAAGGAATCAAGGAACTAAGTTTGAACCAACCAAGCTCCCCCACCATAATGTGTGCTCGTGATTTTGAGTTAGATCAAGTACACATACAAAATTAGGATACATATAGTTTATAATTAAAGATTGAAAAGGTAAGGGATATTGAAATTGAGATTTTTGACACTCATTTAGACTTAACACTTTCTTTCCCTCTTCAAGGGAATTATATGTCACAACATGAGATGCCTAGTGAACTAGGCCTACAAGGAAAGAATACATTCCCCAATTTGAGTAATCAATCATATACTACACCTCACATCACAAGCACTACTATTAGAGGTGTTGGAGATGGGCTTGGGGGTGAAATAGGAGGTAGCAAACTTCCTCCTCAAGGGACCACTATTGGAGGTTCCCATCAACCACCCATTTAAGTACCTCAATTGACTATGGTCTACTACAAAATGACACTTGACTTGCTAGAGTATTGAGGTATGAAGAATGCAGTTGAGCACATCTAAAAGTACAAATTAATTTAGAGGGCCTGAGGAATGACATCCTCTAAGTGTAAGGCCACATAGTTTGTAACTATGCTATTGGAATGCATGTATAAATGGAATCACAAGTTTGACCCTCAATAAGCATTATTCAATTATGACCAACTAAATATAGCCTTTGGGAATTTTAAATTCCTAAATTTGTGTAACAAAGCATAATAGAACTAAAAGACATAAAGGAATTAATGAGAGTGTGTGTGAGTATGATGCAAGGTTTAAAACTTTTTTGTCTAATTTTTCATTTTAAATTATCAATTCTCAGCATGTATAATGGTTTGTGTGAGTATTATTACTACTTTTTTGTCTAGCTTTGTCATATAAGACCTTCACTAGTTTGCATGAAGCTTTGGAAGCTACTCTCTACACTAAATAAGTTAGGAGCAGTAATAATAGGATTAGACCCTTTAAAGAGGCCCAAATAGCCTCAATTTCATCACAACTTGAGAATTTTGTGGCCAATAATGTGCATGAAACATGCAGTGGTGTTTGGTGTATGGATTATGAATCTGAAGGGCATACATGAAATAATTATTTGTACAAGAACATATATGTGGTACTTAAATAGACATGTGAAATCTATCATGAGGAAGATGATGTATGTTCTTGTCCTCTACTCAAACAAATGACACACACGAAGGTGCTAAACTATTTCAAGATCTGTGATGCCTATACTTATGACATTAAGGACTACCATTTAATTAATGACATTCATAAATCTCAAACATGTGGTATGCACCAAACCTTAGTAGAAAATAATTGAGACAATGGTGGATACCATGGATGAGGAAGAGGGTGAGGATGATTTGGTGGATGTTTCCCACCTAGGACTTTTTACAAATGTGTGTCTCTAGACCATGATCAAAGGGATTAGCCAGATTACCCAATGTGCACTTTCTGTGAAAAGCACCACCAACTAGAAGAGTGTCCTGACTTATACATGGATATCACCAAAGAGAAAAATTAAAAGGATGATAGTATGATTCAAATTGATAAACCACATTGGCATACACAACCAACCATTCTTATAGTTTAGTAGGTAAAAATTAACATTCGTAGTGGGGGACAGATCCAATTGACATCTAACCCCATCGATAAAGTGCAATGGGAGGAACCACAAGCAAGAAAGTATCTTTATGTTCAATATTAGAAGGATTTTATCTATGATATGATGGCACTCATATGAGAACATTAGGGAGATATAAAGTTCTTAAAATATAAATATGTAATGTAATAAGGTATTATGAAATAATAAGCTAAACCTCAACATGTGGCACAAGATGAATTTCAAGAACTGTGCAAGCATATTTTGGATGAGGATATTGTCCCACAGCTCAACATTTGGCTTAAGAATCAAACTTGAGTACCTAATGAGGTTCACCTCAATTCATTATGTATATTAAATATTAGCATCTAGATCATGCGTAGTGACAAGACACTCCTAATTCCTCTATTACCCCAAAAGATAAAGAAATATTGGTAAATGTTGCCATCAATAAATGGGTATTATGGGACATACTAGTAAATACTAGCATGGATGTCAATGTTCTCACCAAGGACACTTGGCACAAGATGTCTAGTCTAGCATTATATCCTTCACCTTATGTCTTATTTATGGAAAATAAGACTTGCACACAACCTATTGGGGTTCTCAAGGATGCAATGATTGACATACTTGGAGTACCATTCAAGGTAAATTTTGAGGTTTTGTAGGTATCTGAAGCCAATTATTACCTAGCTTTATTGTAAAGACCTTGGTGCTATGAGAATAATGCAGACTTGAGTTTTAAAAAGTGCTACATTAGTTTTGAAAACACTAATCAACATGTAGTAATACCACTAGATCAAGCACAAATACCTTCTTAGATCTTTTCAATGTTGATGAAGACATTAACCATATATATAATGTGACTACAAGGAATGATGAGCAATGTGATATCCCACCCTAGATGACATTCTTTGATGGATAGATAACTAGTTTATTTCTAATACTACAAGCAATTCTTGTAAATATTATGCCCATGGTGACTATGATCTCACTAGAATAATGTGTAGTACCATCAATAGTCAAGATAAATTTCCACACCATCTTCCTAAATGTCACAAGTTTGTTCACCTTATTGGGCTAGAAATGAGAGGGCCACTGGTAGGGCCACCACTAGAGAAACTTGATGAAACTCCATGGTTTCAAAAATAAATGGAGTTTTGTGATTTTGTCTAGTACATCAAAGAATTTTATGACATTGAAAATGAATGGATGAGGTCATTAGATCAACTTATTTATTGGGATCAAACACATTTTGATCTACATCATAGATTATATTATGATAATAAGGTTAGGGGAATAATTAGTTATAGTGGCATGGAAGCACACAAACCTCACATTGACTCTTGTGAGACAATATGGAGAAACGAGTAAAATTACTTACTAGAGTACTTGTGGGTGCATGCATTCTATAAAATTTTACACACATGGGTACAAGCATGGTATATTTATTAAGAGTGACACATGGATACTAGGTTCTGGCAGCTACTAAAGGAGAGTATGAATTTATCACTCTCTTATTCATCACCAAGGATGGACTGGTGACTCGCTCTTTAGGCCATGCATGAAGCCATTGTAGGAGACTCAAGTCCCATAGAGGACAACCTAATGAGTATCCATCAAGACCTTGAGGAACCTTTATGCCTATTTAATGACCCATTGACACACCTAGTTCCTACACCTACACGAGTCCCTGATCAGGGTCGACATGAAGAGATTTTCTTGGTAAAACAAAATATTGTCTTTCAAGTAGATGAAGGTGAAGGATCAACACCACTTGTTCCATTGTCTAACCATTTACATTTTCCTACAAACATTGGCACTAGAATTGTTCAATATAAATGTGTCAATATGGACAACCCCTACCATGGGCCTATTTAGATGGTTCAACATAACATCATATCAAAATATGAACTAAATATGGCTACAATAGGAAACCATTATACCGAAACAAAGAACTCAAAGATTTTTGAGTTACTGAAAGAATATCAGGATGTCTTCCCAAAGAACTATAGTGAAATGAAGGGAGTCCACCCATCCTTGGGGAATATTAATATTAAGCTAGTTGATGACACTTGACCATTGATAAAATGAATTTATAGGATGAATCATAATCTCCATGTTTGTCTCAAAAAGGAAATTGATAGTATGTTATGTGCCAGAGTGATCACCTCTATAGACTCATATGAGTGGGTTTATCCCATGGTGATTATTATTAAAAATGATGGATGCATTTGTATATGTGTGGAATATAGAGTGCTTAATGTATCTTGTGTAATAGATCCCTTTTCAACACTATTTAAGGAAGAGATCCTTGAAGATGTTGCTAGATGTGAAGTATATACCTTCATATATGACTTCTCAAGGTACCACCAGATCCTTATAGATAAAGAAGACCAACCTAAGACAACATTCACCACCAAATGGGGATCATTTGCATATACTATTATGCCCTTTGGGTTGAAAAATGCTTCATTAGTATTGTCATAAATAGTATTTGAAGCCTTTAAGGACTTCATCCAAAAGTTCCTTCAAGTTTATTTAGATGATTGGATAATATATGGTTTGGTGAAGGACCATTTTTCTAACCTCATACTCATGCTTGAGTGTTATCAAATCTTACAAATCTCCTTGAACTTAAAGAAGTGCCTATTTGTGACACCTTTTGGTGTTCTTCTAAGCATATTATTTGTAAGGAAGGATTCTTGGTAGACCTGATAAAGTTTTTGGTTATTCTTTGCCTCCCAACACCCAAGACTTAGTGTGAGGTCCATGCCTTTCTAGGCCACATGGGGTATTATAAAAAGTTCATTCATGGTTATACAAAAATTATCATGCCCTTGGAAGAACTTCTCAAATAAAATTAGCATTTCATTTGGACTTGCTCTTATAAGGAAGCCTTTGAAACACTAAAGGAAAATCTGGTCATAACTCCTATTCTCTAATTCCTCAATTTGACAAAACCATTTCATATCCATATTCATGTATATGGTATGGTTTTTGGTGTAATACTTACAAAACTAGGAGAAGGCCAATTGGATCACCCAATTTATTTTTCCAATAGAAAACTGACACCATCTAAAATAAACTCTACAACTATAAAGTATGAAGCATTATCAATGTTCTACACTTTGCAAAAGTTTATATAGTACCTTCTAGCCACTCTTTTTATTTTATATATAAATCACGAGGTTTTGAAGTACCTTGTCAACAAACCCATACTACATGGATGAATTTGTTGTTGGATTGTATTATTGTAAGAATTCTATTTTTTAGTTATGGTGAAACCTAAATAGGTTAATTGTGGACCTAACCACTTGTCATGAATCGATAACAATGAACCACCATGCACCATAGAGGATGATCTTCCTAATGTATATATTTTCTTCATAACATAGGTACAAAAAGGGTGAGAAGACATTGTAGCATTCTTGACCACTGTTTCTATGCCCAAATATCTCACCTCATAGGAAAAAAATCAATTTATGGTTCACATTGCCCCCTTCTAGTTCATAACAGGTGATCTTTACAAAATGGGCTATGATAAAGTCCTTTAATGTTGTGTAATGTAACATGAGTGCCTTGAGGTACTTCATGAAGTTTATGAGGGTATTACTAGAGGATACTATGCTAGATAAGATATCTCCTAAAAGGTTCTGCTCATAGGACTATGGTGGCTAACTCTCTTCCAAGATGCTAAAGCATATGTTAAACAATGTGACATATGTTAGTGCATAGGCAAATTAAACTAAAGATATGATATGCATCTATGACCCATTCCTTCTTCAAAACCCTTTGAAAAATGGGCTATCAATTTTTTTGGTCCCATCACTCTAGCTAGATGATTAATAGGCTCATGGTACATCATTGTAGCAACTGACTACCTTACATGTTGGATTTAAACTATGCTAAGAAAATATTACACTGCTACTACTATTGATTGATTCATCTAGGAGAATATCATAACTCAGTTTTTATGTCCACTAAGTTTCACTAGTGATCATATAACCCACTTTTTGAATGAAACAATTCATATCTTGCTAGATGAGTTCATGATCATGAACCACAAAACAACACCATATCACCCACAAGCCAATGGAATTATTGATTCTTTCAATAATATCCTAGGTACCACATTAACTAAAATCTATAATATTGGCTAAACTAATTGAGATGACAAGTTTTTTGTAGTATTATGGGCTCATTGAACAACCTATAAGCACCTAAATAAAAGAACACCATTCAACTTGGAGTATGGAAAAGAAGTAGTCTTACCAATAGAGTTCTTGGTACCATCTCTATGTATCATGCATGTAGGATAACTAGATGAAGTGTCATCTTTAAAAGTGCACCGAGATACTTTATTGAAACTGGATGAAGCTTAGTTCCTTGCTCATTGGAGATAAGATGTATAAAAATGCAAGAACAAATCATGGTATGATCACCATATAAAGAACAAAGTCTTTTCCTCAGGAATGAAGGTCTTATTGTATGACTCTAAGTTCTCATGCCACCTTGGAAAGCTCTGAATCCACTGGGATGGCCCTTTTATAATACATAACAATCAACTTATTGGATCATGTTAGTTACAAAGGATAGATGGTCATTTCCTTCCTCATCATTATAATGGAAGCTGACTTTGACCATATTTTACTTTAGAATAAACTAAAGTTTTTTAATCAATAAGGCTTATGATATTAGTTTAGAATTTATTTCTTTCAATAAAAATCATTGCCTTTGTTGTGCATAACTTTTTATTTTTGTAATTTTGTTTCTTAATTCTTGTTCTTTTCGTGGAGGACCACAACTTATTTTAGTGTGGGGTAAGAAGTCATGTTTAAAAAATAAAATATGAAAAGTGCACAAGTTACTTAGGCAGGTGAGTTATATGGACACTTAAGTTATGAAGGGAGTACAAGCTACTAAGGGAGTGTGAGTCATTTAAGGCACTAAGGGTAAGGTTCCTTTCATAAGTTATAAATATAAAAGGGATAGTTGTCTCCCACCTCATAAAAATTATGGGATAGTTTTCATCTAATTCAAAGAAAGGAATGAGATGGGACATGCCATTAATGTTAAAAGAATATGTATGCCAAAAAACATGCCAAATAGAATGATGGGACAATATCATTAATACATTAGTTGAAAAAATCTAGTATCTAAATGCGGTGGCTATTAAATATCTATATTAAATTACACAAAGTGATGGGTGATAGAAAGACATTAATGAGGGTAAACCCCTCCTGGATCCTATAAATAGGCAAGCTAAACTCATTTCATATTTTACCCTGCATTTATTTTTGAATTAACAAAGTCGAATATCAAGTGATTGACTGAGCCAAAGATCAAGCAATTACTAGTGAGTAAAGCTAAGGGTTTTCATATCCTTATCAAACCATGAAGGTTATTACCAAGTTGACAAAAGATATTTCAAGTCTAGTTCATTGGGAAAATATTTAGTTTTAAAAGTTACAGGTTGTAGGTTAGCCATTAGAGGGTGCTTAAGCTCAAAAAGTCCAAGCAATACTCCACAACCACATATTCTTTTGGGAATGTTAGATGGTCACATGATAACCTTTAGGCTCCTTGAAGGGTAATGTAACCTAAGAAAAAGGCCAAAATACTTGAAACCTTACTGACAATACTAGAAGAAGAAGAGGTGAGTAGAGGAGATTGGGTTCTAATTAGGGAAGAGACCCTAGAATAACAAGTACAATGCCCAAAAGAGTAAATATATCACATAAAAGGAGAAGAGGAAAAACATGTAGAAGAAGGGGAAGAGGACAATATGGTATGAAAATCAAAGCAAGTACAAACATCCTTGACATAAAAGGATCAAGCATCCCCACCATGATCTCTATTAATTGAAGAGATGCAATAACTAGATTCAGTGTTACACATGGAAAACTGGGTCTCCATAGTATCCACTTTCACTATCTTTGATTATAATCACTGCCAACCTAAGAATGAGTTTGAGCTCTAGAATGACTATCAATTTAAAATCATTAACATCAAGAACCAAGTGGTGTATGATCTCACTATCTTCAATCAACTAGACACTACATGATTGTTCTAACTATTCAATTTTCCCTATTTTGGTAAGCCTAGGGAGGTAGTTCAATTCCTATTTTTGCATGTCCATGAGGAATATATATAATTTTTTGGGTGTAGCATGAATATCACCCTTGAAAGAGTCAATAGGGTCATAGGACTACAGTGATTGGGGTTGAGTGTAATTGATAACTTGGCTAACACTAAGGAGATACAAAAGACCACCATGACACTAATGTATTAGAATCAAGGGCATGCCATGCACATCAAGAACCTATAAGTTCCCACCCTCTGAGTTACAATGTGGATCATCTTGACTAATATCAAAGGGACTGATCATTAGAAAGAGGTCAACATGGTGCACCTCTATATTTCTCATTAGGTCTCATAAGGGATGAAGTATAACTAGGCTATGTACTTCACCTAGAACATTGTTGAAGACATGGAAATAACCCATCAAATTCCCAAGTGTAGGTTACCATGAAGGGTGATCCTCCTCTTAATTTTATTTGATGATATTGTCATGCCAAATTATAGTTTTGGTGTGCTAAAGTGGGTATACCCTCTCATGAACAAATGCCTCACTAAGCACTACAAGGCATTCACATGCCTCTAGCAGATCACCCCATCATACAAAATCAAGGAGGTATTGGTTTGATGGGATGAATTTGGTGTTTGGATATGAGTGGCACATCCCTAAGGACTTGCCCCTTTGGTTGTATAATAAGCATAGTTCACAATAAAATAGCACTTTTCCCTCATGCATATCTGAATGAACCCATCGAAAGAGCTCTCAACATGGCTTAAGTTACCATATGCCTTCTTGGTATAGTAATTCATAGAATATATCACTTAGATATATGATGTGTATCCTATCATCTTGTAGGTTGAAAGGATAGACTTAGAGATTCAAACTCTTTGTAATTTATATGTTTATCCAAGCAAGAAGGCTTACGTGGAGAAGATAGAGACAAAATTGATAGATATCTAGGTCAAGCAAAATTTGGTTAGGGAGTAAATTCACAAAAAAAATTACATGTTGCATGCCTAAAATAACCCATAGGGTAGATATCCTAAGGAGATACTTCCTTCAGCATCACATTTAAAGAAGAAGAAGTGGTCAGATGTGGGTGCCAACACAAGTGGGCACTAGGACCCCTAAAAATGACAAAAGACTATAGAGGTGCAGTCCTCTAGTCTCATGCAATATTATCCCTCTTTTCTACCCCCAACATATCCTTCACCATATCTATATTCATCTCCATCTCCTCCCCACACTTATCCATCCCCTCCACACTCTACACATTTGCACTCTTCGCTTCCTCACCCTTCATCTCCTCAACTTATTCCCCATCTTTCTTTACCACCTTATATACCTCCATATCCACCACCATTTCCCCTAAGTGTTACTACTTCAAAATATTCTCAGTGATAGCCCAAAATGCAAGTACCCCAATAGGAATTTCCTAAGGTGCACGTTCATAGCTCAGGTTATGATTTTGAGAAAACTCCCTCCCCAGTGTGGGAGGATAAATCCACCTCTAATGATTCCTTGCTTGATGATAAAACACAATATGACAAGGAGGGGGATAGTGAAGAATAAAGTGATATGGCCACTAGTGTCCATGAGAAGGTTGAGCTTGAGCACAACCTGAGTAAGGGGAAGGGATTAGTTGAGACCATAGAAGATCATGATGAAGGTGCAATAGACAATACACATGAATGTTATCAATTTGGTTTTCAAGAAAATATTCTTTATCTTTGGCCACACTTTATTCTCCAAGAGGTAAATATAGAAATGAGGAAGTGATTTTCCTTCGTACTTAATATGTACAATGAGGATCATGAGTTTAAACTCCCATAGGAAAGTATTTCCTTGGGATTGGATGTTTTAGAGCTGTTAAAACCACTATGGGTAGATCCATAAAATATCTCCCCTCTCATAGAAAGCACTGAATTTTTGAATTTAGGCATGGAGATTATGTGTTAGAGTATTTTATCAAAATATGATGCATGCATGACTGAAAGGAAAGATGCCAAAATTGTAGGCATGTATAATAAATAAGTCATTGAGAAATAAGTGCTCACCGAAGAAGTGGCCACATTGAAAAAATAACTCCAAGAGGCCACTGAGGTAAATGTAAGGGTCTTAAGCCTTTGTAAAACAATTTTGAAAGAAGACCCAATGATAGTAAATGGTGTACCTCTTGATGGGGATGCAATAGGAAAGCTAGAAATGCTAGTGGAACTACTACTCAAGATAAGCAAGGAGCAACCCGCACCAAGAGATGAGGGATTAGAGTTAGTTGAATAGTTCACCACGGTTGTCAACATATAAAAAAATCACTATAGAGAGAATTAGGGAAATCATCCCATTTTTAGAAGACACTTTTGTGCAGCTAGCATACCCAAATAAAATATTAGAGGCCCCACTCCAAGCTAAAGAGGCCTAGAGGTAGCAACTAGATGGTGCTACACTCTTAATAAAAGACCACACCAAGTGTGCAAAAGAATTTAGAGATGTAGATATGATGGAGGATCATTGTCAAAATCTACATGCAAATTTTTTAGCCCTTTAAGGATATGTTGACAAGGAGTTGTTTACACTTGAAGATGTCTAGAAGGATGCCACTATATCCATGGACAAATAGGTCAAGAAGGATGACACGATCCTTAGCCAAATCAAGGAGATAAAGAAAGTAAAGGGGACCATGGAAGAAATAACTATGAAATTTCTCAAGTCATTATCACATTGGGACAATCTAAAGAAGGAGTTCAAGCAATCGGGGCCCAAATTTTAATAGGATGCTAGCATGACTTAGTCTGGGATGGACTAAGAGCATAGTGTGGGGTGATGTTAGCCCTAGAATTTTGAATAAGTGTTATCCAATTTTGGTGTACAACCAACATGGCATATAACTAACATAGTGTAGAAGGACCATGGCATAGAAGGGCCATAACATGGAAGGACCATGGTGTGTATCTATTAGGCACATAAACACTATGGCATGAAACATACAAGGCACAAGAGGATAACAACATGAAGGAACTAGTGTGAGAGGATGCAATCAGAGGGGAATGAGTCATGAGGAACTTGAGTATGTAAGATTCAGAACTGAAGTAGAAGACTAGGGGAGTGTGTGGGAAAAGAGAGTAGGTGGAAGAATGGTTCATAAGGGTCACTTTCAATACTAGCCCACAAGAAGAGGAACACATGGTAGCATAGATATAGCATAGAGAGAGGATATATGGATGTAGAGGCGTAGATATTTAGGAATAACTAGTTTTTAAACACTATGACTCTTGATCTATTGAGAGTTCATTCCCTAATTCTTCATGTAATAAATGATTGAAATGCTTAGTCCAAGCAAAACAAGTATAAATAACCCTATTTTAAAGTATTGTGGGGACGAATGAACACATTTTGGAATGGTACTATGATGGATTTTTACTTTAAGCTTAATATATGATAGCAAGTTTTATCAATTAGTGTTATGATGAATGTTTATGTGAATTTTTATATTTGGATATGAATTATTCCTCACATTCTTTGTCTTTTCTACGTAACTAATGCTAGTAGAAGATGATAATATTTTACATAGTGGTATTAATTGAACCTAGCACTCAAAAGATTAAGCTGGTATATTTTATGATTTTATATAATCCCTATTGAATTTGCATAAATAGAAGAATATGAAAGAATTATCCAAACTATGTAATAAAACCTACAAGAATTGGTCCTTTGCCATGCACTTTGGGTGAGCACACAAGACCTAACTCTTACATGAAATGGCTAATGTGCTAGTTATCTGGGATAGACTTTATCATCGAATTAAGAACTATCTAAAATAACCCAATAACCTTTTATTCTCCTTTTCCTAATCTTATCCCTCTTTTTACTATTGGTTGTACTAGGTTGACTAGGTTGACCCTGTATAGTTTTGGTATAGTACTCAATCAACTGGGTTAACCCTATATAGTTTTGGGTGAAATTCACTTAGGTTTTAGGTCAGATCTTAGCCAACCTAGCCTATGACTTAGTGAATTTTTATCCTTAATTTTACTAGGCTGACTGAGTTGACCTTGTTGGTTAAAACTTTGGAAAGGGCTTAGGGTTGAATCTACCTATATATACAAATTCATTTTACCATTATTTAAAGAAGAGAATAGGAAATAAGAGCTATTATGCATTTTATTATCCATCATTCTAATTGAGGAGAAATCTTAGGGTTTTGTATTTTCTTTGGAGATACGGATCTTATCTTGTGGATAATTCTTTTGGATGCATTGATAGGTTATGTAGCCTAGATCTAATTTATCTTTCTCATCTTTACATAACACATCAACCTCTTGCAAAGCACCTTGTCCAAGGGAGATATTGAGGCTCAGTAGGTTTGTCTTCAAAGGTAAGTATTCCTAACTTTTCTCCTCATTTATAAGAGTAGAGAGATATGCATTTATACTTTTCTTCCATGCATTAGGATTATGTATACATTGACATGAGTATATGTCTTCTATGCATGTTTACTTTTATTGTTTTTAACCCCCACTTTGTGACACAAGCTTTGGTGACCACTAGATTAGAATTGTTCTAGTTTTTATTAGTTTAGTGAGATATCAAAACATAGGAATACCTTAGGTTTATTATGTTATTGTGTTTGATTGCAAGCTTTGGAACCCTCCTTAGCATTGTGTATTGTGATGAGAGATCCCCATATTGGTCATATTACCAATTATCTATGTATCCTGAATTAGAAGTGTATGGTATGATCTATCTTCTTTGAGTTAGGATTGATTTATAGACATGATGCATTTTTGATTGCATACATTTGGTTGGTTATCATATACTTAGGAGGAACATAAGGTGGTGGTTAGTTTGTCACCATATTAGTTGTAGGGATTTAAGGTGTAAGTTGATTTTTTTTCCAGATGAATAAGAGGGATTTATGATGGTATTTGATTGGTTAATGCACTATTAGGAGGGAGGTATAAAGAAGAGTCTCCTAAAAAAATTTGGATGGGAGTTAGATACCCCTGAGGAGGATTATGTCTCATATGGCTTGGTAACCCATGTGTAATTATGTATCTTAGGTTTTACATTTGAACATGGTTAATTTTAGGCTGATTGACATGATATTTATATTCCTAAGAAGTTAGTGAAAGCAAATAACTATGAGGGGGATAAAATAGATTTGGAAAAGTCTAGTCGTTCTCCAAATCTAGAATATGGCTTACCAAAGTTGAGATGATTAATTTTGGAGATGAATGAGTGATTTTTTGAATGACCTCCTTGGTTTGAGGTTTAGTATAGATAGGTTGGTATCCTGTAGATATTTGATTAGGGTTTGAAAACTCAAGGTAAGTTATCACATTTTTTTAGGAGTTGTAGGAATATTCTAGATAGGAGTGGGATTATTTTTATGCTCTTTAAGTGTTTAAAACCCATCTTCCAAATAATAGATTATTTCAATTTACTGATTAAATATTGAGACACTTTCCACATTTGGGATTTATAGGCTAATATAAGGTCTAACTACTACATGAGGATTATTCCCACTACCATTAGTGAGGGTCATAATATTAGCTTAGGGATGGTTTCAATAGGTCTCTGATGGATCCCTCACTTTATGAATAACCATTCCCAATCTAGTATGAAAATTTAAATGTTGGTTTTGATGAGTCATATCCAAATTTTTCATGGTACTATTAGTTTTATAATTAAAGAGGGAGGCTTCACCTTAGGGTTTGTTAGAGTGGGACAAAATCAAATCTAATGGATAGGATCGAGCGCATGGAGAAAACCTATATGGAGTAGTGAAATATGAAAAGAATAACTTAAAAGAGGTGAAAATATTTCTTCACAATAAATTATTATTTTTAATAAGTATTAGCATCATTATCCAAAAATTACATATGAAAGTTCCTTATATAGGTGGAAAAAAGATAAGTCCTAACATATTCATGCATGTGGGATTATTTTCCCATTAAGGACCTTTATCAAACCTAACGATGCTTGATTAGAATGTGTAGACAAAACCCAATGGGAAAAAAATCTACACCAACACCCCCTTAAGCATATCTTAGGTGGGTATAAGAATTAAGTCCCAGCATAAAGGCCTGATGAGGTACCCAAGTACATAGAGATGATCCCCTATAGGAAGAAGAATATGGAGCTACTAAAACCCCACGAAGAGCTCATAAATGAATATACTATCTCTCAATGAAAGGTTTGGTGAATATATCAAAAATTTGCTCCATTTTATGAATGTAGCGAAGATCAATGACCTACTCATAGATGAGTTACTGAATGAAATTTATGTGAATCTTGATATGCTTGGTCTGTTGATGGAGGACCAAATTCCTATAAATTTTCATTGTGCTTTGGTTATTGTATAATATAATTGTTGGTCATCTAAATTGGATTCTAAACTTAGTGAGAAACCCTTAAATCCAAATAGCCTTAGTGGCAGCATTAACATCTCCTTTGTATTCTACCTTTGTAGAAGATAAATCAATAACATTATGCTTCTTTCTCGACCAACTAATTGGACCTAAATTAAGGGGTAAACTATAGATCCTAAAGTAGAATTGTGATTTTGAATGTTTTCAGCCTAGTCTGAATCTATATAACTAATCAAGTCAATGTTGATGTCTAATCCATAGTGAATATCAAAACTATGAGTACCCTAAATGTAGTGGAGGATCCACTTACTTTCCACTATAGCTCATGTGGTTCCTGTATGAAGTTGGAGACCATGCCCATTGCATATGAAATATTAGATCTAGTGTGTGTAAGGTATATAAGACTACCAAAAAATTATCGATACAAGGTAACATCAACCAATAGAAATGGGAATTTATCCTCAAGTTTCACACCAGATAGAAAAGGAGTCAAAGTGGGATTATAGCCAACCATGTTAAATAATGCAAGAAAATCAACAACATACCTAGATTATGTAATAGTGATCTCGAAGTCTAACTAGGTAATTTCAATCCTGAGGAAGTAATGTAACAAGCCCAAGTTAGTCATTATGAACCTGTCAAGCAAATCATTTTTTATTGATGTGATGGTGGATGGATAACTCTATGTGATCAATATGTCATCCATGTATAGAACCAGAATCAATAGTGAATCATTCTACTATAATATGTATACATTTGGATCATAATGGTATTTGATGAACCCAACTGAAATAAGGATTCCATATTGGCATACCAAGCTCAAAGATCTTGTTTAAGGCCATAGATAGATTTATGAAGTTTTCAAACTAAGGAGGAATATTCCATAAATCCTTATGGTTGTTCCATGTATATGTCCTCTTTCATATCACCAATAAAGGCACTCTTCACATCCATTTGATGAACATCATCCCAGTGATGTGCTATGAAAATGATGAGAGTTAGTTGGATTGAGTTCATTTTGGAAACTTGGGTGAACATCTTAGTGTAGTCAATGTTAGGCACCTGAGAAAAACCCTTTTCTACCAAACATTCTTTAAATTTGTCTACAAACCCATCTAAGACAAAAAAAATTTAGTAGATCCACCTACAACGAACAAGTTTTCTTCTCTTGGGATGTGGGATTAAATCCCAAGCATTATTCCTTTGTAAGGAAATATAATCCTCTTCCATAATCGTATCCCACTCAAGAGTGCTTGATTTCTTGTGGAATGATTTTGAATCATAAGTAGATGCAATAAAAGTATATGGGTCATTCTAGAATTGTAAATGGATTTGCCTATTATTTGATGGATCTATAACCCACTAGCTAACAATTTGTAGTGTTTAGCTAACCCAAAGAGGACCAATGCTTAGAGAGTTAGGAGGGGATTCCTCATCATTTGAAGATAATATAGGATAAGGAGGAGGGGAATACTCATCACTAATCTCATCATCATAACTAAAAGAAGAATTTGGATCATCAGGAGGTTGATCCAGGGGATCAAAATCATTAAAAATATTATCAAATCCAAGTGCATCTAAGGAAGGGTGAGAGGTGTCGAGTATGGATTCTAAGGGACCCTCTATTTAATGAGCATTCCCATTAATTAACAAATCATGACTGATGGGATGGATAATATTTTATCCCTTAACACCCTTAGGATATACAATGAAGATGAAAGACTGAGTATGAGGTTCCAATGCCTTACATTTATTATTTGGAATGTAATCCATAACAAGTGAACTAAACACTTGAAAGTGCTCAACTATGGGTTTCTAACTGCTCCAATCTTTTAAAGGAGTGACTCCTTTCAATACTTTATGAGGAACTCAATTATGGATATAACAAGAATAGTTTATGGCTTCATACCAATACTGACGTCAAGGAGACTTAGGGTGTATCATATAGTTGTCCATTTCCCTTAAGTATATATTCTTGTGATTTACAACACCATTCTATTTATGATTATATGTAACTTTACACTGCATTTCAATCCCTTCTAATGTATATAATTTCTCAAAATAGTTACTTACATATTCACCACCATTATCAATACACAAAATATTGATGGATTTACCTGAATATTTCTTTATAAGCACCTTCAGGTCTTGAAAATGGTCAAAGACCTCTTATTTCTATCTAATAAAATACATCCAAGTATATCTCGAATAGTCATTAATAAAAGTAAGCATGTACTTTGTCCTATTGAATGAAGGTTTTATAAATTAGCTGGAAATGTCACTATGAATAATATCTAGTATTTATTTAGCTCTTTATGTTTTTCCCTTGTCATACTTCTCCTCTAGATGCTTACCATGAATGCAAATTTGGAAAACTTTTTCAAAAAACTTAACTTGTGGCAACCCTTAAACCATGTCTTGACAATTGAGTTACTCCAAATAGTGAGAGTTGAGATGGTTGAATCTCTCATATCATAGTTTAATCACCTCATCTGAATGAGTAATCAATGTAATAAAGGGTTAATTAGGAGAAAAATGTGAGAAAGTATACAACCTAAATTAGTGATCTGCTTTCCTAAATTCAATAATGGAGTCACTGTTAGCTTCCCTATTAACCATAAAATTGGGTGTGAACTCAACTCTCTTTCCCAAACTATTGTAAATGATTTGGTAAATAGATAAGAGATTGGTAGATAAAGAGGTAAAACATATAAAATCATGAAATGTTCCATCATTGACTTCAACATATCCTCTTCCACTAACTTATGTAGAAATATCATCACCCAACAAGATTCAAGGCATATAACAAGGCTCTGTGGATTTGAACATGTGTTGTGATGAATCCATGTGGTGTGATGCACTGAAATCAATAACCCATG
Source organism: Torreya grandis (assembly GCA_037957365.1). NCBI lineage: Eukaryota > Viridiplantae > Streptophyta > Pinopsida > Cupressales > Taxaceae > Torreya > Torreya grandis. The sequence goes on from JARHVA010008153.1 coordinate 173,106, forward strand.
TGGAAGGATAAGATGAAACTACAATAAGTGTTTTGACCTTATATTTACACTTATTACTATCTTTGGCCTTTGAATATGCCTATGTTGATGAACTTTAAGTGGAAGAATTAGGGACACTGATATTGTGCTTCTCAAGCATTTTTGTTAGTTTGTCAATCTATTTCTTCATGCATTTGGACTCATCATGCCTAGATTTATTACAACAGTCACTCTTTCTTTGATATCCCATCTGAAAAAGATGACTCTTTTGATGATTTTGAATCAACATCAAATTTATGACCCTTTTTTTGCTCTAGATCTTTCTTGCTCTATTTCTTCTCCTTGCTATTGGAAACCTTTTTTTTGTCATGACTCACAAATAAGGAATGATATTTAGAGGTCTTCAATGTACCCATTTGAATGATCTCATCTTGTTCCACATTCAAGTCATTAACAAATTCATCCAAGGATAGAATTGTCCATGTAGTTCCAAGGGCATGCTTAGTGGCGTGGAAGGTAGAAATGAATATAGAATAGTTAGATTCCAATTTGGAAAGGATGGAAAGAATCAATAAATCATACATTTGTTTAATGTTGTGCACTTTCAATTTTAACTTGAGTGATTTGGACTTGGTGAATAAGTATTTTATTGTATCAAAGTCACCTAGGCTCAAAATGATGAGCTCATTATCCAACTCATGACCCCTCATTTCATCATACTTTTCAAAGATTTTATCCAATAAGGTCCATACTTGATTTGGATTTGTTGCATATTTGATATAAAAAGGTAAGCTAGAAGACATAGATAGACATAATAGACCATAGGCTTCATCACTTTGACTGTACTACTTCACCTTCTCTATGTCAGGTGTCAATTTTATTTTTTACCCATCATAATTTGGTGTGATCTTTTTCTCCTCAAGAAGATTTGTACTTTGACTTTCCACTCGTGATAGTTTAATAGTGCAATAAGTGGAACTAGATTGATATCCATGGTGTGTAAAGGAAGTATTTATTGAACTATATGTGCTATAGACTAATAATATAACACTCCCCTTAAATCTATAGAGATTTAAATTTACAAGGCATGAGAATAACACCAATGCAAAGAGCTCAAAAAACATGCACTTTAAGAAAAGTGTCACCCTAAAAAGATCAATGGTCTAAAATTTATGCTTGATAGAAGTTAAATATGACAAGGTGATCCTCCACTTTGTAAAATTTGAAAAAATATTGAGTGTTCAAAACTTGGAATTGGGTGCTAGAGTTAAGCCCCCACTAGAAGGAATCCAAATTTAAGCCCCTTTCATGTGACCACACTATATGACTATGGGATAAGGGGTAGGATGAGGACTCTCACCCTTCATGATGTCACTTCATGAATAGTGTCACAAATTACTAGTTTAAATTTGATGATCATGTACACATTGCATAAAGGAGGTGTCCACTGGTGATTGGTTCTATGTCTAGGATTATAACCATGTTAAAAACTAGTAGTAATGTGGGCCTACAAACCCATAGAGGTGTGGTTGAGTGGTGGTGTTTTTGTGTGGTTGATTTTTTATAGAATTAATGGCTCAATTATCAAGCCTTGGGCCCTACAATGCAATGGCATTTAGATTCATGTCACTGCATTCAAATTGGTCAAGTAGGAGGGATTTGGGCCTAATATAGTAAAAACACATGGATAATGTGAGCTGTCACATTTGAGGCAACCAAGCTAGTAGGCTTTGGGCCTCACAAAGGTGTGGGGTGTAGATGTATAAAGGTTCATGGCCATATGTTCATGTCGATCAAGGTCAATCTAGTAGTACTTAAGGATCGTAGATGCATGAAAATGAATACATAATTCATGTGCCACATCTTCATGTGGAGGAGGGACTAAAGATGCTAATTTATATTCTAAGTCCTAGATTCTACAAAAAAGTATCAATAAACCAACCGAAAATGGCAAAAATGCCTACAAGAAGACCTAGATATTGGGAAATATATGTCTTTATGAAAATATGTAAAATAACCTCTTTGTATTTTTCAAAACCCTAAATTTTTTTTAGATTTGATTACCAAATGATATAGAATATGTATATTTTTTTAAAATGCCTTCAAACCCTCCAAAAATGACAAAAATTGACTATCATAAAACCAAGTCATGTTTATAGCCAGTCCTAGGGTTTTGATACCTTTTGAATATAATAGTGTTGTCCATTTCTTATTAGGAGATCCTAGATGTATATATCTATATAGATTATTTAGAAATCACACCAAACCCTTGAAAACTAAAACCATGAAAAACATCTGAACAAGTTAAATGCAAGTTATCATAATAATAATAATGGCATTTGACTACTAGAAAAGATCTAATACCATGTTGGAGTGGGTTATAATTAGATCTACTAGATAGAATTGAATGCATAGAGAAAACCTGTATGGAGAAGTGAAACCTGAAAAGAACAACTCAAAAGAGGAAGAAAAAATATCTTCACAATAAATAAATTGTATTAAAAAAAATTAACATCATTAGCTAAAATTTACATAGGAGGGATCTTTATATAGGTGGAAAATAGATAAGTCCCAACATCCTTATACATGTGGGATTGTTTCCCCTTAAGGACATTTATCAAACCTAAGAAATCTTGACTAGACTATGTAGATAAAACTCTGTGTGACAAAACATTAACCAAAATGGTTGAAAATTCATTTTTTAAGTTTCAAAATATATAATTATTTCAAAGATATCTTGACCAAATGAATTTGAGGGGTATATGGATACCCACATTATATTGAAAAGGTAGAAGGATGGAGAAAAAGGAATGAAAGGGAAAGAAAAAGGAGAACACAAAATGGCAATGCCTTCAAGTAAGTTCACCAAATTTATATGCACATGAAAAACACATGATAAAATGTGAACTTGACTTCTTGATATCTAGCAAAGATATTAAATGTAATATATGAATGATGGTTGGAGCTAAGGATTGGGTCAATTGTGGAATGGGGTTTGGAATGAAGGGTGCTAAAGGATGTTGAAGTCGATCCTAAAATATATTTTTTGTATCATTTTTCATCTTGAGATCATCCAACTGAGTGGAAACAAAACTCCAAGGTCCCTAAGTATCAATGATGACAAGGTGGTGAAGCTGTTGAATAATGCTAGAAACAACAAGATAAGGATAGTTAGGATGGACAACTTGAGAAATGTGATAAACTCTATCAGGTTAGCTATTACCTATAAATTTCATACACAAATTTTAATGATATATGATAAGGATATACTTGAGGAGAAGAAAAGAGATGGGGATGGAAAACTTTATTTGGATTATATTGTAATAATGGCTTCAGTTTTGGATTAAAATGATGATAGTTAGATCAGGTATCTTCTTTTGCTCTTCTAAATCATTAAGAGAGACAACTATGAGGGGTAGGATAGTTGTGGAATTAAAAAAAATCTATATTAATATTAGTTCTAATATCAAATTAAATGTTAATGCGAGGACTTGGGGCTCTAACTCTAGGGAAAAGGCATGCTCTATTAAGGAATGGAGTCTCAGAGAGTGTCATCCAAGAGGTAAGGAAATGTAATGGGTAATCATAAGATATTTTTTTAAGGATGTTATCTTATAATACTTTTTGTTCTATGAGAATCAAGGTTTTGGAGTACTCATTTGGACAAGGTTTTGATTGTTTGCTTATTTTTAGATTTTGTAATGTTTTAACTGAAATAAAGTAAGCTAAAATACTTGTTAAAACTAAATAACTGAAAGCAAAAAGTAATGAATAGCTATAATTAAAATAGAGAAAGAAAGAGAGAGAGAGAGAGAGCGAGAGAGAGAGAGAGAGAGAGAGAGAGAGAGAGAGAGAGAGAGAGAGGAGAGAGAGAGAGAGAGAGAGAGAGAGAGAGAGAGAGAGAGAGAGAGAGAGAGAGAGAGAGAGAGAGAGAGAGAGAGGGAGATGCAATTTTTAATTTTTTTATTATCACTTTTCCAATGCATGCAATATTAAAAAGTAAAATTTAGTGTAACAATGCAAGTGCTGATTTTTATTCTTTTCCTAGATGCAAGCTAAATGAAATTATTTTTTTGTATTTTCATATTTTAAATGAATAAAACTATTATAAAAATTGATATTTTTCTATCATGCAATAAATACAAAATTAGATATATACCTTAGTAAGTAAAACTATTAAGCATCCATAGGTTCTTCTAAATGTGCAAGCTAAAACTAGTTTTTAGTTTTTTGAATGAATACACACTAAGTTTTGAATGATTTTATATTGAATAAGAATTCAATCCAAGTTCTGAATTTTTTATTTTATGATTTTATTATCTAAATTCAATTCTCTTATCTCATGTAAATGATTAAAATCAAGCCTAAGATATTACATTTTGTTTACGTAAGTTCCTCTAGGATTTAGTGTTTGTGTGCTTAATTAATTGTGAATAGAATATTATTTTAAAAACTGAAAAATAATTTTGTAAAGACTGAAAATTATTTGTTGTGTTTTCTAAAAACTACCTAATTTTTTAATTCAAAACTACATGCTTTTAATATATCTAATATGAGGATGCAAAGAGTAAAAAAACTAACTATTGTTTTTAGTGTAAAAGCAGGAGATAAAGAGAGATTTATTTTCCTATATATTTCCTTTTTGGAATAGAAACTAAAATAATAAATAAAAATAATCTAATCTAATGATTAAAAAAATAAAACTAAAATTAAAAAAAACCCAACTTAATCAAGGTTAGACCAATTAGAAGAAAATAGAAGTATTTGATATAGATTTGTCTTCAGTACACTGGCTCATCCACCCAAACCAAATTGAAATAGATTTATAATCAAAGATGATAGTAAAAAAATAGTATAAAAGGGGCAATGAATAATAACACAACACTAAGCAAGGAAGCAACTGACTATGGTCGGTTGGTCTATTGATAGCAATGAACTAGTTGCTTATCTAGTGACTTCCCTTCTCTAGCACTATATAGTTTGATATGAAAATTATCAAAGCTGGAGATCAAAGGCAATGGAAATAATATTATGGTTGTAACAATATTCAAAGACCAATATTCAATGCAAATTTTTTGATACAAAAATTCATTTAAAATTGAAATACTTGTAGGATATGAATGGTGGTTCCATGAAGTAGTTGAATTGATAGTAGAAATTAGGAGGGACATAAAAATAGATAAAATAAAGAGTGTAATTAAGTTAGGCTAGCATGGAGACTAACTCAAAGTTGAAAATTCAATAAACATGAATAAAAACATGCAAAATTCCATGAAAACTCAAGTTTTAGAAGCTAAAAGTAAAGCACAAATAAGTAGTGATGGAACTATAGATGCTAGTTTTATACACCCTTGTGTATTAACTTGGTGTGTCATCACATTATTATGTTATTTCTAACATAATGGCCCCTCATTAATAATTATTTAAAATAATTACATTTACCCCACCCATTTACCTTTACCACATAGGTTAATTGTCAGGATCCTACTCTCCACAATAAGAGTATATATATGATTACCTTTGTATTAGCAACTAAACATGGAATTTAACTAGAATGAATAAGTAACTAGAAATATGAAACAACACAGAATATGAGAGATAATACCCAATTGTATTAATACTCATACAGAAGGAAATACAATAAAGAAGTCGCCACACTTCTTCTCACACCTCTAGAGCTCCCACACTTCTAGGGTTAACCAGTAATTCTCCTCCAACACTTTCCTCTCTCAATCATGGTCACAACAATCAACTCAAACATAGAGTTGATGTTCACCTCCACCATTCAGTAACAACACTGTCAGTACACCAAGCACACAACTATACTCCAAGTAGATCTCCTTGCTCTTGCTGCCACCTGCAAATCAACAGACCTTACTCACCATGTAGATGTCTCTACACCCTGAAGAACCCTTGTCCTCGCCTCACCAACTCCTTATGATTCTTCAACCAGTACCCCAGTGGATCTTCTAGTAGAACTTGCATAACCTGCAACTCTCTCTGATCATACACTCTCAGCACCCCTTTAGAATTAGGAGGAACACACCATGCTCTCTTCACTCTGAAAGAGCTAATCTTTGCTCTCTTACTCTCTAGCACACTTTTACACTACAGCCCATGAGTCTATTAAATAGATCTCATGCTTACAATAATTAGACTCGCAACTCAAGACCAAAAATAGTCTTTACATGCAAACACTCAGTTCAATGAACTAATTGTTCATGTAATGAACAGTTCTAAAACTGCCAAAGGCGACTGACCTCGGTCCCTATCTGCCTGGAGGTGACCGACATTAGCCGACCTCCTGCCGATGCTGGTTGTCTTTCAGTTCACACTTGTCGATGTCGGTTTCCCTCTGCACTATACTCTGTCGATGCCGGTCTCCTTGGAACTCAGCAACCTCATCCATGTTTGCAACAGTTGAAGCTTTTAGCTCCACAACCTAACAATCTCCCACTTGGAGATAAATAGCTACAACTGTACTTGTACATGTACACCATCTAATTTGTTTCCTAACTTGTATCCCTCTTCAAGCCCAATCCTAAAGACCAACCACCACACACCCTATGGTGCACTACCTTGTCATCCAAGTAACCTGCCACATCTGAATCTACATATCCATGTAGTGAAGTCCTTGACCCTGCATAGCTGTCAACCTGCTGTTGATCCCTCTTAGATACCTAAGAATCCACTGAACTGCCCTCTAGTACTTCTTTCACAAATTGGCTCCAATCTTTCTGACAACTCCCACTGCTTGGGAAAACTCAGGTCTACACTAGACCTCATGTGATTTCGAACACTATTCTAAGCTCTACTTGAACTATCCAACCCTTGGTGTGCTTACCGATTCTGCATCCTGTATCTTGAACTTAGCCAACACCTTCTTCACATCAGCTCCTACTAGAGACAAAATCAACCTGTGATCTTCCATGTCTCTTATGTTAAAGAATTTGGCTGCTCCAAATTCTTCATGACATACCTCTGAACTAACTTTACCTTTTAGCTTAGAAACTCCCTGCATGTGTAACCCTGCAATAAGCAACCACACCACATACAGTAACAAGATAATGTCGCAACTCATCATCCACCTGGTAAAGAAAAAACCACAATGGTTACAATGACCTTGACCAAAGCCATGCTTCATCATCTACATATCAAACCTGTACCATTGTCCTGTAGCTACCTCAAGACCATATACCTTGGCCTTCCATCTCACGTGTCCATTCCTACTCTTCTTTATCCTAAACATCCATTCATCTCTCAGTGCTTTCTTCCAGCTGGCAACTCCACCAAAAACTCCTGTTTGATTCTTCTCTAAGGAATCACAATCCTCATCCATGCCAAGCTCCCACTATTTCCTAGATCTACCTACTATGCTTCTTTAATGACTTCCTGATTCTTGACCATTAGTGAGCAACAAGTAGTGTAAAGAAGGGAAATGATGAATTTGAGGCTTACTTACCCTTTTAGTCCTCCATATGGGCATTTGAGACTCCTTGACAACTTGTTATCTGCCCAAAATCCATCTCAGTGATCGATGCTGGTCACATCTTAGTTTGCACCTGACCGTCATCGGTTCCATGCGACTACCTCATCGCCGACATCAGTTCTCCATGACCGATGTGGGTGTTTATCTATCCTTGAGTTGCCAATGTTAGTCTGCACATAGCTGATGTCGGTCCCTGCATGAATGCCGATGTCAGTTTACTAACTAACGTCGGTCTCTGTGTTGTACTTATGAGTGATGACTTTTACCCACGAGCTCCTTTTGGGTCAAAACCCTATTCAAATTAACATAGCCCTACTCAGAATAATTCAATCTCCTCAGTTGATCTCTGTCCGTCATCTCCTCCATGAACACCAAGGCTTTCTAGTTCTTAAGTTTGTCAAAGACATCTGACCTCTGCTTAAAAACATGCATTCCCTTCTTACATACGTGACCAAGCCTACAAAGCCACATCTCTGCAATAGAAGGTGAATCAATAATATAGGTAGATAGATAGAGGGTACCTACTTTCTTACCACCATCTAATTCAAGTGCATCCACTGTGAGAGTTATTGTGCATCTCTCATCACCCAACTTTCCTAAAGAAATTAGACTTATCTCTAAGACTAGTACCTGCATGACCTTCTTCAACACCCGTGTGTTACCCGTCTACAATTTCAGCTCCACTTCCCCTTTGTCAGTAATCTGACAAGGCTCACCAACCCCTAAATAAATCTCTCCAAAGTCTCCCTAGACATACTCATGAAAAGATGCTCTATTTTGGGCTGCATGGAAAGAGGCAACATAATCTATGAACCAAGATTCTACTTTATCCAGAATAACCTGTGCAACATCACCTGCAACATCTGATCCTACCTTTCTTTCATGCTGATCTACCAACCAACAGTCTTTATTTACCTACTCTTTCTTTCCATCAATCAGACCATTCGTGCTATTCAGTTTCTCCATTCATAGCTTACTTTCTTCTGCCATTGCTATACTCCCACTCAAACAAAAACCCCTGTGAGTACCCTGTAATCAACAAACACTAACCAGATCTGAAACCACCTGTTAGTAACCCAACCAAAAGCTTTGATACCACGTGTTAGTGGTATCAGCACTGAACCTACCACTAGGCTCTGATACCACGTGTCAGGATCCTTCTCTCCACAATAAGAGTATATATATGATTACCTCTATATTAGCAACTAAACATGGAATTTAACTAGAATGAATAAGTAACTAGAAATATGAAACAACACAAAATATGAGAGACAATACCCAATTGTATTAATACTCATACAGAAGGAAATACAATAAAGAAGTCACCACACTTCTTCTCACACCTCTAGAGCTCCCACACTTCTAGGGTTAACCATTAATTCTCCTCCAACACTTTCCTCTCTCAATCACGGTCACAATAATCAACTCAAACATAGAGTTGATGTTCACCTCCACCAGTCAATAACAACACTGCCAGTACACCAATCACACAACCATACTCCAAGTAGATCTCCCTGCTCTTGCTGCCACCTGCAAATCAACAAACCTTACTCACCATGTAGATGTCTCTACACCCTGAAGAACCCTTGTCCTTGCCTCACCAAGTCCTTATGATTCTTCAACCAGTACCCCAGTGGATCTTCTAGTAGAACTTGCATAACCTTCAACTCTCTCTGATCATACACTCTCAGCACCCCTTTGGAACTAGGAGGAACACACCATGCTCTCTTCACTCTGAAAGAGCTAATATTTGCTCTCTTACTCTCTAGCACACTTTTACACAGCAGCCCATGAGTCTATTAAATAGATCTTGTGCTTACAATAATTAGACATTCTTAATTACAATAATTAGACTCGTAACTCAAGACCAAAAATAGTCTTTACATGCAAACACTCGGTTCAATGAACTAACTGTCCATGCAACAAACAATTTTGGAACCGCCACAGGAGACCGACGTCAGTCTCTATCTGCCTGGAGGTGACCGACGTCGGTCGACATCCTGCCGATGCCAGTTGTCTTTTAGTTCACACCTGCCGATGTCGGTTTCCCTCTGCACTATACTTTGTCAACGCTGGTCTCCCTGGAACTCAGCAACCTCCTCCATGTTTGCAATAGTTGAAGCTTTTAGCTCCACAACCTAACATTAATTAGACTTAATTACTATAGTTAAATAGTAATTAACCCCTTTTTTACCATCCCTAACTATAAAATCCTAAAAAAAATTTAAAAAAACATATTTAATCTCCCAACAACCCTTATAACAACTTACCCTCATTAAAAAACTGTGCAAACAACTTAGTGATACATTCACTTGGTTTGGCACATAGTTCAAAACAACCGAATCTAAATTTTAAATAAATTAGGCTATTTGACATCGATCCTTCATGATCGATGTTGATTCTCCTAGATCAACATCAATCCATATATACACATCAAACCTCCACATCTTAGGAGGAATGGTGACTATGCTTTTGGACTTTGAAACTCTAACAAAATCTCATTACAACCTACATATGGATGTTGTCAATATCTTGCTATCTTGTGGAACCTCTACTTGAGATATTATCAAAGGATTTTGAAGGTTCTTTAACTCATCTTGTTAAGTTTGTTTTCAGCCACAAAGGTTAGTATTGCACTTTAATTCATTCATATTTTAAATATATAGTATTTTATGTATGTCTATCACTTTTTTACATTCAATTTTAATTATTTTATTAATAATACAAGTCATTATTATATTCTATTTTTAAAGTTTAGAATTTCTCACAAAATTCATGTTGATCCATTTGAATCAATGTTGATCTTAAAGGATTATCATCGATCCTTACTAAACTTTCAAAGAATTCGTGCAATCTATTTTCATAACATTCTTAGCCTTAAAAATCTATCAAAACCTACATTCTATTTTTTGAAAACCTATCTTTTACATGTAGATGACTCTACCTAGATTAACACATGATATTATTAGCATATTTGATCTTCCCATTGTTCAACAACCATTTTTCATTTCAAAGTGAAATTGCATTCAAATTACATCTTTGTATTGTGGTTTTCACACCTAATCAAGAAAGCTTTAATAAATAATTGGTTGTAATTCAAGATGATGTTGATATTGATACTGAATTCTAAGATAATTACTTTGATCATATTAATCCTGCTATAGACTATATATCTTTGGCATTGTCTATTTATATCTTATCCATATATATCTTTGTAATTTCATGTTCATTTATTGTTTCTATCGATTTTCGCTTTCACATTCAAAAGGGAATAAGAAACTAAAAGAAATGGTCTAGGGTTAGATGATACCCGAATGAAGTCAGTGCACCGAATCCAGATGATTGAAGGAGCTCCTCTTTGGTTGTGGAGGATGACACCTGTAGAAGAAAGAGACTCAAACAAAGAAGGTGTTAGATAGATAAATGGTGGGCTGCCAAGCAAAGCTTGATCCCAGAAGTGCAAAGACTTCCTTGAGGGATGACAACCCACTAGTTGATAAAAAGAATGTCTGATAAAGAGCAGAATGTTGCTAGAAATAGAAATTATAAAAGACTGAATCAAAAGAAAAAGAAATAAATGCGTACCTGAATGGGGCAATCTATCTTGCGTAGTCGCCAGCGTCAGTTAGTCTGCTGATGCCAGTTAGTCAAGTCTGCCACTGTCAGTTAGTCTGCTGACATCGACTGGTAAGTCTACCATTGTTGGTTAGTCTATCGATGTCAGTGGGGGCAGTGGTCGATGTCAGTCAGGGAAATGAGGCTTGAACAGGGTCTGGACAGGTTTATTGTTGACAGAATGCTTTGAAAGGAGTCTGGGTCTGTTTTAAGGCAATATGAGAGTTTGTGTAGAGTTTTAGGGGAGTCAAATAAGGTCTAAGGAAGGAGTTAGGTAAGGGACAGGGTGACAGGGAGATAAGGATGAGAGAAGGCTTTTCAGCCTCTCTGGGAAGAGCAGGTTGGGTCTGGGCTAACAGAGCTTGGAAATGGGTAGTAGTCTGATTGTTAATGTATTAAAAAGCTAATGAAATAAAAGAAACAATAGAAGTACTTAGCTGTGGGTGGAGAGGCAGAAGTGTAGGTGGTTGTTCCTGATGCTACTGGTGTAGAAGACCTATTGTTGATGCTGCTAGTGTAGAAGACCTGTTGTTGATGCTGCTGGTGTACGTCTGGGAGAGAGGGAGAGAGAGAGGTTAGAGAATTGGCATTCGAGTCCAGGGGATCAGGGAAGAGTTAGAAGATTGAAATATTGGGTGATTGAAGATCCTGCATTTAAAGTGTTGAATGTAATTTTGAAGGCAACTGACGCTGGTAAAACCATCGATGTCAGCCGACTACTGATCAATGTTAGTGGCTGGAAGGCGGGCAAAAAGGCTAGAAATAGCCTTTTGTCTATTTTCCATCTACCGAGGTCAGCTGGTCGTGGTAAAAAATGGTTGAAGGTGGTTAAATAGGCATGGGAGAATGAAATGGGGGTCTAGGCATTTAAGACTTGGCATGGGGGGATGAAGGGATCTAAGGAGAGGCATCCAAGGGTGGTGAGGTGTCATGGGTGAGGTGGCAAGGAGAGAGAGAGAGAGAGAGAGAGAGAGAGAGAGAGAGAATTATTAATTTAAAATAAGATAATTATTTTAAATTAATAAGACATAGGTTAGGCATGGTTAAGTGGACCAAGGGGACTAAGGGGGGAGGACGACCAGGGAGTAGACACGATTTCAGTGTCTACATTTGCCCCTTTTTGTCTTGTTGGTTGTTCTTGACGAACTGCAAGACAAAAATAGGAGTAAGTTGCTCCAGGTATAAGATAAGGTCATTTTTGTCTTGTTGGTTGTTCAAGTGAATTGCAAGACAAAAATAGGAGTTGATTACACCAGATGTGAGATGAGGTATTCCCCCTCAAAGTGGGAGTCGAGAGAAAGTAACCTAATATCGAGTGCCAATTTGACAGAGAGTGGATGGAGATGGTGAGGTTGTGAGTGTGAACGCGGCAATAGTTGTGATTATGTGTATACCACTTCACGAGATGGTCAGGTCAAATTGTCATAGGTCAAAGGTCAAAGAGTGCTAAAATCAAAATAACCAGGCCCCAGCATTAGTCATAGCTAATTGGGTTATTTGATCCCAGCTGTAGCTCCAATGGTCATCATGTTCCAAGTATCCTGGGCTCAAGAAGTGCTCTTGGAAAACATGAAAAAGTCACAAGTAGTGGGGATCAACTTGCTCGCGATCTTATACTTGCGAAGGTTAAAATATGGGCTACAAAAAATTTGCTAACTAGTCATGAGGTAGCATAAATGCAAAAACAACCAAGGCAAAGTCATCTTGGAAGTGGTCAGGGTCAAGGGAGATAGGCATGATCTCCAATGTCGTTGGTCGAGGTTTAGTTGAGGTTAAGGGAAAAAAAGGGTTTGTCCATCAGATAGATGAATAAATGGATGTGGCCGAGCTAACCCCAGAAGATGTCGTATCGACTGAGTGCTACCTAAATAGCCCCTATGTGAAGGGCCTCAGGCCAATGTAGTTCTCCCCAGAAGGGGAGGAAGGGTCAAAGTTATGGATTGGTCTTAGGCGAGGTCAAGTCATGGTCAAAGGGAAAAATGGTTTGTCCATCAGGGAGATGAACAAATGGATGTGGCCTAGCTAACCCCAAAAAATGTCATGTCGACTGAGTGTTGCCTACATAGCCCCGATCTTAGGGCCTCAGACCAATGTAGTTCAAAGAGGAGAGTCAAAGAGGTCGATAGGTTGGTTTGGTCATGTGTTGAAATGATGAGGATAAGATGATGTTACAACCTTTTCCATATTGTGTGATGGTGTATTTTGCAACATTAGTTGAGGTCTTTCATCCCTTAGCAATTTTCCATATTAGTGATGGTGTATGCTAAAAAATGAATTGAGGTTATTTATGCTTCAGCAAGTAATGGTTTATGCTTAACATAAATTGTGTGGTTGATAGTTTCCATGTGTATTATTGTCCATAGAAACTAGTGTGAATAGGCTAAGATAATGTTATTGGTCTAAAAATGTTTTGATTTGGTTGGGTAGACAAATGATTTTGTTGTATGTGCCCAAAGTGTGGAAAAAAAGGTGAAAGGTGAATTGCTCTTTCATTGACAAGGACCAGGATGATATCATAGATAGGGGGTTGTTAGAACAAAGAGCCCTATTCATGCATTACATCGTTGACCAGTGGTTGTGTTAGAGAAGTAATCGAATCACTTGATGTTAAGTGAGCTTGAAATCCCTTGAGTTTGTTGGGGTGATAAGTTTGGTTATGTGATATGAGAGGATAGGGTAACCCTTTTTGGCAGGAATAAACTTTCCCCTTTTATAAGTGACCCTGAGAATGACTATAGGCATGTCCATGACTTAATAGCTTGTCAGTCATTTTTTTTGGTGCAGATTGATCGATGCGAGAAGTCTACATAGGGATGTTGTTTTGTTTGGTGGTCATGTGTGAAGCTGATTGATGCAGGAAGCTTCTGAAAAAGTGCTATGTGTAGCAAGATCTAGTCATATCCATCCTTCGAGGGAGTGGTCTATATTTTGATTTGTATATTTTGATATGTTGGCCTAGATGTCCTTCAAGGGAGCAGTCTAGTAAATACAGCAATTATGTAGTTGTCCTTCGAGGGAGCAGTCTACATTTAGAGTTTTATGACCTTTGATATGTTAGGTATCCCATTTTTGACATATTTTGTTGATTAAAGAGTTAGCCATGGATGAGCCTCTAGAGGTTTAAGGGTTCCCTTTTATTAGGACAAAGCATTCATGCTTGACAAAAAGGGTTGGCTAATGTTGGGAAAAAGGGTTGAAAAGAATAGGAATGATGATGACAGGGATTGCTCAAGGGACGAGCTCAAATTAAATGTCAAGTGAATGAGTACTCGACTAATAGTAGAATGCTCGCAAATGGAAGGCATAAAAGGGCTCAGGTTCTGATATGTCCCTGGTCCATGCTTATGTGTTACGATGTAAGGTTCGAGCCAATTTGGAGCAAACTTGCCTTGTTTACTTCTTTCCATATTGGTCACGATGATGGCTGATGGTTGGTTGTTGGATGTTCAGTCACTGATTGGTCGAGACTGGTTGATGTTTGGTCGAGGTTAGTTGATATGTTTGGTCGAGGTTTGGTCGAGGTCATGATTAAAAGGTTGATTGATGTTTGGTCAAGACTTGGTCAAGGTCAGTCGAGGCTTGGTCAAGTGCTGGTCAATGATTGGTTGATGCTTGGGTCAATGGCTTGGTTAAGGTCATGATAGTCAGGATAAGTTCAAATTCCCCCAGTTGCTAGGGAGAATGTTTGATAGATTTAGGTTGAGAGGGTGAGATCCTGATCTACTAGGTTAGAGGCAGGAATCCCAAAATCATGGATGGTGATAGAGGCAATGGTTGGTAATGATTTGATTAAAGTGGCCAATGGTTGGGGGTCATCATGTTGGATCTCCATTAATTGCAAGGTTTTGATAAAGGTTTGATGATGCTATGGGGAGCTTTGAATGAGATCATACAAAGACATCTTCATAGAGGTCGTGTGGTGAAGTTATTTCACCATGGGGTCAGGGATTGTCTTCGAAGATGTTGGTCGAGATGTGCCCAAGACAGTAATCCAGGGTTTTGGTTGTGGTGAAGGCTTAACAGATGGAGATGTCCAAGGGATAGAAGCATGTCTTTTCCCTTTATCCTTTTGGGTAGGTGGGTTGGCGGTCACATTGACTGTGTTGATCTCGAATAAGGGGGTTAAAGGCGGTGGAGGGACCATAGTCTTGTGTGGGGGTCCCGATTTAGGTGATGATGTTTGTGAGGCATATGATGGTGTTGATGATTTGTCAAAGAGGAGGTCAAGAGGATCCTTGATGAGAATGGTATCCTTTTTCTAGTGTTGACAAATGGCAGCTTTAAGAGTGAAACAATGCTCAGTGTCATGTCCAGGTGTGGTGATAGTGACAAAATTTAGTGTTGTCGAACCAAGATGGTCTTGATCTGAGGGTTGATGAGTGTGAAGGTGTTGAAGGTCTACTAATAATGTGTTCAAGAAGAAGGGTGTCTTTCTCCAAACATTGGTGAATGATAACCTTGAGGGCACAACAATGCTCGGTATCATGCCCAGGTGTGCGATGATACGCACAAATTATAGTGTCATTGAACCAGGGTGGTTTTGGTCTGAGAGATTGATATGGCTTAAGAGGTGGGAGACTGATGTGAGAAGACTGCAATAATTGCCATAATAGCAAGGCATAAGAACTTGCTAATGGGTCCACATATTTTATTGTAGTAGGGGTTGATGACTTTTGTTTGGGAGTTGTAGGAGGCGTTGGTCATACCATCTTCTTTTTTGGCGGTGTAGCCACACATGTAGATGGCACTTTTGTGGTGATAGATATTGGATGTTTTGGAGGAAATATATGTTTGATGGGTTGAGAGAGTAATGGAGGCAATTTTCCTCTGTGAGGTATGGGAGTAGGAAGCACTCCTGTCAAGGTGGATGGATGTGGGCCCAAAATAGAGGGCAATGATGAAGGTGGGGGAGTTCTCTTGTGTGGTTTAGTGGCCTTCTTTGGTTTGGTTTGAGGGCCACTATTATGTGAGGCAAGGTTAGATATGGGGCAAACACTGAGATATTTAATCTCTTTGGGCATGATGGATGCCTGCGTGGGTTTGGGTTTAGATGTGGATGGAGGTGAGTGAGATGTAGCGATCTCAGGCAAAAGGTAAGGGAAAACCATCACTGGGTCTTCGTTGGTTGAAGTGGGTGAAGAGACAGGTTCTTCTCTTGGTGGAGAAGGAATTGGAGAATGTGACTCCTTAAGAGGATAGACGGCAGGGATGATGGTGCCTTTTACTTGTGGTTGAGGAGTAGGAAGGGTAGGGTCCTCCATTGGTAGTAGGAAAGATGAAGGTGGGGCTAATGGCGTTGGTATGGTCAAGGCATCCTCCAATATAAGAGAGGTCATTAGAGAACTAACAGGAGAAGAAGGGTCTTCTACCTATGATGGATGAATGGGTGAAAAAGGCTCTTCTACCCGTGGAGGAGGTTGGTCAGGGACAAGAGGAGAGACCGTGTTGACCGTGCGTATATCATGCTCTTGGGAACTATCGGCCATGGTCTGCACATTGTTTTGGCTAGGAGGATGGTTGGGAAAGGGTTGTCTGAAGATGATGCTTTGATTGGGTGGTGCATTTGGGTTATCCAAAACAAGATCCCCCTTATCTATCATGTCTTGGACAATGTTCTTGAAGGTTCGGCAATTGTTGATGTCATGGCCTTGGACACGGTGATAGTTACAGAAGTTGTTCTCCCTATACCATGTAGGGAGGGATTTTGAAGGGTCGAATTGAGGTGGTCAGATTGGAGGGAGATTGAGGACCCCCTGCTTGACGAGTTTTCCCAACATGAAAGTGTATGATTCTCCAATGGGAGTGTATTTACGCTGTATGTACCATTGTTGGAATTGTTTGATGATGCTTTGAGATGTTGAAGGTTGAGATTGGTCAGTTGTTGTTGAAGATGGTGATCTAATGACCATAGTGTTGGCCACTCCTTTGGACTTGGAGTGGGAAGAAGAAGGTATAGAAGAAGAAGGGTCATCAGCTTCTATGTTGGTATTATGCAATTTGACCCTATTTTCTTCAATCGTGTAGAGTTCAAGCTTTCGGGCCATGGTGAAAGCTTCATCAAAAGTGCAAAATGTTTGAACCCACAAGGTGGATGAGATGTGTCTAGCACATGCTTGAGAAAAGAGCTCGATGAGCTCAGGTTGAGGCAAAGAGAAGGAGAGTTGGTTAATCAAGCCTCTCTAACAGGTGACAAAATCGGCTATTGATTCATCATCAAACTGTTTGATAGAGTAGAGGTCTGTAATGGAGGCCTTTTTGGTGATATTGATTGAAAAGTGGTCAAGGAATAATTGGGTGAGTTGAGTGAAGGAAAAGAGAGAGTGACTGGTGAGAGAGCTATACCAATCAAGGGCAAGGCCAGAGAGCCACATGGGGAATGTGCATAGTAGTAACGCATCATCATGGGCTATAAGATAGCAAGCATGTCTAAATGCTCATAGATGTTGTTGTGGGTCTTCTTTACTTTGGAAGTGAGTAAACTTAGGAAGTTCCCACTAGTTGGGATATGGTCGAACTGGGATGGAGGGATGAATGGGTTCATTGCAAATTTGGTCATACGAGAGAGCATTGCTTGAACCAAAAATAGAAGCCTCAAGACTAGACATTTTGTCCATCAGCATATTGATGAGATTAGCTAACGAATTGGTGGGGGGGTGCCCCCTGGGTTTTAAGGTGCTTGGAAGGTGCTAGAAGAGGCATATGACGTAGTCGGTTGCACTTATATAGGTGCAACATATTGATAACTAGTCATTGGGATAGATGTTGAAGCTAGGGGTGGTTGTGTAGAGAAGGTAGAAGGCATGACTAGGCTTGATGTTGCCGGAGGTGGTTGGATGGTGGTGACAACATTAGCCAAAGGATGAGAAGCCACCCTAGTGTTGATGGGGGCAAGAGTAGGCGGGATGGAGACAACTAGATTTTGGAAGGGGGTAGAAGTTTGTTGAATAGTCTATGGTTGAGGGGGGGGCAAAACCTCGATGGAAGTGGGCCCAGAGATAGAAGGAGAAGCCACACCTTGAAGATAAGACATGGTCGGATTGATGGTCGAGGAAAATGCTGAAGTGGTCATGGGTTGGGTAGCGGACGTCGTTGATATCGTTACTCCTTCAATTAAGGAGGTTGGCATCCCATAAATTGGGTTGCCTAAGGAGTCTTACATTTGGCTTCTCACGAGATAATGTTGAAGGGCCTTGACATTGAGGTCAAGGAACCTTTCAAAGTTTGGGTCCCCTTTGGGGACAATGGATGGTTGGGTTGGGGTTGGTCGGGTAGGAGTTCGTTCAGTCTCTGAATGATACTCCATCAGAGGACTAGGCATAGGAGGCGAGGGTGGAAGGGGTTGTTGCCTTGTGTGGTCAACAAAAGTCATGGTTTGACTATGTGTCAAAACCATTCAAGGCAAGATAATACATCCTCACTAGCTCAAACAACTAGATAAGAATAGAAAAGAAGATGAAGATAGGCAAACCCTAAACGTTAAATCCTAAGAATAAACTTTTAGAGTCTTATTGGCTTATGCCTTAGAATGTGTCTAAGAAGTTGGCTGTTAGAATGGGTCCTAGAAGTAGTCTAAGGTTGGTTTCAGGTTAGTTTCAGTGCTCAAGAGTCTGTGTTAGGTTCTGTACATGGCCTAGTGCTAAGGAGAAAACTCCCCTCACTTCACGAGCCCAGTGATAAGCTAGTCTCGCTTAGCTAGTATATACTTCCCCTAGAGTTTATCCTCTGCTAGAGAATAGAGTGGGCTTTCCCCTTAGTAGTGAAGTCCAAGTGGGATTGCCGGGATGGGTAAGGTATCTACTAGGTGATGAAATCCTAGTCGGGCCTTATCTCAGGTGTGTTTAGATGTTTGAGTTTGTGTAAGTGGTTTGGATGTGTAACATAAGTGGCCTATGCTTTATTCATGATGCATTTTTAATTACTAGATGTGAGAGCTAAGTATGCATTCAGGAAGAAATGAAATGTAATGTATTTTAAGCCCAAATTGAAATGTGTGTTTGTATGCAGACAAGTGAGAAAAGGTTGAAGAGTATGAGTTTGACTAGTCTAAGATGCAGGAAAGAAGAAAAAGAAGGATCTTTTTAACTTTGCTGATAGTGTCTTTTGGAAGAGATAGAGGAAAAGGATGCAAGAAGAGACCTAATGCACCTATATGAAAAGTTTGTTTTTGGAAGAAAAAAGTATGAACCCAAAAAGGACTTCTAGGATCCCACCGGGCATGCCAGAATGTTTCTATCAATTTTTGCTTTCACATTCAAAAGGGAATAAGAAACTAAAAGAAATGGTCTAGGGTTAGATGATACCCAGATGAAGTCAGCGCACCGAATCTAGACGATTGAAGGAGCTCCTCTTTGGCTGTGGAGGATGACACATGTAGAAGAAAGAGATTCAAACAAAGAAGGCGTTAGATAGATAAATGGTGGGCTACCAAGCAAAGCTTGATCCCAAAAGTGCAAAGACTTCTTTGAGGGATGACAACCCACTAGTTGATAAAAATAATGTCTGATAAAGAGCAGAATGTTGCTATAAATAGAAATGATTAAAGACTGAATCAAAAGAAAAAGAAGAAAATGCGTACCTAAATGGGGCAATCTGTCTTCCATAGTCACCAATGTCAGTTAGTCTACCAACATCGGTTAGTCAAGTCTACTGCCGTTGGTTAGTCTACCAACATTGGTGGGGGCAGTGGTCAATGTCGGTCAGGGCAATGAGGCTTGAATAGGGTCTGGACAGGTCTATGGTCGACAGAATGGTCTGAAAGGAGTTTAGGTCTATTTTGAGGTAGTTTGAGAGTCTGTGCAGAGTTTCAGGGGAGTCAAATAAGGTCTAAGGAAGGAGTCATGTAAGGGACAGGGTGACAGGGAGATAAGGATGAGAGAAGGATTTTCAGCCTCTCTGGGAAGATCAGGTTGGGTCTAGGCTAACAGAGCTTGGAAATGGGTAGTAGTCTAATTGTTAATGTATTAAAAAGATAATGAAATAAAAGAAACAATAGAAGTACTTAGCTGTGGGTGGAGAGGCAAAAGTGCAGGTGGCTATTGCTGATGCTGCTAGTGTAGAAGACCTATTATTGATGCTGCTAGTGTAGAAGACATATTGTTGATGTTGCTGGTGTACGTCTGGGAGAGAGGGAGAGAGAGAGGTTAGAGAATTGGCATTCGAGTCTAGGGGATTAGGGAAGAGTTGGAAGATTGAAAGATTGGGCGATTGAAGATCCTACATTTGGGGTGCTAAACGTAGTTTTGAAGGCAACCGATGCTGGCAAAACCACTGACATCGGCTGACTACTGACTAACATCGGCGGCTGGAAGGCAGGCAAAAAGGCTAAAAATAGCCTTTTGTCCATTTTCCATCTGTCGAGGTTGGCTGGCCGTGGTAAAAAATGGTCAAAGGTGGTTAAATAGGCATGGGAGAATGAAATGGGGGTCTAGGCATTTGAGACTTGGCATGGGGGGATGAAGGGATCCAAGGAGAGGCATCCAAGGGTGTTGAGGTGTCATGGGTAAGGTGGCAAGGAGAGAGAGAGAAAAATTAATTTAAAATAAGATAATTATTTTAAATTAATAAGATATAGGTTAGGCATGGTTAAGTGGACCAAGGGGACTATGGGGGGAGGACGACCAGGGAGTAGACACAATTTCAGTGTCTACATTTGGTTGTAATTCAAGACGATGTTGATATTGATACTGAATTCTAAGATAATTACTTTGATCATATTAATATTGCTATAGACTAGATATCTTTGGCATTGTCTATTTATATTTTATTCATATATATCTTTGTAATTTCATGTTCATTTATAAACTTGAATGTTAAACGTGGGCTGACATCCATCTAAGGAAGCGTGTTGCTTTCTAGGACTAGTTTGTAACTAGGCAACCCACTCATCTTCCTACTAATCCATTTTTTGTGAGTTAGTGTGATTTCCAAGTCATTCCTCCCCAACCATAGAGGAGTTCCCATAAATATTGATGAATGATGCGTGACCAACCTTCATCGATAGGTAATCTTAAAAACCCTACATTTACTTTGTTTTTAGTAACTAATTAAATCATATTGAAAAAGCAAAAAAATACTAAAACATTCTGGCATGCCCAGTGGGATAACTCTAGCATATAGTTCTAAATCTTTTCCACACACAAAACAAAACCTTCATGCACAACAAATCCCTCACACACAACCTCTCCAATAGTATGTCTCCTCAGCTACCTAGTATATAGATTCATCACAACCATCGATAACCACTTACTTCTAATCTTCTATATAGTAAAATATTCTATTAAAAATCCCACAATATGTGATAACATCCCAACCCATTATGACCATTGTGGTTGGATACCCTTCTTCACAACCCTTGTTTATTCCCTCACCAAATTTTCAAACTCTTAGCAAGGTATCTTAGGGAATGTGCCTCAGACTAACACCCAAGCAGACCTCATAAACATCCTTATGAATAAGATGGCTAATTTGGTATCCTCCACCTCCAGACACAACAATATGCTCACATATGAACAAATTTGTAATTAGCCTATCCACCCATCTATTCTTATCCAACTATATCCCCCATATTAGCAAATTCCCAAGTTTACTAAGTTTCAAGAACAAGGAATATCCCTAATAGCATCTTAGAGCCTTTCAACATGCATGTTAGCTTATAGTGCAACCATATCCCCCATAATAGGAAATTCCCAAGTTTACTAAGTTTCAAGAACAAGGACTATCCCCAATAGCATCTTAAAGCCTTTCAACATGCATGTTACCTTATAGCACATGATGATGCATTATTACGTATGACATTTCCCATGTCATAAGTAGGGGTGACATTAGATTGGTACATCTTGAGTCCTTAGCATTAGCTCTTTTCCTTTGGGAAATTGACCCAAGTTTTCTTAGAAGACTTCTCGATCAACATTGGTCAAAAATTTACTATCATAGATTTATATGCCACTTGATAATGTGAATATGAATCCATATCATACTTTGTGGCTTATTCACGTAGCTTAATCAACCAGTTAACCTTCTCTTTGATACAACCTAAATTAATCAAATTACTTTCATGCTCTTTTGAAAAACATATCTCATCCATGTTACAAGTTCAAAATTTTAAAATTTTGATGAATCTTTTACCATCACATGAAAACTCAAAATCCATGGCATTGAAGAGGGAAAATTTAAGTTACATAATAAAAACTTCAAACCTAACCCATCAAAAATAAATAACAATAATCCTAAACCAAAACAGACAAAAAATTTCATTATTTTAAAGACTTATTCCCCTCCAACAACTAATCAATTAGGGTCATCCACTTCTCAAACACAGCCACCTAGGGGCCTTACTCATTTCCCCTAGAAATATACCCATTTAAGAGAACCTTACACTTATGTATTGGATAAACTCATACAAGTAGCTATTCTTGAGCTTCCTCTAATTAAACTAGTCAATGATATGTGTCCTAAACCCACTTGGTATAAAGAGGATGATTTTTGTGCTTATCACAGGGCAATCAGACATGACACAAAATGATGCCAATCCTTTAAACGATTGGTACAAAACCTCATTGACAAGGGGGACCTCCCTTTGGATAATCCAAATACTCCTCCTAATCAATCTTTAGATAGTTTCATAAAACCATTTCCAAACCATCCATCCACATCAAACATAATCCAAGCTAAATGTGGAGAAACACAAAATCAGGATACACACATGATTGATACAATCTATGATTAGTTATTGCCTAAAGAAGTTCCAAATAAATATGTAGTCTTGGATCTCCTTACAGGAGGTGATTTTTATATGAGTCAATATGAAACTATCAAAACAACTCCAAAAACCTCTATAGATATCCCTGATCTCATTACATGGGATCGTTCACATGAACCATCCCCTTCATCTTCTTGCACTAAATCTCCTAAAGTGGAAAATGAAACTACTCCTAAAGATGTCATAGATAAACATCTTGATACTTATAGAGTTAAACATTCCACCCCTTTGATCCTTGGTGAACCTATTCATGGTATGCACCTAAATCATAATATAATAGGATCCTATCATACTAAGGGAAAGGTTAAACCTTACATCATCGATAGCTCGGATAATTATCTCAGTATTCCACCAAAGAAAGCCTTAGCTCATCCTCCAGTTAAAGTTGATCTTTTTTAGACATCAAAAGACAAAAAATCTAGTTTGAATACCTCTTTCTTCTTAGCACATGAAATAAAAAAGGGCCTACCCCTTTTGTATCATCTCAATCATCTATTTTAGGTCCCCATCTATCTTTTATGCCTATCATAGGTTATTTTATTCAAACATGTGGGAAAATGCAAAGTGTCCCTCCATTATTATCCACACCTCCATCTCGATATCCACCATCTTTTTTTAAAGGCTCATTTGAATAAAATGTGCCTAAGGTCATCCCTATTGTAAAATCTAAACATCAAAACCAAATAATCAATACTTTACCAAAAGAGATTGCATAGCCTACTTTAAAACCACAACACATCCCTTTGAAAAGATCTTATGCTATGATCTTAAAACAATTGTTGGATACATCCCTTATTACTCTAACACCTATATGGTCCATTAACCTTCACCCCCAAAGACCTGCCTGGTATAGAAATTGGGAAATATGTGCATAACATAGAGTACCTAGACATGTTACATAAAATTTTAAATCTCTTAAAGCCATAATCCTACAGTTAGTTTAGGATGATGATTTATTATTGATGATCTAAATGATAATACTCCTATGCAAAAGGTCACCATCCCAAATATTCTACCCACCTATAATCCTGCTAGTCCTATAAGTGATAAAGATTCAGTAGCTTCTTCAGACCATCCATTATTACACATCGATGTTATCCATGTAACCACCTATTCTAAAAATCAAAATCCTAATAAATACAAGATTTCAATTATAGGAGCCTCTACCCATAATATGCCTAAACCATCTAGACAAAATCCTAAAGTCTCTATTATAGGAACTACCCCAACTGAAGCCAAGGAGCTGATACAAATCTCCATATTAAAATAACTCCATCAAACACTTATAAAAATTTCATTATATGAACTTATCAAAAGCTCTCTACACCATTGACAAGCAATGATATAAGCTCTATCGGATATTGAGGTCTGGCTAGATGAGCCTCAACCATTATTAGCATTTATAAGGGCCCTTCAAATAGTGTCTACTGTTAGTTTCACTAATTTTAAGGTTGCTTCTCTATCACCTGAAGATCAAGATCCCCCACTTTTCATCAAAACTCAAATAAATCAAGCTCAAATTAAAATATTTATGATTAATAATGGGGCCAATATTAATATTATTTCTTCACATACTTTCTAATAGTTACAAGTATCAAAAACCATTATTTCCCAATCCTCTGAAATTCTCTACACATTTAATGACATGGTAGCACCCATAGTAGGAATAGTCATCCTTCTCATTTGCATAAGTTCTCACACCTACCATAAACTCATTTATGTAATAAAGGGGACTTTCAAATATAAAATTTTATTAGGACATTTATGGATTCATGTGATGTGATGTGTCCCCTTCACAATCCATCGATGCCTTAAGTATGAACATGAAGGCTAGGTACACATCATCCCTACTAATCCTAATCCTTTCAAATCATGCAACTTCACTTTCTGACCAAACGATGTCATAACACCCTTGCCTAACACAATCCCATCTTCATCTTCTAATCAAACCTCAACTAGTACAACTATTATTGCTTCAAAACTACTAGCTCAGGAGTCTATTGATTCTATGATGTAGCATCTTTCAATAGGGGAATACCGGCTATTAACCCTTAACACATTACCCACTCCTAGAGAATATGGTCATCCTAACAAATAACCCATGTATTCACCCAACTTAGGTGAGCTCATCCCATTTTGGCCAACTTTCTTATGTACTCACTTAATATATAGTGGAATTGATCAAACTAACCCAGGACCTAACAATTTCACCCATGTTAAACCCTTCACATCTAACTTCTCATTCCTCAATAAACCACAGTTCACACAAATCTACCTTTATCATCTTACCTATAAAGGTTACGGCATGGGTAGATATGAGTAGGGTCCCCATGATGTCACATTAGGAGATTTTAGAAAACCACATGAAAAGCATGGATTAGGCTTTTAAAAGATTCTAAATCTTCTCCCAAACCCATTCTTCTATTGTTCTTGGAAGAAGAAGCACAATCTTCATCATCTGATACCTCTTCCTCAACCAACGACACTATATCCATCCCTCTTAACTTTTTTTTAGTCAATATGTTCTCTATAGAACCCCTCATATTACATCATAATGGCAAGAACCTAACCATTCCTTTAGCATATCCTAACTTAATAGGACCTGATACACCAACTATCTCTATTATTTAGTGTCAATATGATGAGTCAATCTTGACTCATTTGGGTGTTGAAAACTCTTATTTATGCAATTATCTTCCATCTAAAACATCTAGCCTATTAAATAAAGCCATTATTGATATTAATATTGGATCTTAGGAAACCATGAGAATTATTAAAATTAGCAAAGCCTTAACTCCTCAATAAAAAAAGGATTTTACTACTTTTTTATCAGATCATAGTAAGGCATTTGCCTAGTCTTATAGTGATATGTCTGGTATTGACCCCATAATCGTTATCCATAATATCATCACCTTCCCTGATGTTAAGCTGGTAAAACAAAATCTCCACAAAATGCATCCTTGTGTCTCACTCTTGGTAAAAGAGGAATTACAATGCCTTTCATCCACTAACTTTATTTAACCCATTGATTATCCTCAGTGGATGTCCAACATCATTCTAGTCACTAAGCCTATAGGGGCACTTCATATATGTACTAAATTTCATGATTTAAATCTTGCCTATCTAAAAGATTATTTCCCTCTCCTTAACATTGACCATTTAGTGGAATTGACAGTTGGCCATGAAATTTTATCCCTTATGGATGGTTTTTTTGGTTACAATCAAATACTTATTTCACCAGGGGGTCAACATAAGATTGCATTCATTACTCCTTGGGGGACCTTCTATTACTATGCTATGCCCTTCAACCTAAATAATGTAGGATCCCCCTATCAATGGGACATGACTTATATATTTCATGACATAATCCACAAAATCATTGAGACTATGTAGATGACCTCCTTGGGAAGTCAAAATTCCATAAGGACCACCTATCCATACTTAAGGTTATTTTTTATCATTTACTCTGGTATCATGTGCATCTAAATCTAAAGAAGTGCATTTTTGGTGTCTTGATGGGTAAACTCCTAGGTTTTATTATTTCTATTTATGGAATAGAAGTGGATCCCACTAAAATCAAGGCTATTTTGGAAATGCCTCCTCTATCCAACCTGAAGAAGCTACGTATTTTACAAGGCAAGCTCCATTCTATTCATCATTTTATCTCCCAACTCTCTGATCAGTGTCAACCTTTCCACCATATAATAAAGAAGGATAGTCACTTTGTGTGGGATCTTAATTTTCAAGAGCCTTTAATGCTCTAAAAAACTATCTTCTATCACCTGTAGTCCTCACTTCACCTAAGGAAGGGAAACCTTTCTTCCTTTATATCTCATTTATAGATCATGCTCTGATTATTATGCTTACTCATAAAGATGATCATCATAAATAATAAGCTATTTATTATATAAGTCATACCCTCATATACTATGAAACATGTTATCCACATGCTAAAAAACTATGCCTAGCATAGGTCTTTATAGCCTCTAAGCTTCGTTACTACCTGCTTAACCACAAGACATATGTAATTATGACTACCAATCCTTTTAATTTCACGCATTCTAAACCTTATCAAAATCAATGAATGGCTTGATGGATTATGCTTCTAGTTAATTTTGATCTACAATTTCTCCATCAAAAATCTATTAAAGGTTAAATTATTATTGATCAACTGGCTGAAGCACCTCTTAGAAATAACTGACCAATTAGTTATGAGTTTTTTGATGAATCTATTGCATCTAATTCCCAATTAGTCCTAGAATGTCAAATGACTCTATTCTTTGATGGATCTAAATGTGAGGGAGGAGGTGGCATAAGAATTATATTAATTCCCCCTCAATGAATTCCTATGCCTTTATATTTTAAATTAGACTTCAATTACACCAATAACATGGTTGAATATGAAGCATTGATCATAGGCCTCGAAACTGCCCTTTCATTGGAGTCAAATCCCTTAATATCTATGGCGATTCTCAACTGGTGGTCAATCAAATTACCAGTGTATATCAATGTAATAATGATATCCTCCAAAGATATAAGACCTTGGCTGATTAACTCTTATCCAGTTTTGAACGTTATGCCATCTAAACTACTCGTAGATCAACTAATAAGTTCATTGATACTATGACATCTCTTACTTCTTTTATCCCATCCTTATCCTAGGACTCCAAGCTGTTTGTCCTTATTCATCGAGTTAACCAACCTTCTTACTTGAGAACTGATCTTCTATCTACCAATAATATTGAGGAGAACCTAGAGGATCCATGGTATGCAAAAATATTTACTTATTTATCTATAAGACTATCTCTTCCCCATCTATCCAAAGGTGTTAGGCATGTCTTCCAACAGAAAGCTACTTGTTATACTATAATGGGGGTGTTTGTTATAAGCATGGTTTTGATGGTATTATTCTTTGTTATCTTTAGAAACATGAAGCTACCTTAGCTATCCAAGATGTACATAATGGGTCATGCGGTGGACACTTAAGTGACCATGCAATCACTAAAAAAATCTTACATCTAGGCTACTATTGGCCCACTCTAAATCGAGATTGTTGTGCATATGTTTAAAAGTGTGTAAAATTTCAACATCATGAAAACTTATCACATGTACCTAGTAAAGCCTTGCAGGTAGCAATGGAATTCTAGCCATTCTCCCAATGGGGGCTTGATCTTATAGGGAAAATCAACCCTAAGTCCTCTCAACATCATAGTTTCATTATTACCACTATAGAATACTTTACCAAGTAGGTAGAAGCTGTGTCACTTATCTCAACTAAGGCAAAAAATATTGTGGAGTTTATCCACCATCATATTATCTATCATTTTGGAATCCCTTATAGAATAATAATAGATAATGGGAAATCTTTCATTAATAATAAAGTCTAGGCAATATGTGACTCATTTAAAATCAAATTAAGTTTTTCCTCACCTTATTATCCCCAAGGAAATAGTCAAGTAGAAGTATCTAATAAAACCCTAGTCAAAATCCTAACCAAAGTTGTTAATGAAGCTAGGAAAGATTGGCATCTTTGCATCCCTTTTGCCTTATGGGCATATCAAACTAGTATTCAAACCCTTATAGGTGCTACTCCTTTTTATTTAGTTAATAGTACAAAAGTTGTACTTCCTCTAAAATTCCAAATTCCCTCTCTTTGTGTCTATCTTAAAGACATCATTTTTTATGAGGATTTTTATCAGGAGCATTTATCCCAATTTGAACTCTTAGATGAGCATTGTGCAATAGCCCTTGATCACCTTTGTATATATCAAGAATGACTAAAATGAGCATATAATAAACATATAAAATAATGAGAATTTAATATTGGGGACCTTTTACTTAAATAAAATAAGCATGCCACTAATATGGAATGAAGTAAAATGGGTAAATTTGCTCCTAATTAGCTTGGACCATACATCATAACCCATAAATATGGATCTGGAGTATATCATCATTTGGCTTCTCTTAATGGTAAACCAGAATGAGAACCTCTTAATGCATTGCATATGTTCCCTTTCTATATTTAATACATTTTGGCTCATTTTGGTTATTTTATCTCAAATACTATCATATCCCTTAATCCCAAAATACCAAATAATGATATGAGAGTTATGTGGTTATTTGGTAGTCACTATAATCTCAACCTTGAATATGTATACTTTGGTTCTATACATAACATTCTCTCATGGATAAGTTTCACTTGTAATGGGAGAAACCCCATATCATTATGTCCTTTATTTCTTAAAGTGAATTAATTTCCCAAGATAGCACCATCATATCATGTCTTGAATTCATGGAAACTATCCTATGATATCTTTTATGCCAAACCTTGCATTATTTGGGATCCAAAATCAAGTAAGCAGTGAAAATCAAAAGTATCAAAATGGAATAAATAAATATGTTGATCCCTTGAAGGAAAAATGTAATCAAATATAATGATAAATAATAGACTAATCCCTTTAAGGAAAGATGTGCAAAAATGTCAAAATGTAGACCACTCCCTTAAAGGATGGCTACCAAGCAGAAAACTTCCCACATTGATCAGTTTTCAAAATTATGCCACTTAAAAGCCCTAAAAAATCAATAAAAGTAATAAACTAAATTTTCAAAAGCAATATCTCACGAAAGCTTCCTATATTGATCAACTTTCTACTTCTAGGCTTCCCGTATTGATCAGTCTACTCATTGGCATAAAAGTGATTTCTAAAAGATAACTCCTAATTTTGAAATATGAGGTGAAGAATGTTATCTCTAAATCAATCCATCCCCCATCCTACCAAAAATACTATCATCTTTTCCTAAGGTTGAATCTCTATCTAACCAAGGTTGAGTCAATATCTTTTATCACATAGCTAAGGATGCATATGCCATGCATATGAGAGGTTCTCTTTTGGTTATGATCTAAGTTAATGACATGAAAATCCATAATATATAAACACTAAAATCCATAAATATATCATAATAAATCACTAAAATCTATCTATAATCCATAATCATCATTAAGCATAAATCCAAAATCCAAAATTTATTTACATTCAATCATCTAAACACCATAAGCATCTATAAGGTTAATACTGATCTATATCAAAAGTATCATAATTCATAATCATAAATCATTAGTAAAAACCCATCTCATGATATAACATGTCAAATATATAATCCATACATAGCATACATGATAACAATAATCAAAATAAAAAAAAATAAACATCTAAATCTACATATCCATTAGCCATCAATAAATCCATAAACAAACACACATGATCCATCCATAAATATGAACGTTTATATATATATATATATATATATATATATATATATATATATATATATATATATATAATGTCTATAAAAATATCATGATACAAATAAAATGGGGCTCTTAACCCATACAAAGTGATCTACTCAGTAAAATCAATCCTATTGAGGTGAATGCTATCACCTCCATCATCTCCTCCTAGACTCATTGCACTCCCTTTACTAGTAGACCCTCCAAGAGTCTTCCATGATCTATTACAGCTAGCCACATATGAATAAAATCAAACCACATTTAGTAGTTGCCTCTATACAATCCACTCATAAGAGGACATCTCTACAAGTAAATACATGTACCTCTGGAGTGGTACCATATCTAGAGGAATAGCACTCGATCCTATAATATCTAAAGTGGGTCTCTCTACCAAAGTAGACCTCATTTGCTCTAGCTCTACCCTATATCTATCATGATCCTATATTTCCTAGTCACAATGACCTCTTGTGCTCTCAATATGACCTTATAATGTTTCAATATGCTCCTGTAAAGTAACGTGGGCTTCTTATGCCTCCTATAGTTCAACCCTTAGACTATCTCAACAATAACTATCGTTGTATCTATAGGTTCATGGGTGGGCACATCCTATAATGGTCCCTCCTCCTTATATACATCCTACTATGGTGCCTCCTTCATGTGTATATATAGGGCATCCTGCTCTACCTCTCCTCTCTCCTCATCTTGATCAGCCTCCCTCATCTCTTCCACAACTACCTCATGTCATGGTCTCACTACTCTCCCCTACCTCCTCACCATCTCAGCTATAAACCAAACTACATAATCATATGGATACCTAATTTCATCTATGTCACTCTCCATGGGCTACTCCTATGGCCCCATAAAAACCACAATCATATTAGGTGTTAACTAGTCTAGCTTTGTATCCTCCCACCTATACAAGTGTGGGGTTAATGGAACATCCTATAACAATCTAAACTAATGATGGACCCTGTCAAAATAAAATAGCTCAAGGTGATTTGGCCATCATCTATGTATGCTTATCTCTTAGGAAACATCATCTATCTCTACCATTGAACCAAGCTATGCTAGGAAGTCTACATAAGGCCTTTAGATAACATCTCCTATTTGTAGGCTACTGAACACCTATCTATAGTGCGCTATATCTTGTACTACCCTATCTACATGTAGAATGATAAGGTATTCCTTCCACCAAAGGAATATTATGATGTATACCATCTCTTGAATCTATTTCACGAGGTCCCTATGGGGTGATCACATGGATGTGCTCATATGCCCAACAATGTAATATAAATGTGATGTTCAGATTTGATCAGTGTTTAGTACACCAACTCCATAACTCCCTACATATCTACCCTAATAATGTGGGCACCTAATAAAAAATCATCTAGAACCCCACTATGTCTACTATAACACTATTAAAACTCCAAGGTAGACATCCTCACCCAAAATCAAGTAGCACATAGCAAGTCAGTGCCATCATCATCAGCACTAGTCTCTCCATAGGATCTTAGTCATATAATGGCTGGAAGGAGAACCCTCGAGTAAAGAATATGATGTCTAATGCATCCTCATCATACAGTTGTGCTAGTGCCACCACTCACCCAGACTCATCCATATTATATATAGGAGTGCCTAGAATCAGTACTTGAAGAATACAATGGATGTCCTCTATAGTGATAAGCATCTCACTAGTCAGTAGCCAAGAAGTGTTGGTGGTATAATCCCACTTCTCTAGCAATGCCACTATCATACTAATATCCCAATGAAAATGATAATAATGGTGAATCCCTCTAAATCCAATCACCTCTAGATGAGCTCAGACCTCATCACTCATAAACTCCCATAACTATGCCAATAATGGAGGGACCCTATCCCTCATTATTAGTAACTCTTGTGCTTGTCTGAAACATCATTTTCATTAATCAAAAGCCTAAGTTTTTTTATATAGATCCTCTCAAGATCGATGCTAATTTGAACCCAATCAACAATGATCCTTATGGATCGTGGGCGATCTATTTTGAACTACATCGATCCTAATGGATCAACATTGGTTCCGTCAACCCAAAAAATAAAAAAAATTCCCCTAGGCTATACATTCCTAACTTGCACAAAAAATAATAATAATCTATCTATTCTCCCTTTCCCCTCACAATTTTCCTAACAAACCAAATTTATTATGCAAAAAAAAAATTACGAAATTTAGACAAAAATACATAAACACCTACCTTGTACTATAGTCATCGTCTTCTCCCACTAACCTCCATGGTCTCTCACATCCACTTGCAAGGTTGACACATGCCAAATTTTGCTCTCAGATTCTTGTTAACATTGATAACTAAATGAGCCTTATGCCACATCAAATGCCTATATATATCCTTTCTCATGATTGACATCAATCACCCCAATCAATGTCAATCCCCTAAATTGACATTGATCCATTTTTTATCAATGTTAATTGTCTTGGTTTATGAAAATATTTTTTCACCTATGGACCCATTCACATGCTCCCAATTTAGCTCCCAAGCCCCATCTTGTTGCCTTTGCTTTAGCTGTCCCATTTTTGTCTCCTATTGCACTTTATATTTGAGGATTTTGACCCTTTCTCAGTTCCTCAATCTCCTTAAAGGCGTACCCCTTTTTTTGTCATCTTCCCATTATAATATTTTGAGGGTATATTTTTTCTCAATAATATTCATCTATAGGCAACACAAATACCATAAGCATACCGAATGCTATGGTTTGTCATTCCTATCTTTTGTTCTCTTGATAGCCTTTAATTACACTCACTTCTTTTAGCTATGGCATTTTGTTACTCAATTTGATCTTTGCGACATTACTACTTGCATTACTTTTTATCCTATTAAGTACAATTTTTGAGCTTCTTTTCATCATCTACACTTTTGATTATCTTTTACTATCACCCATTTGTCTATTTCCACTCACCCCATTGTGTTTTTATCTTTCATCTTTTTCAAACCTGTTATCCATTCCATATCACTTTTTGATGCTTGGTTTGAGGAGGGATACCTTCTCACAATAAACTTGGGGAATTAGACACCTTATAGTTTTTGTCTTATGGCTCGCTATTGCATACCACTCCACAAAAAAGGGAAAATATAGATGCTAGTTTTATCCACCATTTTGTATTAACTTGGTGCATCATCACATTATTATGTTATTTATAACATAATGGCTCCCCATTCATAATTATTTAAAATAATTACATTCACCCCTCCCACTTACCTTTATCACATAGGTTAATTAGACTTAATTATTATTGTTAAACAGTAATTAACCCCTTTTTTACCATCGCTAACCATAAATTCCTAAAAATAAATAAAAACAAAACCTAACTAATATCCCAACAACCCTTCCAACAAATTACCCTTCTCAAAAACCCATGCAAATAAATTAGTGTTATATTCACTAAGTTTGGCATGTGATTCGAAACAACCCAAGCCAACTTTTAACCAAATTAGGCTAATCAATGTCAATCCTCTGCAATCGACATCAATTCTCTCAAATCAATGTCAATCCATATATACATAGTAAACCTCCATGTCTCAAGAGGAATGGTGACTATGCTTTTGGACTTCAAAACTCTATCAAAATCTCATTACAACCTATGTATGGACATTGTCAAAAACCTGTTTATCTTGTGAAACCTCTGCTTGAGAGATTATACAAGGATTTTGAAGGTTCTTTAACTCATCTTTTCAAGTTTGTCTTTAGCCATAAAGGTTAGTATTGCACTTCAATTCATTCATATTTTAAATATATAGTCTTCTGTGTCTATCTGTCATTATTTTACATTTGGTTTTAATTATTTTATTAATAATACAAGTCATTATTATAGTCTATTTTTTAAGTTTAGCATTTTACATAGAATTGATGTTGATCCATCTGAATTAATGTTGATACTGCATGATCATCATCAATATCTGCTAAACTTTTAAAACATTCTTGAAATCTATTTTCATAACATTCTCAATTTTAAAAATCTATCAAAACCTACATTTTATTTTTTGAAAACCTGTCTTTTACATGTAGATGACTCTACCTAGATTAGTGCATGATATTGTTAGCATATTTAATCTCCCCATTATTTAGA
Organism: Torreya grandis; assembly: GCA_037957365.1. NCBI lineage: Eukaryota > Viridiplantae > Streptophyta > Pinopsida > Cupressales > Taxaceae > Torreya > Torreya grandis. Next base: position 207,349 of record JARHVA010008153.1, read on the forward strand.
AACCATTTTTCATTGATAAAAGTGACATTGCATTCTAATTAGGTCTTTGTATTGTGGTTTTCACACCTAATCAAGAAAACATTAATGAATAATTGGTTGTAATTCAAGAAGATGTTGATATTGCTACTGAATTTTGGGATAATTACTTTGATCATATTAATCATTCTATAGATTAGATATCTTTGGAATCATATATATATATATATATATATATATATATATATATATAATTTAATGTTTATTTATAAACTTGAATGTTAAACATGGGCTAACATCCATCTAAGGAAGCGTGCCACTTTTCAGGACTGGTTTATAACCATGCAGCCCACTCATCTTCCTACAATCCATTTTTTTTTGAGTTAGTGTGATTTTTAGTTCATTCTTCTCCAACCAAAGAAGATTTCCCATAAAGCTTGATCAATGGTGTGCAACCAACCTTCATCTCCAGGTAATCTTAAAAACTCTGCATTTACTTTAGTTTTAGTAGCTAATTAAATCATATTGAAAAAGTGAAAAAATACTAAAACAAGAACTAACCCTTTTTGTAGGTGACAAATACAAAAAATTTGTTGTATATGGTAAAACCACCCTATTACACTAAAAATCCACCTCAAATTATTATGATTCCACCCCATGAATGAAACTTTTGTTAGGATGGTTTCATCATTTTCAAGGCAATTTTTTAATGGAATGAGGCAATTTCATTGCCAAAGAGGGAAATTTTATCCTACTAGAAAGGTTTTTAAAACTAAGCCAAGAAAGGACAAAAAGTTAAAAAAGATATTTGTAAGGGTCCAAAATAATACTATGAAGGCAATAGGGATTAAAATATCAAAGATAACCTATTTAAGTGTAATTTTAAGGTCACTACATCATCATTAGACTCATTTCAAAAATGTCGCACTGTATAATTTTTAGGTGCATACAAGAAACAACCTATCCAAGTGCTTCATGGGAAGCATCAATTATACAATGCTTAAAAGAATCATCATATTGAATAAAATTATAAGAACAAACATTGGATTCATACATATAGGTGCACTTTGTTATTTTTTATCCTTTCAAATTCAAGCTACATTCTAATTTTTAGTTTCATAATGAGTTAGCTAATTTTACATCATTATAGGATTTTTAATGGAACACCTTACATGATTTCAAGTTTATCCCAAATTCAAAGTGTTTTTTACACACTAAGTATATATTTATTTTACTCAAATTTTGTCATGAATACTTAATAATGTTAGTTTTATCCTTATTTCACTTTTATTGGCTTAACCACGTACTTTAAACCTATTTAGCCACTTCACTCTATCCTAATCACATATACAAACACACTCATTTATAAATTGATATTTTACACATATATAAATGTTATAAACTACTAAAAACCCATCTAAGCATCTATCTAGACATCCTTGGACCCAAAATTCACACATTTTCCTTAAGGATGAAAATATCCAATAGGGGACAATAATGGTAGACATTATTCTCACTTATGGGTCGATCTTGTCCTTAGTTTTTCTAATTGTCACTTTTAAAATTTAGACCATTCCTTATAGTTTGGTCTTCATTTTTATGATAAATATCATGATTTTTTTCCCTTTTGGATTGATATAAAGGAACATCTAAGTCACCTATTCTACCACTTGGCAATTTCAAAACAAATATACACTTACACAATTACACATTGAGAAAAACTTACATATTCTTTTTAATTTTAATTTTAATCATTTGAATTATTCCTTACCCAATTTCAATGCCTTTTTTATCTAATACATATAAAATAATAATCAATTATTCAAGCCATCTATAGATGCATTCATATAGTCGAAGGAACATAATTTAACAAATCACTCTAAGTGGGAAAACTATGTGGGATTTATTTACCTCTTTAGAGTATTGGATACGTAGGTAGTGATTAATCATTATTGGGGTGATTGAGGTCAGCTCAACCCATTACACTCCCCATTTTTATATTTCTAAAATTTTAGTAATTGCATATCCTAATGGGTTTTAATTTTGAAGAAGTAATTTGTAGGTATTTTGCATGCATCTAAAGGTAAAATATCCCCACACATGTGTGGTTTAACATATCATAAATGATCATCACTAGAGTTTTCTAATTTTCATTAAAGTATAGAATCAAACAGCAAAGGACTATAGTTCCAATCAATCTTGTCCTAGTTTGGATGATCATTTCCTTTACTACTTGTAGTCACAATTTCAATTTTGTTTGAGTTTATTATTTCTATATGCCTATTATTTTCACATTGTTAGGTTATAGATAGAAAATAGATAAGTCCTCTTGTGTTTTTCATAATTATACTTCTTCCATTTTATCACATTTCATCTACTTATAACTTTTGTTTCATTTTGCTTATCACAAGTAATTTACAACATTTTATACATTTCTATTCATTTTATCTTTAATTAGAGTTAATACACCATTAGTTTTAATATTGTATAAAACAATATATTGCACCTTCTAAATTAAACAAACTAAATAATAAGCTAGGAAAAAAAGGGAGTGAAAATCCTCACTCATGCATACACAAAAATTATGATTTTTGCATGTTATAATCTCTACTTACATAATATACTTTAGGTAAAATCATTTTCATGAACGACACTAATCTAAGCATTTCTTATTGGATCACCAACATCACAACACTATACAATTGAAAGGAACATGAGTGTCTCTTACATAATTGTTTTTGGTTCAAATGAATACATATCCATGTTTGTTACTCTATTTTTAATTTAATAGAGTTAATAGGTATAAAGATAGATCTATTTAGATTATAATATATAACATTTAAGCATAAATCTAAATGTCTAGTAGAATTGATTGAAAGTAAGAGTGACAAGTGGCATTTTCTAAAATTGGCAAGTATAGATAAGAATAAGATGCTTACCTTTTATTATTTTTGGTTGACTATAATTGATTTTTGACAGTGTAAATATAGATAAGATAGAAATATGATAGTTCAATATCATGAATAGAGTTCATAAGTACCTCTAGAAAGGTCTCACTCTAGACAAAAATGTAAGTTGGCCAAGTCCATTAACAATGAACTTTTCCATTTTTACTATGACAAAATTTTGAATGTACTCCCACATGTGCTTATGTCTGTTGAGAGCGTTGTGATATTTCTATTCTATTAATTCCAAGCAAGAATCATGGTTTTCTTTATATTTATCTTAGAAACCTTATGGGTACTTGTGAGAGATATAAACCTATAAAAAATAAGGGGAAGTGTAATAGGTTGAGGTGACCCTGATCACCTCCATTGACTATTTACCACTACTTATGTATCCAGATACTTAAATGAGGTAATCAAGCCACACATAATTCTTCCACCTAATTATTATGTAATTGTGTTCCTTGACTATATGTATGTATCTAGAAACATGGTTTTTATATTTTACAATGTTATTTATTTACTTGATTTGAAATTATTTAAACTTGATTTTTGACAATGCATAGTAATTGACATAAAATTTTAGAATATTATGGAATATTTTCTCAATGTGGACTATTGTAAAATATAGCTGTTAGATAGAGATCAAGTCAGTTAATGAATAAAATTTAATTTGTATTTATAGTATGTAATTAAATAATTTATTTTAATTAACTTTTTAAAACATGTGAAAATACCCAAATGAGCATCTTAAATTTTGGAAACTAGTTGTTAAATGGTGTGAGGATGAGGCAACATTATCTAAGTCATGGACCTATCTACCTAGTGCGAACCTATCCTTTAAAATTAGGTAAATGTATCTTGAGGTTGAAAGTAGTTTAAGGGTGATGTGAGGTAGTTTTAACATTGATAATGTAATTTTTGTGTAGTCATCATGTATTTGAGTGCAAGTCAAGTGATTTAAGATAATCCAATAATTGACATGTCAAATACATGTGACCATGGTTTAGATATATACATTTTTTAACCTTTATTATAGTAATGTAACTTCTATATTAAATTATAAATATAAACTTTGGTGTATGACACACTTTTTATTTGATAAGAAACTCTAATTATTTAAGACACTCCAAATTTATCAAACCCTATAACAACACATGAAGTAATCATTATTTATATTTTAAATTTGAAGAATATGAAACTATAAAATTATAAAATTGAAAAGAGATCAAGGAAGGAGTACACCTATAAGGAGATAAAACCATATTGTCCTATAACCTATAAAATAAGGTGAAGCATTAGATAAATGTGCCCCCTTGTTGAAGAACTTGGAGAGATGGTTCTTCATATTTGAACCATTAGATAATTGAGAGTGATTAAGTCCCAATTTTTAAAAAGTAATCAATTTATTAAATTATAAATATGCATAGTAAAAATCTTATGAATTGTAATAAGTACCCAATGTACTATTCTAAAATAAGATGGAACCATAATTAGTTCACTAAAAGTGATGCCAACGTCGTTGAGTGTCACCAAACTCAAATATACATCACCTATAATAAAAGGTGGAACCACACAATGAAATTTAGTAAAAATAATTCCAAAGTCATTGAGTGTCAATAAATTTGAATTTACATTACCCATTACATAATGGACTGCACCATTACATACGGATCTAGATTCTAATTGCATGATCAAAAGAGAATGAATAATATTCATGCCCCCATCATGACTGCAATATCAATATATTTAAATCAAAATAATAACCATTTTGTTGATAGGTTACCCTTTATTTAGGATAATTTATTTCATCTTAAGTTCCCTTTTGTGTGTGTGAAATTTTTACTTATGTGAATTTTAAGATTCACAAAATTAATGATTTCATCAATTGTCACTCACCTCTTTGTTCCTCTTTAAGATTTAGGACTTACTTGCATAAGCTTCTCCCACTTGGCACATACCTCCCTTCACTTTCTAAGGGAATAGATCAAAAGTGGTACACACAAAGGAAGCATGTAAAGTAATCATGGGATTCCTTGTAACTTTCATTCTTTTCCTCTATCTCTATAAAATAACCTTCCTCTCTTCATTCTCTCACTAGAAACTCATAGCTCTCTCTCTCTTCTTCTCAATTTGTTCTTGCTTCTAAATTGTAATTGTGAATATTTTGGTGATAGACCTTCTTATAAGATCATGTGGATTTTTCTTTGATACATTTAGTTTTCCACTTTAAAATTATTGTCTCATTTATGGTTTGCATCTTGAAAGGTAACTTTGCTTTGTGATTTTCTTATTTTTGCACTTTAATTTATCATTGATGAATATTCTCAGGATAATCCCTTCAGGGTATTAGAGTTAAGTTCATCTTATTGACATTTTTTTTGAAGTATTTAGTTTTGGAAGATATTTCAATTTTTTTTGGCAAATATCCACCCTTGATCTCTATTCAAATCCATTTCACTCTATTTTTTCTCTTGTGTTTTTTTTCTCTCTAACTAGTTGTTTCAGGCTACTCCAAAGTAGCCTTTTCAACTCTTTACTTAGTTTTGAGAGGCCCTCAAGTTAGGTGTTTCTCTCTTATATATTTTCAATACAACTAAAAAAACCTTTTTCTCAAACCTCTTTGTTCTAATTTTTTTAATCATTTTTTCACTAATCTTATTTATACATTTATGTAGCAATTAAATACCTATTAATTTTTTTTTTACATTTAGTGTATATTTATTTATTTATTCTAGAGGACAATACATTTATTTTTTCTCTCCTTTAGATACTGAATATCTATGTTTTTTTTCATTTTTGAATATTTTTTTATCTTTAAAGGGGTGTGTGTGTGTGTGTGTGCGCACGTTCAACCTCTTTCTTAAATTTTGAGTATTTTTATCTTTAATAGTAATAAATCCTTGTCTCAAATTTATTTTTATTCTAAGCTTTCTCTTTTTTTCTATTCAAAGATTAAAATCTCTATAATTTTTTTTGTAGCAACTACTTTTTTCTTGCTTCCTTATTCTTGTTCTGGTGTTCTCTTTCATTTTTTTTGTGAATGCTACAACACTCTTTTGCTCTGTTGAGATGTAGTTTGTAAGAAAAAATTTTGGTCTTACTTGTAGCATTGCTTCTCTAGGTGGAACAATCCATAAGGGCTTTTTTCTTGTGTTGTTTCCTTTTCTTTATCCTTATTTTAAATTTATCTTCCCTATTATTTATGTAAAATAAAAGATATCTAATATTTATTTATTTATTTTATTTCCAAAGAAAGCATTTTTTATATTAGAAAGAAAAAAGTGTTATTTATTTAATCTCATAAAAAAGGGAAAAAAAACTCTTTCCAATTTAAAACTATTCGTTAACATTTTTGGAATTTGTGAGTCTTTAACCCTTTGTAAATAAATTAAAAAAACATTACCACTCATAATACCTTTCCAATAATTAAAAAATAGAATTCATCCTTTTTATTATTGGTATTTATAGATTTTTTAATATAAATGTAATTTTGTTATGTTAAATAAATTTTCTTATTTAAATCTGTTCTAATTTATTAGTTTGATGTTTTAATTTAAATCATCCAAAAAATAAATTTCTCGTTGTTGTATAATTAATACAATTTTTTTTATCAATACATTCAATTATTTTAATTATTGACTTTTTTTAATAAATATTGGGGTTCAATGCATCCCGTGCTTAATGAATATATTTAGAAAGTATAAAAAAATAAATGATCAACTTAGAGATTAAATAAATACTTATCTGAGATCCCAACTAGAACTAAGGTAAAGCCAACAAGATGGCAAGCCATAAAGTATAAAACTAAAAAAAATAGAATAAAAAAGGTCAATAAGGTCATGAGCTATACTACCAAAGAAAATGAAAAAACTAGAAAGGCAACCACCAATTATTAGGACCCAAAAAACCACAAAATTCAAGCATTACATTTTTTATCTACCTTTGTTGCTACTATAACAAGGGAGCCACTAGCCTTCAAATATTCCTCACCACACATACCCCTATCCACCACCCCTCAGAGCCTAAATTTTATGCCACCAAGAGAGGTTACAGAATGATTGCTATCTAGCCTCTCTTGCATCCCTGAGGTCACCACCCACCATAGATCCCTAACCAACCAAAGAGGCACTATGCCCTTTCCTTGAACCGCCTACTTAACTAAGAGATTTATAACCTTCACCCACTCCATATTATGCTTGATGCCCTTCCATACCTCTAGCTCATGAATTGAGCTCTTGATCAGAGCTAGGGGAGGTAAAGACATAAAATGCCCTTTCATAGACACAAAATCACAAACCTTGATTTTAATTTCTTCCACAGACCTTGTGAGAGCAACAAATATAGATTTAAGATCTCTAAACACTGGTAATAGGACCAATCAAAGTTTGTCTAAACCAAAAAATGATAAATTAAGAAAGTGCCTAAATTCTACCATGTCAATATCTTATAACAAGCCCTGATGGTGGTTTGGATCCATAAATAACTCAAAAAATTTAACCACCACTTCCTTGTTAGGTAAAAAAACTAGAACATTGCTAGCAAACATTGTTGCCACTCGAGGGCTCTTATGCAGATAATTTTTCTCTAAAATACCCAAAATTGCCTACAATATTTCCTTTGACAAGGCTCAAAATATATTATGTATCCCTAACCAAACTTTTGCTTAAAACCATCAAAACCCATATATTTAGAGCAACATTTCATTCCATCTTGATTAGTCACAAGCTAAGATAGGGAAAACACACTCGTCAGACTAACCAAGAATAGAATGCATGTTTGGATCTGTGTTGAGCTAACACCATAAATCACCTTATTTAATAAAGCCAGCCACCAACTCAAAACACACAAACAAAACCATTATTATATAATGTCCCTTCCCAAGAGCCAATGGGAAAACTTAAAAACTAATTAATGCCATAAGTGATAATCATAGGGGAAAAATAATGAAATATTATCAACCAAAGTTTATGGATGAGATCCCATCAATATATTCCCATGAAAAATGTTGATTATCCATTTCAATTTCCTCCCTTTGATCTATACCACAATTTAATAAGAAATCCATAACTGAATTAGTTTCCCTAAATCAATGTTTGCAATCCCCAAAAAAAAAATTATCCAAGCTTTCCCAAGTTTTAACTAAAATATTCTCCAATTTATAATAGGTTACAAACTTCTTTTTTAGATCAAAAATCAAAATTTGTGAATCTTTTTCAATCAAAAGCTTCTCAATTTTATATTACAATGCCAACTCAAGCCCTGCTACAAGATCTTGTGCTTTAACTTTATTATTTATGTCATTCGAGAGCTTCCTAGATAAATCTCTAATGAGCGAGCCACTAAAATCCATAATTATACAACCTACTCTACAAGTACCTAGATTACATCTTGAGACTCCATCAAAAAAATTCTAAACCACCCCAGAGGAGGGGGAGCCCAAAAACATTATCCTTTCTTATACTTTTACCTAAATCTACTATTGACACAATAATGGGTGAATTATTGACTTTTATATGTGGGCTTATAATTAAAAGTACAAAAATAATAACATTTTTTTGCTTAAGATAAAAGCTTCTAAAACCATTGTTATTATCTTTTCTATTACAACTTGGAAGATTATTATAGCCATCTTGTAGTTTCTTTTTATGTAATTATTAATCCTTTCTTGGCTCCCATTTATTCCTTAACATTTCTTTTTCACTTCAACTAAGTCTCATTTGTTTTCCTTCTTGTCCCTCCTCCACACCTCTTTCATTTTAAATTATTTTTCTTTTCTATTCAATTTTTAGGTATTAGGTGAACTTTAGAGGCACAATAACTTAATTTTTGCTCAAATTTAAACTCACATCCAATAATTACCATGTATGTAATATATATTCACTTTTAAACACTCGGTGTCCATACTAGATGACACATACCTCAAACCTGATGAAAATACTACCATCATTAAAGTATAAGAGAAATGGTAATAAAAAAATGATGAAGACTTAGGATTGATTAGCATGGTCATGATCCCTAAATTTCATGAACATATTGATAGTTTTTTTCTTATATCCAATATATGGTTTAAGCTTAAATATATTTGTGACATTGTGAATGAATATCACAAAATTTAAATTCAAGATCAACTGTCTAATTTAAATTATAATGACTTCAAAACTATGGATAATTTCTTGATTAAATTTAGTCTTTGCATTCTTTGTTAGATGGTTTAGGCGTTAAAATTTTAGATTTGAATTTAATTCATATTATCATGAAAAAAAAATTGCTTCAACATTTTCAGTAGTTTATTACTAATATTTATTCATAGCTAGTTTTTCTTACTTTATCTACTTAGTTGACATTTAAGTTATTTTGTACTTTGTTTTGTCAATAAGAATAATAGCTAATTAAATTTGGTAGTCATAAGACTAATGAACATGCTTTTGTTTCTAAACACAAACAAAATAATGGCCAAAAACATGTTAAGTCCAATAATACACATGATAAAAAAGATAATAAATCTAACTTCAAGCCTAAGAAAAAATTAGAATGTAATTATTGTGACAAAAATACTCATGATGAAAATCACTGCTTTAAGAATATTTATGATATTAAAAATAGAAAGCTTAAGTTTAAAGACAATGCTCACACTAGTAACACTAAGACTCAATCTAAATAAAAGTATAATACTAGAGATGCTTTTATTTGTGCTTTGCATGCTTCTAATGTTGAATATATCTTTGATTCTAGCGATACTAAACATATGACATATAATGCAAATCTATTTACCTATTTAGAAACAAAGATTTCTAACAATCATTTAAATCTTGTAAATTATGCTTATTATAATGTTGAAGCCATAAGAATTGTTAAAATCTCTAAAGGTGAATTGCATGATGTCTTGCTTGTTCTCGATTTAAAATTGGAATTGATTTTTATTCCTCAATTATGCAAACAAGACTATAAATAAAAATTATTTAATCACACTTGTTATGTTAAATTTGTCAAGCAAGATTTTTCAAGTAGTCATCGTTGTTTTTTTAGATAATGATAATTTGTTCAAATTTATTGTATTCTCTTATTCCTCCTCTTCTCATGATTTGCATGCTTATAATTATGCTAACATGTGGCATAAATTACTAAGACATATTAATTACCAAAGTATTGAACTTATAAATAAACTTAATATGGTGTAAGGTTTGCCTGAAATTTCTCTCATTAATTTTGTTTGTAATGGTTGTATGGCTAGTAATATTCATAGAGAATATTTTTTTAAGAATCATTCTTGGCATGCTAATTAAAATCTTCATTTAGATCATGGTGATCTCTTAGAAGAGATGAAAACTTATATTAATGGTGAAATTATGCATTAAATGATATTGATGATTACATTAGGTGAGTTTGGATTTATTTCTTAAAAAGTAAAGATCAAGTTTTAGACACTTTTATTGATTTTCATGTCTTTGTTGAAAAATAATCTCATTATTATTTATGCATATTTTGAATTGACAATAGATCTAAATATGTTAACAATAATTTTCTTGCATAATTTAATCAACATGGTATTAAACATGAGACAATTATTTCTTACTCACAGAGCAAAATGGCGTTGTTAAATGTAAATAGAAAACTATCATTGAAATGACTAAGTGTGTGTTGCATGCTACAAATATGCATTATAAATTTTAGGATGAAGCTATGTGTTGTGTTATTTATCTAATAAATAGGACTCCCACTAAATTTGTTTTAAATATTACCCCTAAAGAAGCTTGGAGTGATATAAAACCTAATTTAAAGCATTTACATGTTTTTATTTGTGATGTATTTTTTCATATTCTAACAAAAAAATGTAAGTTAGATTATAAAGCAGAAAATTTTATCTTTTTTGGTTATGATGAATCATGTAAATTTTTAGGGTGTATAATCCTCAAACTAACAAAATCAAGATTAAAAGGGATGTTAAAATGACTGAAAATGATGTACTTAATTATGCTTCCAATTTGAATCCTTTTGATGATCATCATGATGTGGATAATGATGTTGTTCTTAAAGTTCCTTCTCCTTCTTCTAGTCTTTCTCCACCTAAATTTATTCTTAAGTGGGCCAAGACTAATATAAAATATTTATGAATCGATGTAGATCTTAATGATACTCATAAAACTAGGCAACAGTTTGATAATTATGCTTTGATGTCTAAACTTATGAATAATAATGATCCTAAAACTCTAAAACAAGATTAAAATCATCCTCACTAGGGAAAAATAATGCATGATGAATACGATTTTGTGATTTCTAATAACACTTGGGACTCGGTCCCTCTCCGTAAAAGACATCATTTGGTAAGTTGTAAATGGTTATTTAAAACTAAGTTCAATTTTGATAATCAAGTTAAAAAATATAAATATAAATTAGTTGTTATAGAATTCTATCAAATTGACTATAATAACATATTTACACCTATTACTAAGATGCCCATAATTAAAGTTGTTTAGCTTTAACTGCTAACATAGATTGGCATGTTTATCAAGTGGATGTTAAGAGTGTTTTCTTAAATGGTAAATTGCATAAATAAATTTACATGTCTCAACCCCCTAGATTTATTAATCAAGGAAATGAACATATTTTTTTCAATTTAAATAAATTTATTTATGGTTCAAAACAATCTCCTAGAGAATAGTACTCTAAAATATATCATTTTTTTATAAGTCAAGGCTTTACTCATAGTTCTAGTGATCCTAATTTTTTTTTTAAAAAAAACACTCCAAATGGTATAATTATCATTGTTTTGTATGTTTATGACTTAATCATAACTATCAATAATATATTAATGGTTTATTACACTAAAAATTCTTTGAAGAATACCTTTGAAATGACTAGTTTGAGTCTCTTACATTACTTTTTAGGCATTCAAGTTTGGCAAGAAAAAGATAGAATTTCTATTTCTCAATTTAAGTAAGCATATGACTTGTTATCTATGTTTAATATGTTATATTTCAAACCTATTTCTACCCCTTGTAGACTTGATGTCAAATTACCTAATAGCATGAAAACTGAAACTGTTGATCCAACTCTCTATAGACAATTAGTTGGCAGTTTAAATTATCTTACTCATAATCTTCCTAATATTATTTTTTATATTGGATTGGTTTCTTATTTATGTCTAAACTTCAAGATACTCATTTTAAATTTTTTAAAAAAATTGTTTGTTACATTAAAGGTAATTTAACTTTTGACATTAAATATACCTTGAATAAAAATTTCTCTTTGGTAGGTTATTTAGATTTTGATTGCGCTGGTGATCCTAATGATCATAGATCTACAAGTAATTACTATTTTTATTTGGGTTAAGTCACAATTTCATGGAATGTTAAAAATTAGAATATTGTATCCTTATCTTCCACATAATCTGAGTATAAATCTTGAAATCATGTTGCCAAAGAATCTATTTGACTTAGAAGACTTCTTGTAGGCTTGGGCCACCCTCAATCTTTAGCTACTCTAATTTTTTATGATAATCAAAGTGATATTGCCTCAGAAAAAAATCTAATTTTTAATTAAAGGTACAAGCACATTGAAATTCAACATCACTTTCAATGTGAACTTCTTGAAGATAATAAAATTCTTCTCTTTATGTCCTACTCAAGAATAAATGGTTGTTATTTTCATTAAGCCATTATGTAAAAAAAAAGTTTATACTCTTGTGTAATATGTTAGGATTGAAAGAAGTTATCATAAAGGGGGAGAGTTAGTAACATTTCATCCCTTATTTTTTGTTTGTAAACCTCTAAATAAAGTTTAAGGGGGAGTGTTAGGATTACCCTTTATTTAAAATAATTTATTTTATCCTAAGTTCCCTCTTTATGATGTGTAAAAAATTTATTTCTGTGAAATATAAAATGCATATAAATTCAGATTTCATGAAGTGTCACTCACATTTTTATTCCCTTTTATGATTTTAGAATTACTTGCATAAGTAACCCCTTTCTCCTCTTGGCACACACCTTCCTTCACTTTCTAAGGGACTAGGCTACAAGTTGCACACACAAAGGAGGCTTGTAATGTAATCATGGGATTCTTTATAACTCTCATTTTTTTCTATATCTTTATAAAAGATCCTTCCTCTCCTCATTTCCTTACTATAAACTCATATCTCTCTCTTTTCTTCTCAATTTACTCTTGATTTTAAATTGTATTTGTATATATTTTGGTGACAAGCCTTCTTATAAGATCACGTAGGTTTTTCTCTCAATACTTTCAATTTTCCACTTTAAAATTCTTGTTTTATTTATGGTTTAAACCTTGAGAGGTAACTTTGTTTTGTGATTTTATTATTTTCACACTTTCATTGGTCAATGTTCTTAGAATAATCCCTTCATTTGTATATGAATCTATAACTATATCTAAGTGCACATGCGCATGAACCACTATCATGCATTTTTGTATTTTAAAATTTTGTTTATATGCATGAACCAAAATCATACTCCATGTATCTATACAAAATGATATATAATTTCATGCATCTATATGATAAAATGTAATTATATGTGAAACATATACATATTATTTCTATAAATTATTTTGCATATATCCATTCATATGCAATCAAGTGTATATAAATATTTACTCAATTTTTTTATAAAATGAGTTAATATGCATGTCATATGCCCTTATAATATATGTCAATATCTATCATATATTTTATTTCTAAATTAATTTCAATATTTTTAATCTGAACTCTGTCATAAAATATGATTTTTAAATAATTTGAATCTTTAAACCTTGTATTTTATCATTAAATCTGATTTGCCTACTCAAAGAGGATTGGAAATATAATAAAATATCACTATAATTCCTCCTCCCCCCATTTTTAAATGAGAGATGTAGCTTGCAAGTCACTCATCTCAAAAGAAGAGTTAATGGTATCATGTGATAAATATAAAATTATGTGTAATCATGTTTACATGTGAAGAGTATGTTATCATGGTAATGTATTTTTCATTGAAGCATGTATATAAAATATTTAATGTGATGCATACAAGTGTCATGTCTATATATATATATATATATATATATATATATATATATATATATATATATATATATATATATATATATACAAATGAGGCATACAATAAATAACAATATCTTCATATGACTATTTAGTAAATGTGTCTGATACATGGGTCATCACACCACTAATCAAGATCGATAAGTAAAATGATAAAAATATATAATATTGATTGAAATGTCACACAAGATAACACATAAATCCAAGGGTCACAAACAAGTGACATGTTAAAATGTTTTTCATATAATAAAATATCACATACATAAGGATAAGGGCCACAAGCAATGGACATGTTCAAATATTGCACGTAGAAAACAAATATCACATACAAGTGATCAAGAAATCATTTCACACAAGGTCTAAGGGACACACACAATATAAAATATATGAATAACCTACCATGCAAAAAATTAAAAGCATAGAATGTGCATAGAACAAGTGAAAACTAGTCTACACCATCCATATACATTAATGTCATATCATAGTAATGTAGGATATCCATGTATCACAATGTAAAATAAAGTAACTATAAAGACACTTGTAAGATATATAGATTGAGATGGTAGATATTACGTGTGTGTGTGTGTGTGTGTGTGTGTGTGTGTGTGTGTGTGTGTGTGTGTGTGTGTTTGTGTGTGTGTGTGTGTGTGTGTGAGTGAGTGTGTGATAATGTAACTTGTAGAGTAAGATTCCCATATCCTAGGCATGGCCACTTGGTAGAAGGGAGTCCAATATCTAAGAATCCATGTATAGTGTGTATGTCCTACATCAAACTCATATACCTATTAAATTTCATGAGTGTATGACATAAAATATGATATCTAAACAAATATCTGATAAATAATGTATGTAAAGGAAGTAAACTAGCAATTCATGTCATGCTCATGTATTGATTTTGACTTTTTGAGAATATTATGAATGTTTTTATACTTTTGAAATATTTGAATTTTTTTTAATATATTTTATAATATTTTATGTTTATGAAGGAAACTATTCAATTATACCATCAATGGGAGGACTATAGTGCATGTCTATATCATATATTTGTAAGATAAATTTATGTGAATGAAAAATGCTACATGTTGATGAATTTGAATTTTAAAAGGCACCAAGTTTTGTAATTTAATCATCCTGATAATTTCTCATATGATCTTGTGTAAAATGTGAAACTCTATAGGGAAAAAGACTAGGTGGAGTATAATTTATAGTAGAATAAGGTCTCATTGTTTGTGTTCATTATGGAACATGTTGAATTGCTTAAGGTAATGCCTTAGAATGTATTATAGAAGATGAAAATATCTTTGAACTCTAAGTAGATTATGATGTGAATATTGATTTTTATGAGGGTTTAATCTTTCCCCTTAATTGAATGTATGGGAAGATCCTGCATAGGTGAAAAAATATCTCTTCACTTTTCTCTTGAATATTTGTAATAACAAAGTATGGTGGTGGTGTGGGAAGAGAAGTTACCACTAACTATAGAGGGTACTCATATAGAATTTCTAAAACTTAGATCACTTAATTACAATTTATATATTTGAGACATTGATGTATTGTGGATGGCATTGCATGGAAATTATATATCCAAATAATTCCTAATAACATGACAAAGATTCCTTTGATTAGTAATACTAGAAATGGAGTAGTCAATGTAGCTGGAAAAACCTCAATAGGCAACACTATATGCCCAAGAGTATTTTGTTTATGTCCATCGAATGCTTTCACAAATTTTTATGTGTCTTGTAGATATTGATTTTTATACCCAAGAGTCTAAAAATGTGTCAATGTACATGTGTTTTGATTTGACCCATTGTGGATCATGACATTGTGTATGGGTTGTTTGTTTATGTAAGCTTAAATAAAGAGTGCATGTTTATCTGAATCATCATTAATAATATTATTATCATCAAATGTGATCATAAGACATGGTTTTTGTGTGATTTTTAAAATGTTTAAAATACCATCTATTGGATGTCCATATATATGAGGAGGAGGGCATGCATTGTATACATGATGAACTTTTAAATTATCCTTAGTTTATACTATGACATGGTTTTGAAATGGATAAATAAAGAGTTTCAAATTTGGATTTTAATTTTTCTATAGTCTATCCTCCTCTGTGGGTGTGCTTACTCAATAGTATTGTCATTGATTAGATAATTTATCTTATACATTAGCTTATAACACTTGTCTATATAATGCCTAATGATCTATGATAGTCACAATATGTTTTTTTGTTAAATACATTATGTGTAGACTGAGTCATATCAACCTCTAATGGTAAAGGGAAGGATATGATATTATACTCAAGTAACTTGAGTAACAATACATAATAGGGTGGTGGTGATCTTAAAAATTTCCTCCTTTATGGAGTTGTCAATTGAAGGCTATTTGTTAGTTTTGATATTGCATTAACTATTAATTTTGCTTCATTCTTGTTGTTTTTAGATTTGGCCTTGTAGCTTTTTTCAGATCTATGAGCTTGACTTCTCATTCTTTGACTATATAGCATACCTCATCAAAATATTTAAATTTTTCAAACATGATAGACTCATGAAGTTGTGTTAGAAATCTTTATGTAAATATATCTTGTAACTCATTGTCTGACATATAATTTTTCATCTTGGCTAGTGTAGTTTTGTATTGAATAACATATTCACTAATTGGTTCATTATATCTTTACTTGTGTTTTTAAATTCACGCATAAGATATTTTTTCACCAATGTTCATAAATAATTGTGATATAAATTGATCTTCCAAATGGTTGAATGCTTTAAATAATTGGAGTGGAAGATCATAGAACCATCACAAAGAATAATATTTTAGGCTTTGTGGAAATAAATTAGTTAATAATTTATCATTATATGCATAATCTAGACATGCTACATTACATGATCAAAGATGTTGTTCTATATCTCCTTTACTTTCATAGATATGAAGATCAGGAGCTACAAAGCATGTTGGTAATGAGTAAGATGTTATATTAGGTTCTAAAGTATTATGAAGAAATATATGGGAATATATTAAATGACTAGCTCTAGAGATACCTTGCTCTAACTACAACACTTTAGTATGTAGGGATATGATATTTTTGTCAAGGGTGTGTGCATTAGAGAGGTTGGTGGTGGACCATCTATAGTAATTGAAGGAGGTGTGTATGATTTCTATGGATAAATAGGCATATCAATATATTATAAGCCTTGTGATTCCCCCATACTTAAGGATGATGTCATATATGTAACTTGAGATATAGGGATATTTAAGAAATTGTATTAAGACACCTTATGTGGAAGTATTATCTTGATTAAGATCGTGAAAAGGATCATATTATTCTAATGTAGAATCTTGAACTGATTTCTTTTGTTCATCCCTTAAAATGTATAATAATATGTTAATTTTATGTGGATTGGAATTAATATATTTAATGAATTTTTAGTCATTAATTTATTTAGTTAATCTATATTATCTTTATCAATCTTAACAGTCATGACAAGTCCATAAATAGCATGCATAGTTTGCCTTGTAAGATTAAAATTGTATAATGTTCTTATTCCCAATTCATACTTTATTTTATATGGAAAATCCTTAATAGTGCTTATATCTTAAGATAATTGTGGCATGATATAATATTACAACAATATGAGTTGACAAAGGCTTGAGATTACATACATTATTCATTATATCCTTTTTATGATATTTGAATTTGATTAATGCAAATATATAGTTAATCCAAGTAACACCTCAAAATGTAATATAAAATTTGATGATGAATCTCATGAGCTAGATAAAAATATATGAGCAAAATTCATTCATTATACTCATGATTTAATTTTTAAACTTTGGGGGTGTAGACTATGTAAAATGTGTTTGATTTATAGGCTCTAAGTTATATTAATTATAGTCATAAATAGTGAACAAGTCCCAAAGTGATAATAATTATGGAGGATTCCACCATTCCATAAACACACTATCTTTTATTTGAGGTATGTTGAGAGTAACTTCCTGATATAACCACTTACTAGTGTAGTACAAATTCAAATGGTTAAAGTCTTCCTATTATTAAAAATCAAAAACACCATATGTGTTACTAATATATCGTGAGGTATGTGGAAAATAAAGTCTACATATAGTGTTTTCTAATGGCTTTAGTATTGGATTAGTACAACTCTCACCATGGATCAAGAAAAATTGAATATCATTTTTCATAGAATGATAGATCATATGAAATTTATAACTATCAAAACACAACTCTAGAAAGAAATAAAAAGAAACTAAAAACTCAAGAAAAAAAATTGTGCATGGAGAGAAAAAATTTAATGTGAAACCTTGAGGTCAAAGATAAATCCTAGATTAACACTCAATAAAATCTAAGAAACGATGATTATATTACTCTAAAATCTATGGGAATCATGAATTCAGCTAAAACCCTAGACAACAAGTTTAAATAATATAAAAAATCAAAGCAATGTTCAAGCAACGAATGAGTTCACCAATATGATTTACCATATTTTTTATTTAATAGTGTTAACATATTTAAAAATTTATAGATCTATTCATATTATAATATATGATATTTAAGAATAAATCTTAATGTAAATTAGAATTGACTAAAATTGATATTGACAAGTGCCATATTCTAAAAATAGTAAGTACATCAAAGAATAAGATAATTAGATTTTATAATTTTTGGTTGACTGTAACTAATGTCTAATAGTGGAAATCAAGATAAGATAAGATTGTGACATCTCAAGATGAGGAACAGAGTCCATGGGTATTTTTGGATAGGTGTGTGGTCCCTAGATAGTAGTATATATTGGTTATGTCCATTGACTATGGACTTTTATGATTTGACTATGACAAAACTATGACTTTACTATTACTTGCACCTATGTTTGTTGAAAGGGATGAGAAATTTCTCTTTTGATATTTCCATGTATAAATTATATTTTATTTCTCTTTGTCTTGGAATCCCTAGGGGTATTTGTGGGATCTAAAAACATGTGAAAATGAATGGAAAGTGTACTAGGTTGAGCTGAAATCAATTACTCCCATTGATGATTGACCACTAGTTATGTAGATATATACTTTGAGGGGGGAATCATGACACATGTAGTTCTCCCACCTAGTGATTGTGAAATTTTTCTCCTTGACTATATGTATCTAACTATAAATTTGTATTTGATACTTGAAAATGTTAGCTCTTAACTTAATTTGAAATTCTTCAGACTTGATTTGTGACTACTCCTAGTGATTGATATTTAATTTGGGAAAAATAGCAAAGATATGCTTAATGTATAATAGTGTAAAAGATAAGTGCCATATGAAGATCAAATATATTAATGAATGAACGTTAATTTACATTTATATGATTTAAATTGAATAGTTTCATTTATCCAACTTGAAAACCATGTAGAAATAACCAAATGAATATTTCAAAAAAATTAAACTAGTTGTTAAATGGCATGGGGACTAAGCCACACTAAATAGATTTATCTATGATAGTGGAGCTATTTTCCTAGCGTGAATGTGTCCTATAAAATTAAGTATAGTTATCTTGAGTTTGGAATCAATTTGAGGGTAACATGAGGTAGTTTGAGCATTGATAAGGTAATTATTATGTATTAGTGATGATGAATAGAGGGGTCAATCCCAATATATATAAATGGCTAAAAGAACATTGAAGAAGAGTCATATATTTGAGTGAAATTAAAGTGGTTTAATATAAGTCATGAATTAACATTTTCAAGTACCTATTACCATATTTGTATATATACACCATGTCATCATTGATAAAAATAGTAATACAAACATCATTTCTTAAGATGGAGTTCAATGCCTCATGCTTTGTCCTCCAACACACCCTTCCCCCTACTCACTTGGATTAATCCATTCTGGTGTGTGTGTGTATGGGTTCAGTTAGAAAGTACCTTTTATTATAAATTAAAATCAATGGAGGATAATTTTGCTTGCAACATCAAACCTTTAAATGTTTGGTACATAATACTATGAAGACCCTACTTGTTCTTTAGCAAAACTACATATTAAGTGAAACTTTAAAAGTGCATCTTTCATGTCATAAACTAGTTATTCAGCCTCTTTGAGTCATCACCTCAAACCAAATTTTAATTGGTCTCTATGGAAAAATTCACAAACTCATCTTGCACATCTATATTTTCACTTTGCTTATGTTCCATATTGAATTACCTACGTAGGATAGCAGTAAAGCCTTGGTAGTATGAATTTCCTAAACATTGTCACAAAAGTATAAAATTGATAAAGTAGTAAAGTAATATGGTGAAGTCTTCACATATTCCAAAGGCATTCCAAGTCATTATGAAATAAATCATTACATCAATTTATTTCATGGGTCTTTTTTTTCAAAAAATCCTTTATAGAGTAGATAACATTGGGATAATTTTGAAGTCTAGTGGTAGATACAAGATCTCCTCAATCAAGATCAAGCCTATATTTTTTCATTATAGAAAATTGATATTCATTTCTCATAAGAAAGATAAGATTTTGTGCCTTTTCATAGATTATTATATACTCAAAAAATCATGGTGAATAATCGGTATCCTATTAGATGCATTGAATACCTCATAAACCATATTGAATATGCCCAATACTCTACCAATATTGACCTGAATTCAAGTTATTACTAAGTTCTATTCCATATTGAAGGTTTTTAGAAGGTAACCTTCAAGAAATGGGAGGGATTGTTTGAATGGAAGGTCATGCCCTTTGGTTTGATAAATACCCTAGCCACATTCATGTGCTTAAAGGATGATATACTCCTTTCATTTATTAAATCCTCTATTGTCTAATTTAATGACATATTCATATTTAAATATATTTGGGAGGAAGACCTGGATCATGTTTCTCACATCCTAGGCACTCTAAGCAAACACATGTTATAAGATAACTTAGGAAATTATTCATTTGGCATCGTAAACATCCCTTACCTAGGATACATAATTGAATTAAATTGTATACATGTAGATTCATATAAGATCAAAAAAATATAAGATTGACCTACTGTATGAAATCTCATAGAAATTGGGGATCTTTATTGAAATTTTCATCTTCCATTACAATTTTTTTAGGTTCTCAAACATTCCATGGCCTCTCAGTCAAATCATGTGCACCAATCCTACCTTTAGTTGGACACTAGAAAAACAATTTTATTTTGAGACTCTTGGTCAATGCCTCTACATATTGCCTATTCTTGTAATGTTTTACATTGCACACTCCTTTAAACTTCACACTTATGCAGCTAACTATGAACTTGTTTCAATACTCATTTAACATGTACATCCTATCATATAACACTAAAATAAATTCAATGACATAATTTAGTGGTACTTCACCTATGAAAATTAATTTTATGTTATTTGTCAAGCATTCAAGCAATGGTGGCACTACATTTTTTGCAAGGAGATGATAGTTCATTATGATCATATCCTTTTAGTTATTATAGACATAGAGGAAACTATAGAATATGTGTCACATTAAATGGATGTCCTACCTATATACGTTCCATCCCATGATCATGCATAAGAAAGAAAATGAAAAAAAGGAAATAGATTGCCTTAGCTAACTGTCGATCTATGAGCTAATTGCATTGTTAGAGACATGCAACCATAACTTCACTAACTAGGTATCATGTTACTCATTTGAAAATAAATTCACATGTGTATACACTAACATTGCAACTAGTAAATAGGTTTAGGAGTTCTACATACACTAAAATCTTCTGTACAAGCTTGGTCATGTTTGTATTCCTAATGACACACCTCACTAGAGACTCATTTGAGATTTACACTCTGCCAAAACATTAGGTCATTTCAATTTTACAAAGACTATAGCCCATTTTAGTCAAAGTTATTTTGTACATGCAAAAAGGGGCGGAGCTTCACATAAAGTATTGCATTCTTTGTTTCATCATAAATCCAATGAACAAGAATCTAGGACTCTACACACCTCTATTGGTTCCATCCAAACCATGGGAATCCATCATCGTAGATTTAATGACTAGAATACCTATGACAAAACACTAACATGAGGTGGCATTTATTTTTTTTCTAGTGGATATGTTTTTGAATTTGGCTATCATAGTTTCCTATAAGAAGGACATTAATTTAACTAGCCCTACAAAATCTTTATTTATCCATATATATGTTTAATTCTAACTCCCAACATCCATAGTATATAACTATGATCCTCTATTTATAATTCATTTGTATAAATCATTTTGGTATTTGGAGGGTGTGTAGTTGGATGAATTGACTAATTTTCATCTATGGACAAATGGACAAATGAAAAAAATTAAACACACACTTTTTCATCTTCACCACATGTAAAACCATTCACATGATCACACATTAGATGACAATAATATTTAAATCCAACATGCCTACAATATATCTCTTCATTATTATATGGGGCATAATCCATTCTAGACAAATCATGTGTTTCATCATGTGACACCTATATATATCTCCTATCCTGAACTAACTAACACTTAGTTATGCACATACTAAATATAAATAGGAAAATAAAAGATTTTTTTGGTGCCACATAAGATATATTTATTATTATATTCAACATATTCTATTTAGCTCGCATTAAAATTACAAGGAGTGTCATGACACACATCACACACCTCATGGATTATGATTTGGAAATAAAGTTTGGATACATATTTATATGAAGAAACTAAAAGGTCCATAATAGAAGATCAAACCTCTACATTATGTTCCTTGTACCATTCTTCACATAGATGGTGAGAATGAATTCATTCTTGATCTTCCCCCATACTTTAGCATGCACCAAGACTTCAATGTTGAGCTTCTAAAGCCTTAATTTACTCCACTCCTTAAGATAATAGTGACACACCATCAATTTAATTTGGATCTTAAGTACTTGCATCCTAAAAAAAATCCAAACCATTATAGTGATAGATACATATACCAATCATGACACTCATAAATTATGTTGAGGGGTCAAATCCAAGCACTATTTTGATCAAGGAAAGTGGTACAACCTTCAACAACTTCAATTTTAATTTCCATAGCTAACCTCTATCACAATGGAGAAAATTCTTCTCAAGAAAGCAAAAATTATGTTTGGACAGACTTTTAGCCTATTTCACATCCCTTCATAGTTGTGCAAGCCTCCTCACTCCTCTTGATTTACTTTGGTTGCTCACATTTGTATCATCTCAGATTAAGTTCATAACTTTGTGGTAGTATGAAATGATGGTGTAGACCCTCATAACACTCCATGTAGATTTCCAAACACTTAGCATTATTTACTATGTATAGTGGTACCTTGGTACACTTCTCCATGTAGTCCCATGTTTATCATACACATGATTTGTAGTCCTTGTATCTTATGTAGTCATGTGCAAGAATTATACAACATAAAAATCTTTTGTAGTCTTACACATTTCATACTGAAGTGTTCATAGGTTTGAATCACCATGCATCACCAAATTCCATCCATATATTTTGTGATGTCATGTAACACATCATTACATGATCATAGATTACCTCAACATTATATATCACCTTATGTTTATCTTTCACATCATTCATCTTTCACATTGTCCCTTCACATGAAAATTATTGTGTAATTATTATGTGTAGGACCATTACACATTAGCACTCAATTTCTATCACTTTAGTACCATTTGACACACTAAATGTCATATTCCACACTTGTGCCATGTCAAATCATCTCCATATCATGCTATGTGCTGGGCCACAACCATCATGAGATCAAGGAAGATGAAACAACTTATAATTGTCACTACAAAAACCATTATTAGTTGTAACTTTCATATTATTGTTGTTGTTGTTGTTGTTGTTGTTGTTGTTGTTGTTGTCGTTGTTGTTGTTGTTGTTGTTGTTGTTGTTGTTGTTGTTGTTGTTTTTTGTTTTTGTTGTTGTTGTTGTTGTTGTTGTTGTTGTTGTTGTTGTTGTTGTTGTTGTTGTGTGTGTGTGTGTGTGTGTGTGTGTGTGTGTGTGTGTGTGTGTGTGTGTGTGTGTGTGTGTGTGTGTGTGTGTGTGTGTGTGTGTTTCTGTGTGTTTGTGTGTATTTTAACAATTATAGTATACATCTCAATATAAATCATTCATTTGACCCTGTCTAGATAGCTAACTTGCAATATGTGCAACTATTTATCATAAAATTAAGAGATGACCCAATACTAGATAAGATCTTTCTTGGCTTGATCCAACATTTAACATGTTATTTACTCTTTTATAGTAGTCTAATTAATAAAAAATGACACATTCCCCTTATGATATAAGAGCCTACTCCCTTAGCCTTCCTATCTTATTATACACATATGTACTTCTTTCATATACCATTTGAATAGAAATTGTATTTATAGATATCAGTCTTCCAATTATCTTGAATGTGTTTAGATAGATTAATATGATAATATTTACTTGCATATTCTACCATCCATTACATATCTCAAAGTTTTGATTAATCCACTACAAAATCAGTCATGTGCACAACTATGTGGATTGGATATGCCCTAATTGGGTTCCACATGTAGCCAATGGATCAGTTGGTTGCACAAAGAAATCAATTAGGGCATATCAAGTCTAAAATGACATCAGTATAGGCATACCACTATGCGCTATTATTTTTCCTCATGCATTGTATTCAACTTAATATGTGACTTTATTATAGATGACTTGAGTCAGATAATAAAGACAAGTCAAGGATGGTAATAAAGTCTTATTTATGAACACCAAAATATCACCCCCTAGGAAAGGAACATAAATTTGAAAATTAATTAAACCAAAAAATTCCAATTAATTCATCCTAGTTTCATTCCCTAAATATAAACATAAAATCATGAAAAAGTCAAACTAAAATTATCAAACAAGTCATTTCAATTTAAGCTTTGAATTATCCTCATTTTCACCTTTAAAGGCACCATAATACCACTTATTAATTCATCCCAATTCTACCCACTTAATACAATCTAGCATTACCATTACAATCAGCCTAACGTCACTTGTTAAATTCAAGTGTTCTAAAGATACCAAATGTCACCCTTTAGAGATGCCTTCCACATACTACTTTAAATTTGATTTAAAGGTCAAAATTTTAATAAAGATTATTTTAAGGTGACTTAAAGGCAACTTCAAAAGGTGAATTTAAATGGTCTAACTATTGCATTGCAAATGTATTCATGCTAAATGATTTTTTTATAATATTTATTCTCTCTCTCAAGTTATCCTTTCGAATTGCTACAAAAATCTACCTTTTAATTGAGCATGTCTTTTGCACTATCATTTACAATGCTTTGTCAAGTTTAATATAATAACAACCATGTATAACTATAATGAACCACTCTAATATTAGAGTCACTACTTAATATCATACAATAAATTAATTATTTAATAAATTCCATTACAATTTCAATTATGAGTAAGGTAGTTTATCATGTTGTATTTAATCAATCAAGGTGTAGAACTAAAATGAGTCACTATTAAAAACCATTTGATAAGTCTACTTAAGTTGATATAGTAATTAATTTGAGAAAAAGTATAATAAAGGTAATCAATATGAGAATTAGTTCTCAAAAAAAAATTGGGAATAATAATATTTGAGTGCAATATGATTGAAATTTATTAGTTATGGTATTATCTATGAATTTAATTAAGCAAGATGTATGATTTAACCTTTTAGGTTTTTACAAGTGTAAATCCTAAGTTAGATTAAGGGGTTGAGATGTCTAAATAAGTTAAATAATATGCAATAATTAAACCCTAATTTATTATGGATTGTAACTTCTTTTGACTTTTTGAAAATAGTAATAAATATATACAAATAAAGACTTATCTAGAAAGTGACTATAAACAATGATATAGGTTCTAAAAATTGGGTTCTGAATAGGTCTGAGTGTCGTCAATAGGGTCCCAAGATTTGATTGTTCACAAGATAGTAGCACCCCACCTGGACATTAGTGCCATAATGTTTTAGTTTCTTCAAAATAACACTAGTGTCTTCTTTCCATGACTGTTCCTATTTTTTGGGAGCACCTACGCCTATGTTTCTAGGTCATGTTCCTACATGCACCAAATTTGGAACTATGTATTGTGCCTATTAAATATAATGTAGTGTGTAAACCCTAATCCTCCTTGTAAATATGGAATGATAAATAAATGTCTATTAATTATTAGGATAGGTTAGACATCCTCAACACCCCATTGTGAAGAGAGTTGCCTACATACGAATACTCTAAGGAGGGATCAAGCCTGATATAGTTATCCCACCTAGTGTTTGATGCAAGTGTAAGTGAATACTAGAATAAGAGTAGTCTTGAATGCCTTGAGTGTGCTTGAGATTTGAAATTTTTTAAATCTAGGCTTAGGATAGTTGTATATGGCATTATGCATAAGTAGGGCAAAATAGGGATCAAATACCTTAATTTTACTCAACTTATTTCTTATTTAGATAGGCTTTTGCATCTATTTTCCATCTAGTGAATAAAGGTCAAATAGTATTGTATTATAGAGATATGTAGCTTGTGTGGATAATAAAATGTACTTAGGCCGACCTTAGGAGGGGTACACATTTTTAAAAGTATCCATTTGAGAGGGTTAGGGCAAGGGAAACTAGCACCCAGTTAGGGACACTAGTGTCATGTGGTTGTAGTGTCCTTAGTGTGGAGATAATGTACACCTAGAAGACTATTGGGCACACTAGGTTGGGATCTAGGAATGATGTCATGGGACTATCTTCAAGCTGATTATCAATGTATGTGGTCTACACAATGGTTGGAAAAATGTAGTAAAGGCTCTAGGATAGGTCTAGGGCTAAGCTAGGAATAGGCTATATCAAGCAACACTCTTAACATCCAAATACCACTTTTATGTCATTATAATGTACAACTACAATAAATCACTATTGATTAATGAAGGTAATAAGCTAATAAAATTAATCAATTTCATAATAATACTAATTAAGAGTAAGGTAGTCTTTCAAGTTAAGTTTAAATAGCCAAGGTGTATAATTGCAAACCATTACAAGCATGTCATTTTGAGTGTATTTTGACATCTAGTCCATTTTTTATAGAATTTTGATGCCAAATATAAAAGGCAATTCTTTAGCTCATCCTTGTTATATTATTTAAAATATAATGCCTTTTTTGGATGTCTCTTCTTAAACAAATTCACACTAGAGGCACCATTTTCTACAAATTTTAATTTTTTATCTTCAATTTATTCTTGATGTTGTTGATGTCATCTTAAGACAAAAAATCATCCCTATGTATTTGAACCTTAAATAAAACATATTTTCTTAGGCCACTTCATGTTGTTTTTCATGAATATAGTTTGTCAACATTCTTGACATTTACAATATTTTCAAACTAGTCCTTCGATTCATCACTCACTTTTGGTGAAAAGAAAGGCCTTGTGTTTCTAAAAAACCCCATATCTTACCCAAGGAAAATATGGTCAACCTTGTTCGTATGCTCTTTTACATTGTATGTGATAAGTGAATGTTTGTATTTCTTCATGAAAACATGAAAAATAAGGGGTAGGAAGTGCCAAGTCCCTATGGGTTTGTTTGTAGAGTAGTTTCGGGAACACGAAATATATGAAATGCTTATTTTATGTCTATTTTTTAGATTAATTCAAGGTAATTTGAAATCTTTGGTCAAACTCCTATGGCATTCTATATTTTTTAGCTCCTTGGGATGTGACTAAGCTATTTTTTTTTTAATTCATTACTCCTGTTGTACATGTATCATTTAACAATGAGATTTTAAGCAGCTTTGTATTAGCATATTTGAAGTTAAATGCACAAATATGAAAAACTATTAACATTGGAAATTTTGTGGTGGCTCCGTAAGATTCTATTTATCCTTAAAAGTTGCCCAAAACCTGAAAAAGTAATAAAAAAATCTAATGCATGCTTGATAATTAAAATTAGGAACCTCAATTAAAATATAAAATAAATTAAAATAATAAATTAAAGTAAAACTAATTCAATGAATCTATACATTTATGAGACACTTGAGTAGTTGGCTAAATAGATATTTATCATAGCAACCCATGAAAGTATAAACGTGTTTCCTTAGTAATTAGAATACTATACAAATGCCAATTTAACAAACATCTTCCAATCCCTCAGTCTGTTATTCAATCCTCCTAAAATATCAACATTTTTTTTTGTCAAATTGAAACCATCATTTTCTTGAATAAAAATAATTAATCTATAGTTCAAACTCACTTTTCAAATTGCGATAACAATTTTATATAATTTTTGAAACCACCTAACATCTACATATTGGATAAAGATGAAAAAATAAAATATTTCTTAAAACTACCTAATGTCTACATACTAGACAGAGATGAAAAAAGTGTGTGTGTGTGTGTGTGTGTGTGTGTGTGTGTGTGTGTGTGTGTGTGTGTGTGTGTGTGTGTGTGTGTGTGTGTGTGTGTGTGTGTGTGTGTGTGTGTGTGTGTGTGTGTGTGTGTGTGTGTGTGTGCGTGTGTGCGCGCGCGCGCGCACGTGCACGTGCGCGCACACATGTTGAAATCACTTGATATCTATTATTTTCATATTATACAAAGATGAAAATAAAAATTCCATGATTACATTGGATCTTGGCATCTCTATGAAGTACCCAATCCTTCATGATCAGGCCCACTCACTCTATATTAATGCATATGAACAAACATAAATTTAATGTAGTAGCAAGACAAATATATAAGATGCATACCTCTCCAAAGGCATGCACATTTCTAGCTGTAGGTTTGCAATGCATTATTTGTTGATTCTTCATAGTTGTGTTGTTATCTTTTTCTTCAAGGAACTAGGAATTAATTTACCTATGTTTCTTGTATTTTTTTACTTAGTTGGAGGCATGTTGTTGCGTACATTATGCTTTTATTAATTACATTTGTAATTTGTCTCATGCTGCTAAAAAAAGTATATAATTTATTATAATGGAGCTTATCTTTTTTAATTTTTTCATTAATCACTTTACACTGATAGTTATCTATCATCTATCCTTACAAAAAAGCTTCTAGTTCCAAATACAACCAAGATACAAATCCTAATATGCTTCTACATCAAAAAACTTAAATCAAGACATTCAGCCAAAATTTATTGAATTTTTTAAAAATTAGATTACCCATAAAAGAAGAGTATTATAAACAAGCATATATGTATTTAAAAATTGAACACTTATAAAAACAAATCTTCTAAACAAGTATATAGAATATGATATATATCTTAATACCATTTTTACGTAAAGAATAGTAAAAGTTATATAATATCAGGTGTGTCTATGTGTCAAATTATGCTATCATAAAAAGAACATCATCCTTGAGAGTTTAAGAGCACAAAAGGAGTATCCAACATAGTAGTGTCAAAACCAAGTGGAACTGTGAAATGAGGAGATCTAACTCCACTCGATGAGGAGAGAGTAGCCATAGACTAAAACTTAGAGGGTGTTCAATCTAGGTGAATGAAGACCTCCTCTACCAAACAATCTCTCTAAAAACACCCCACCAAGAAGGTAGTTTTGGCACCTATGTGAAACCACCCAAGCCAGATTAGTAGTGTCAGTACTATTAGTAATATTAGTAATTATAATAATATTATAATACAATCCAAAACATTAAATTAGTCCACCTAATCAATATTCTTATTTCTATAATTAAAAATTATGGGCAATGAGAGCTTCGATGCTTGCTCTCAGATCATTAGAGAATCCATCCTAAAATGAGGTAGCCAAATAATTGATCCATGCAAAGTAATCAGACTTCACAGTAATGTTGTTTCACGTTATTTGTATGGGAAAAATTAAATTAAATTAAAACAAAAATACATCTATTTATTTTTACTAGGCTTTAAAAAATACTGAAAGACACAAAAACAAAACCATAACACAAACCAATCTACTCCAACCCCTTTAATATACATCAATAAAAAATAATAAGAGCAAAATAATTGATTTCTTTCAAGAAATATTAACCTAGATCAAACATAATAAATCACTCTAAAGGATTCGAACATAGGATCTTGAAAAAAATGGTGTGGCAAGAAAAGAGCCCAAACCTGGTCAAATGGGGGTCAAATTGATAGAAAAAGCATTGATTTGAAGTGATGGAGATGCAAAGCTTGAAAAATAAGGATTGAATGGCAAAAATCAATCAACAAGAAGCAATTTTAAGCAAATAATGTGTGGCAGTCGATCCACCAAACCCTTGATGTAGCCTTAAACAAAGAAAGATGAAGCACTAAATGCAAACAACATTAAAACCCTAAGCCATAAGAGTGTATAACAACATTGTGCGGTTGTGTACTGGCCCCTAATAAAAAAAAACCCATCTTGTTATTCTCTTCACTCCCAGCTATTTCCCTGCAATCTCAGCCCTTCACATGTCAATTAAACATCTAGAACAAAATTACGTCGCAATGGGAGTTAAAACATGAATAGTAATAGGAGGTTGTTTTCAACGTGGATGGGAAATACCTATAGTGGATTTTTCCACTTCAAAATCAAACTTCTTAGGCTTTTTGAGATTGTAAAGAGAAGCCCAACCCATAGCTCCAACCACAACCATGCTGGTAATTTTTTGTGTGTTTCCATGTTGCCTGCTACCATGACTAAACTTCAAACCCTAAAATACCAAATCTTCATTTCATAAAGAAAAAGAAAGAATATTGTGTTTTAGAAGCAATAGGCAGTAACTGATCTAGCTGGAGCGCATGCACACTGCTCACTACTACTAGCATTGACATACTTGCCTTTCACACTATTCTATGATTCACATTGCTCGATGAAATCATTCATAACATGTCAATATTTCATCCAATGAAATTGTTCATTTACTATTATTTTAAATTTCAAGTTAAATAGTTCACATTTCACCTTTGCTAATTACTCATATATTTTCAGTACAGAAAACAAAACGACGTCATTGGCTAATAAAACATAGATTAATAATGGGTTAAAGTGCAATGAATGGTATAAGTCCCTCCCTTTGGGACTAATAAAGTGGCATACCCTGATCCACATTCTTATGTTAGCTACTTTTACCTATCTTTGGTACCTTTTTCAAGTTGTAGAGTTTTGCTTCCATGTCTTTGAAGTATTTTGACACATAGGAATGCCACTAATTGTAAATAAACCATTAAAAATGGATATTAAAATATATAGGGCATGTTAAGGCATAAAGCACCATGCACATATAATTTTTGAATACTCACATGGTTTATTCTAGTGGTTTTTCCAGTTTGATAAGTTGTGAGTCAATTAGTGGATGATTGAAATGATGGTCCTCTCTAAAAAAAAATATTTTAACCTAGTGGCTTATGCTCCCCTTTAATAAATTCATCAACTTTCTCTCTTGATATCCAACATATAGTACTCAACACTTACAAATACTTATCATTCATTTCAGTCCATTCTAATTGCATTGAGGTGAACTAACCTTGAAGGGGAGTTTCAAAAGGTATTTCCAATAAAAGATACCAATTAGACCCCATTTGAAATTACAAAAAGCATATGATCATTCTAGAATATAATAGTAAAATATTTTAATTAATAATATTACATTATATTAGTGGGATGAAAAAAGAGATGCCTTCATATTATCTAGTCATCTCTATTTGGACATAAATTTGGTGAAATCGCATTTGGAGATGGAGAAGGAAACTCCCCCTCCAATCTATGGAAGAGAGTAATTGGACATAGAGGAAACAAAATTGTATATAGAAGACTACATAATAAGAATCACATTCTTAAATATGTAGTATATAGAATTATACTACTCATAATTATGTATTAGTAAATATATGAAATGCAAATAAATTAGTAAAAACAACTCCAACGTTAATGTATTTTCATGTAAACATATTAATCTTTATAGTGTTATTAAAAATATATATATGGATTTTTCATTGTTTGGAGTTTTACATAGAAAATGAACAAACACTAATAGAACATCTTAAAAACATAAATAAATCAATTAACATAAGAGCCACCTCTTCCGTGCCCTCTTTGCTTCATCCACAAATATATATTTTCCCTGTTTTGAATGTACATTGAATATCTTAACTATTGTTTGAAACACTATAATAAAATTTTATGAACAATGGTACTTAATGAAAACACTACAACATACGTGAAACACGGATCTCCTACTTTCAATAATCTATTTCCCCAACAAAAAAGTATTAAATGTGACAAAACATATAAATAAATAGAAGCATAAAAAACATATATGCTCACCTCTTTAAATTATAGGAATAAGATAGCGACTCACTTAATTGATTATAATTGATACGATTGAATATATGTTATCTGTGATAAAATAAATGTTAATATTATGATAAGATTAACCTTTGAAAATTCTACAACTCACTAAGTATATGCATCCACTAGACTAGCTATCCGAAAAAAAAAAAATAGGGAAATTAGCATACAATGATAAAAGACATCGAGGTCCAATGATTTGGAAAAAATCGGGGTCTATCTGTAATTTCTTTTGCTTGTGATGTGCAGGGGATATAGCCTACTTTACCATTTAATCTTTCTGAGGCAGCGATGGTGAAAGAGGGAAAAAGGAATGTGTGACTAGGTAACATGGGCATTGTGGTGATCGTAGCTTTGCTAATCGTTAATGTCAACCTGATGATTCCACCTCTCTACCAATACACTTAAAACGACTTCAAGGATTTTTAAAAAAAATCTCAAAACGGACCCTGGCAGAATTTATATATTTGTTTTGTAAGGCTTCTTGAATTTACTTTTCTTTTTTTAAAACTAAATTGTCAAAGTTGAGTAGGTCGACTGGTGGAAAGTAGTGAAAAAAAAGAACCAAGACAATTTGTAGCAAAAGGTTTAACATTTTATAAAAGTGTATCCTTGCAATCAACGAGTTAGGGATGCGAAAAAAAAATAAAGTGGTGCAATGAATAGTGATGAGGCTTGTATTCGTTTTTATCTTTGGATGCTTAATAATGTTAAGATATGTTTAGCTAATAATTCTTTTTGCTATTACATTTGAAATCAAAATATAGATAGTAACTTAGAGTGTTCTTATAATATTTATAGGATAAAAATAAAAATATTTTTAATTTTAAAATTTTAAAATAGTTATTAAAATTTTAAATATTTATTTACATGTAAAGATACATGCTTATTTAAAAAATATCGATTATAAATGTCACGTTCAATACATATCAAATTTGTTTAGGATTACTGTCACAAAATATTTAAAAAGCATAATAAATTTAAAAATATTCATTATCAAAAGTTGTTTTAAAATTAATTTTGTAAATATGTATTGGGGTAATTTTTACATATATATATATATATAATGTAATAAACCTCTTCTTCATCAGTATATAAGTTTTAAATAATATATTTTTACAAATCTATTGTTCATGGATGCATCACAATCATCTTATATAATTTAGATGAAATTTCATTGGGCATAGGTTCAAGTTAAACGAAAAAATAGAAAGGATCAATGACATCAATCCATAAAGAGGCATTAGTAATCCATTACCACTCATTTTATCAATGATAAAACCATCATTTTTTATAGCCTTGAAATTGATGTTGGAGAAGCCAATATCAAATGCCTAATAAAATAACTTGAATCATATTGAAATGACTTAAACATATACACATACACATACACATACATACATACATGTGTGTGTGTGTGTGCGCGCGCGCGTGCTATACAATGAATCCATTATATAATGAAGTTCTCTTGCAATGATGCGTAGAAAAATTAAATTAATTGAATATATATGTATGTATATGTATATGTATGTGTGTGTGTGTGCGCGCGTGTGCTATACAATGAATCCATTATATAATGAAGTTCTCTTGCAATGATGCATAGAAAAATTAAATTAATTGAATATATATGTATGTATATGTATATGTATGTGTATGTGTATGTGTATATGTATATGTATATGTGTCAGGTTGTGGAGCTAAAAGCTTCACTGTATGCAAACATGGAGGAAGATTGCTGAGTGTCACAGTCACCGGCATCGGTTAGGCCAACCGACGTCGGTCAGTGGTGGACAGGTAGCAACCGACATCGGTCACGGAGTCAGCCGACGTCGGTCACCTCCAGACAGGGAGGGACAGTGTCCGGAGGTAACCGACGTCGGTTGCCTGTGCGGTTCCAGAACTGTTCATTGCACGAACAGTTTGTTAACGAACCGGTTGTTTGCATGTTAAAGGTTAATTTTAGTCTTGAGCTGCGGTTCTAATTATTGTAATTAGATGTCTAATTATTGTTTGTATGGGAGCTATTTAATAGACCCATGGGCTATATTGTAAAGTGTGATAGTTAGAGTTGAGCAGGCTAGCTCCTTCAGTGTGTGAAGAGAGCAAGGGTAGCTCTTCCTAGTTCCATAGGGGTGCCGAGTGTGTATGATCAGGTAGAGCTGCAGGTTGTGCAAGTTCTGATAGTAGATCCACTGGGGTACTAGTTTGGAGAATCATAAGGACTTGGTAAGACAAGGACAAGGGTTCTTCAGGGTGTAGAGAGATCTACATGGTAAGTAAGATCATTTGAGTTGCAGGTTGTTGCATGTTCATGGGAGATCTACTTGGAGTATGGTGTGTACTCAGACCTTGAGTATGTGGAGTATTCGGTTGGACTGGTAGTGATTGTCACTTACTGGTGGTACTGATACTGACTAGTTGGAGGTGAACAACAACTCTGTGTTTGAGTTGTGTGTTGGGACCGTAATTGATGAGAGTGAACTCTTGAAGGTGAATTACTGTACACTTGGTGTGGGAAGCCTGTAAGGTGTGGAAGAGTGTGGCATCTCTTCATTGTATTCCTTCTGGAAAGAGTATTAATACAATTGGGTATTGTCTCTCATATTCTGTGTTATTTCTTATTTCTAGTTACTTGTTCATTCTAGTATAATTCCGTGTTTAGTTGCTTATACAAAGGTAATCATGGTTGCTCTTAGGAGCCGGTAGATCCTGACAATATGTGTGTGTGTGTGCGCGCACGCGCGCTATACAATGAATCCATTATATAATGAAGTTCTCTTGCAATGATGCATAGAAAAATTAAATTAATTGAATATGTGTGTGTGTGTGTGTGTGTGTGTGTGTGTGTGTGTGTGTGTGTGTGTGTGTGTGTGTGTGTGTGTGTATGTGTATATGTGTGTATGTGTGTGTGCACGCGCGTGCGCTATACAATGAATCGATTATATAATGAAGTTCTTTTGCAATGATACATAAAAAAATTAAATTAATTGAATATAATGTCTCCTCCCCACACAATTAATTGTTAAATATTTTGTGTACAAAAAATAAATCAAAACTTAATACAAAGATAAAACACAAAGAACAATAATAATATTAAAAAAGACCAAATAAATAAAAATAAAAATAAATAAAATAAATTTAAATAAAAACAATTTTATAAATATACCCTATCATATAATATACATATAACTGATCTCAACATGCCTAGGTCATAAAAAAATTACGTGCCTTCAAAAGCGTAATTTTGCACCTTCGGGGCAATGCTAAAACGCATCAGGTCAATTTAGTCAGGCCAATGTGCGGAGGGGTTGGGCTACTGTAGCAATGAAAAGCGAAATGGCCAACACCGTCACATCGTCTGGCTACGTCAGCAATGAAAAGCGAAATGGCCAACACCGTCACATCGTCTGGCTATTGTAGCAATGAAAAGCGAAATGGCCAACACCGTCACATTGTCTGGCTACTGTAGCAATGAAGTTAAGCCGGAGTTACGGCCGTAGTTTGCCTTTAAAAAGATAGAAGCAAGAGTATTCATTTATGGGGAAATGCACATACATAACTGCAGCAGCTACTTGGGAGGCAATCTAAGCCAACTCTGGTGCTTTTGGATGATATCTGGTTCAGAGGCAATCCAAGCCAACTCTGCTGATTCAGGATGATTTTTGGGCCAAAATAAATTAGAAGAAACTCGGGGTGCCATCGTGGGGCTATTGCAGCACAGTGTTTTGTGCAGGGGTTGGCCTTTAAAAGCGTAGAAACAATACTTCATCTCTGGGAAATGCATATATACAATTGCAGCTGCTGTTTTGGAGACAATCTAAACCAACTCTGGTGATTCTGGATGGTGTCTAGCCCCGAACAAATTTGGAGAAACTATCGGTCCCATCGTGAGGCTACTACAACACCGTGTTTGTAAAAAGAGGTATACTTTTTTGGGCTTTTGGACAGACATCAATTCCAAATTCCAAATACTGCAGATGCAAATCTAGTAAAAGAGGTATACTTTGTTTGGGCTTTTGGACAGACATCAATTCCAAGTACTGCGGATGCAAATCTAGTAAAAGAGGTACTAAGTGTTTATTTGTGAGTTGGATGATTCTAGTTATTTCTGTATAATTTTATTCTTTTCTCTTGAATCTATGCTACAACAAAAGTAAATTTTTATATACAACAGATACATTTTTTTGAAAGAATTTTATTTTTGTGCATTGGGAGAAGTATATTTCATCCTACAAAAGTTGTGAATGAATCCAAAACTCCTCATAGTATTTTACAGGACTTTCTTATGCCTAATTAGCAAGGGATTTAGCTTGGAGAATTTAGTTTTATTGACATATGATGATAGAACATTGAGCTTTGGTGACATTTGGCTATGCTATGTAGCGAAGGTGAATTCCGAGAATGAAAAACCCATCGTACTTTATTGTCGCACCCTGAGCAGATAATGAATGTGTAAGCCAATCTGAAACACCCAGTTAATCTCAATGAGATAAACAAATTATACAATCTGCCTCCCAAACAAACAGCCAAGTAGTTACATGAAAATGTTATTGATCAGTAGCTACTCTGTAGTCTGACTCCCATCCTACAAGTTTTTGATAACATTTATATACAATACAGCTGTATCCTTATTCATTTATTCATGTATTTACCTGAGGTGAACGGATATTTGTTGGAAATAATCTAAATGTCAAACCACGTAGAGCACCCCCTAGCAAAGCACACTTCCGGAGGTCCTGATTTCGATTCTTAACTGGTCCATAAAAATTTAACATTGTTTCAAAGCCAGGCTAGGAGCTCCATCCTAACCACCTCGGAGAGGCAGACTAGGACCTCTGTTCCGAACAGGATCCACACCTGATCACAATACAATCAACTCAACTGTTATTGTATGCATCCATCTTTATTGACAATTTATTGTCTTTTATGGTATGCAGGCAAAGTATGGAAATGGCAACAACTGTTTCTGGTGATGTGGAAGCCCCCAGAGAATCAGTAGCTCATGGTGATGTTTCTCCAGTGGATTCTGTAATCAATGAAAGGGAAAGAGCGCTGCCACAAGAGCAAGC
The DNA here is from genome assembly GCA_037957365.1 of Torreya grandis. Lineage (NCBI taxonomy): Eukaryota > Viridiplantae > Streptophyta > Pinopsida > Cupressales > Taxaceae > Torreya > Torreya grandis. Next base: position 244,693 of record JARHVA010008153.1, read on the forward strand.
AAACGCGCCAGTTTTATCAGCAGGTAATTCTCCAGCTCCACCAGATGAAAGGATGCGGCAACATTCTCCGCCACAGCGGCAAATAAACATTGCAGATTCATCACCAGTTAATTCTCCAGCTCTGTCAGTCGACATCCACAACCAATTAAAGGAGGCAACCAAGGAGAAGTGGAAGTCCGTCCATATCGCATTGACATTGTTAGGAATGTCTCTAACATATTTCGGGCCGATTTTCGATCTACTACCAGGACCAATTCAGTGGTAGTTGAGATCTCCTTGTTGGTTGTCAGTTTAATTTTTGCAATGCTCTTCTATAATATATATCAGAAAATTCGGGAGGAAGAGCGAATAAAGGAAACATTAAGACGAAATAATGTAACTCCCGTAGGTGCAGGTTACTCAAACCAAATATGTATTTTGATCTTATCAATTTGCTTGACAATGTGTATATACACCCTTGTTGGCATCAATGCCGCAAGGAAATTGTACTAAGATTGACATATTGTACTTGGTTGTTAATTTTTCTTGTACATCAGACGCTATTTCTCTATATATTTATTCAGTCTGGTTGTACCAGCTGAGATGGGGCGTGGCTGAAAGCCCCATTATTCCTTTATTGAATATAAAAGGAATAAGCGTTTTATGCTGTCATTTTTCATTCTTCCTTTCAATTTGAGATATATTTATGTCTAAACATACAAGATCTGCCAAGTGTTTTGAAGAAGACGAGTCTACCACTATGTTCAATAATGCAATCAATTGTTAATTTGGGTATTTTAACCAGCTTCCTCTGTTTACTCAGAATTTTGTATTTTTACATAACAAATCAAAATTTAACATTAACATAACTCACACTCTGATAAGAAAAACAGAGTAACCCTAGAAACAACCTGGTTTCAATCCTTTTTCAAAATTTCCAACCATGCACAAATGTGATGCAAAATACAAACTGCTTAGAAGACTCTGGTCAAGCTCCCACTGTTCAGTTACAAAAATTTAATACTAGGCTGTCTACATGATTTCCCCTGTTTTACAACACCACGAGTACTCCCAGGGTTTTCTACCACTACCAAAAACAAATGCAAGAAAAGAATAAGAGGAAAGAGATAAGTAAACGTGTGCAACTAAACGAACAAAATGTCCGGCAAATTCTGTTGCAGACGGATCCTTGTTTTTCCCCTATCTAAACAAGATATTAGGAATCTCGGTCTAGTTGTCGGGATGAATGCAGTGGGGTTGAAGTCTCGTGCTTTGTAGGCAAAACATAAAAGGATAGTTAGGTACGGAATCTGTCCATTTAGATTTGTATATACACACGTACGTCCGTACCAAGAAGAATTCCCATATAATTGATATGCAGTAACATATATGGTGTTTATTACATATTAAAAATTATTATTTTGAACTTTTTAAATTATTTATAAATAATAATATGTTTAATCTATCGGTTAGCGGTACAATAGTAATCGGTGATCTTTTAAAAGTAATAATAATAGTTTTAAATAAAATTTTAATTAGTTTACATAAAAATATTTATTAATATAAAATTTTAAAATTTAAAGAATATTTATATAAACAATTCAAGTTAAAAAAAGATAATTAATACTTATTTCAATTGACCCTCCCTTCGTAATAGGTCAAGGGTAATTGTGGGTAGGTAGGTGGTGTTGAAAAGAAAGCAACAAGTTTATTGGTTTATCTCATGAGGGTTTTTATAAATTCAATTTCATGGTGCTTCATGCGGTAATCAAAGTGCCTCAAGTACACTCTATGTCATTAGGGATTGTGTGGGTTCTTTAATGTAGTTTGCCTTAGTTAGGGTATGTGATGGGACAAATAAATAGGTGGAAATCCATGTTTTGGTGACTGAAATCCGTATAATTGTTTAATGCGGGATTGAAAATCTAGTTATCAAAGGGGACTCCATGGTGATTATAAATACTATTTAGAATTAGGGATCTAGAAATTGGAGGCTCGAAAATATTCTTCACCAAATATGGATGTCTCTTGTTGACTTCAATGCTTGGAAGGGCTAGCATTATTTTAGAGAAGCTAACAAGATGGTGGACTTCCTCACTAACAAAGGGATTGATCAACAAGATATGATTAAGGTGGACAACGTCCTTGAATGTTGGCCTAACTTAGAAGATTGTTGGGTGGAGATAGGGTTGTGAGATCCCCTCCTAAACCTCTTGATATTGGCATTCCTTAAGGCACGAGCCTTAGGGGTTCAACTTAAAGTAGGTTTTTGGATTTCCTTCTTGGTGGTGTATAGTCCACATTTTTTATTTTGTTTATAGTTGACCTTTATTTCTTTGTCCTCGCATGCTTGCCCTATGTTGTGATGCTACACAATCATGATCAAAAGTCATGTGGCATCTTTTCTTGTATGAGATTTTCACTATTAATGATGGCACATGTCTTACACATTCCAACACTATGTTAAGGTTGATGATGTTGTCTTCATTTTACCTCTTTATCTTTTTCTCTTCCCAGGTGGGAACGTGGAGTGTGTGGTTTGGTCTCACTCTTACCCTTTAGTTGCACCACCCTTTGCCACCATGAGGGCCTCTTTCTTTTCCCACGTTTCTTCCTATATGGATTCTAAAGGGAAATGAGGTTTTGTTTTGTCATTACTAAGGAATGGTTATGTTGGGAGAAGAATTTAGATTGTAAAGTTGTGCAAGATATTTGTCTAATATTCGTGAGTTATGTACTCATTTTATCTAGTATAAGTTTATTTTGTCATATTTTCATGACTTGTAATAGGTTAGAATATGAACAGACTCCACTTTTTGGCACCAAGTACGAGAAGAAGATGAATAGTCATAGACTGGAAACATCTATATATACTTATGTTTGTAATAAAAATAGATTTCCAAGTTTGAATAGATCAATAAAGACTTATCTGGTTATGGTTACTTGTGTGGTTTCTTGCTTTATTCCTTATGTACATTCTCATGAATAATGTTTGATTACTTTATGTATATTTAAATCTGAATACTCTATTTATATTAATGAAACACTGGTTGTTCTTACTTCCTATTTAACACACGATAATTCATACTTGTTATGTTTCTATTATCCAACCTCTTGTATGAATACAATACACTATTCTACACACTAAAGTATATCCTAGCTATCCTCATCATTAGCATGTTCTTATGCTTCAGGAACCTCTACTAACAATGGTGCGGTGAGCATGGAATACTCCTTCTGGAGTAAATTATGCTTGAATGGTTACCAGGATAGAGAGATATTGAGACATGGTTAGACCAAAGAATATGTAATTTTACAAAAGAAGAATCAAAATGGACTGGTCTTACCATATAAGAAATTATTCAAGAGAATGTTTATGGAGAAATTTATTAAATTTTTTGGTGCAAGTTGTCTGAATTACTAGCTACTTGGTTAGCATAGTTGGAATATTATTATTTAAACCCAATAACGAAAGAAGCAATAATTTGGACTGAAGAAAAGATAGACTAGTTGCATAAATTATAAATTGACTGGATAAGAGCAATAGATTATTGGGTTGCTACTACTATAGATAGATATATAACTAAGTTTGCAGTACAAGGATACATAGCTTTTGAAGCTACACAAGACTTGTTTGTTAGAGGAATTCAAGAGAAATTTTGGTAGTGACTACCTATCCTTATAAAGATGTTGGTTGTGGACAAGGTCATGGTGCCTACTCCAACCAATATGGAGTAGTCTCTTTAGACATATGGGGGTGTGTGCATAATTTAAACAACATAAGGTAGATGTTAGGAGAATCAATACAAGTTAGACTATTTAAGATAAAGAAATGTACAAGTTAGACTATTCAAGACTTGAAGGAGATAAGGTAGATGTTAGGAGAATCAGTCTCTGACTATGATCACAAGTTCTATGATGTTGTGAATAAGGTGAAATTTGCCTTAACAGACAAAGATAACACTACATGATTTTTTAAAGGACTGCGTTCTAGAATCAGATTTTCTACTGTGCAAACTTAATATGCCACTAAAGCAAATGCTAAAATTGTTGCCCTGCAATTGAAACAAATTAAAGACTATGGGGAAGCTCCTATTATAAGTTCTAAAATTGTAAATACATTGTAAGATTTTATGAAAAGGATGGAGCAATATCATAAGGCAGATAAACCTAAGCTAAATCTATGGTGCATGGAGTGTGGAAAAGAAGGACATCATAGGAATGATTGTCTTAATATCAAGATAGAGTTTTGTGAAATCTGTCGAGTAGTAGGCCATGCAATAACATAGTGCCATCTCCTACAATAGTATGTCAAGAACCCACAATATTTATATTATAATTTTTATAAGTTGCATAATCACAATGAAAATAATTGTAGGGCTTTGCAGGAGATCAAAAAATACAACACCAAAAATGTATTTGTTGTCATTTCACAACAAGTGTCCTTGGTAAAGCAGACAATTCCAGGCCTAGAGATCGATAAAGGTTGTGTGACTCAAGCAGGTCTGTAATAGATTCCTAGTTTACCTCAGTACTAGCCTCAAGGTCTAGCCAGTTGGACCCCTCCTTCACTAAGTTTGACACCAACATCACTTCAATACTAGTACGCCACACCATGGAGTCCAAAAATGATGCAGCAATAGATAACTAGTTGGACCCCACCAGTTGTACAACAATAATTTGGAATTGGATACAATACCCAACAACATCAATATTAGAATATAATGCATCAACAAAGAGGGTATAGAGGAGGTTATCAGTTGAATAGAGGATGATCTAGGGGTGGATATAAAGGAGGTTATCAAGGTGGCATAGGAAATAACTATCAACACCCTCCTTTTCAATGCTATTTATGTGGAGAGTATAATCATGTGTAATGTAATTACCCTTTGAATCCTCCAAGATAGTCTTACTGTGCATATTACAGAGTATATAGCTAGCATGAGATAGAAGATTGTCCTATCTTAGAAAATCAAACAAAGGATAAGTTGGCCAGGAATATTAATATGGTGAATGCACAACCTAAGGAGGATGCATTCTTGAATGTTGTTACATGACACTAGTATGCAGAAAGAGGTTTGCCTCCTCTTGAAATGCCTCAGGATTAGGGAATATGAAAATTAAAGTAGGATAAATATCTAGACCCAAGTATATAAAAGGGGTTCATGTATGAATATGTGTAGATGTTGACAACATTCAACATCAAGACACTACTGAAGGATATGTAGCAATAGATACCCAAATATATGTCTATATTTTGAACATTATACATCAAGATGGAGTTATTAATACATTGAAAAATTTAATAAAATTTTTAAGCACACTACACAATGAAGACATCTCTTAGAACATCACAAACTTACTACACAATCTATTGGAGTGTGCACAATGAGTGCATCATAAGATAGAACATCTTTTTTGTTATGCCAAAATAAAGAATCCATGGGATGTAGATGCACAAATTGACATTGAAGTTATGGGATATGAAATTCGAAATGATGTCTTGGATTTTGGCAGCATAGTCAACATGATTCCCAAGTCTACATGGGAGGCTATTAGATGGTTAGTTCTAAGTTACAGTCGAGTAACTTTGAGCTTAACTGAATATGAAAGAGTTGAACCCATTAAAATATTAGAAGATGTTGAGATCAAAGTTATAGAACTGACCTTGTGAGGTGACTTAAAAATCATCGATATGAAGACAACAACAACACATTACCCTGTACTGATTGAAAAGAAATGGGCATATGATGGTCAGATGACTATCAATACTATGCAAAATAAATTAGAGGTACATCAAGGAGATAAGTTTGTCATCATTCCTTTGAATAGGGTGCACAAACCCTACATAATTCCTACTAAATTAGACTCTCCTTATATCACACAAGAAACCATTTGGATGAAGGTAAACTATGAAGAGAACCCAAAAAATCTATGCACAACTGAGTGCAAATTCTTGTATGAACATACTAAACCTCGGGTATAATCTTACTCAATAACTAAATACATATGAACAATGAAAGCCTAAACCAGTAGTTACTCAGTCATTGGCAACCTAGTTTGTTATAGAATATTGTGAATCCATGTCTGTTAAATGCCTTTCTCATTCAAAAGTTGATTTTCTCTATCAAGCACATGATCATATACAATATTATATAGAGCCAACCAGAGAAATCACTTTGCCTTGGTAAATAAATTTATTTCTCAATGGAGACTTAGACATGCACCTACTCAACTGGGCTTGTGGTGATCATGAACTTCAACCCATGAGAATGGTCTTTGCATATGAGAGACAAATTCCTATGTACTATACAACTACGGATATCAATCAATTCATTCTATGCCTACAAGTTCATGTCTTTACCATTAGTTAGTGGGTCAGTTCTTTGAATATTCTTTTAAGGGAGTTACAGTGACATGGTGGGTAATTCATTGAAATGATCAACTCAAGTGGGATGATGCATGCAAACTCATGATTAACAGGTTCTAACTACTACAGGTCATCAGAAGTAATTGGCCTTTCTTCCAAGAAATTGAGTGCCCTAAAATCCATATTCACAAATGTGTTGAATTCTAGACTAAGAAACATATAGCACCAAAGTAATGGGTTCACATCTTTCATTACACACTTGCTCCTTTACCATCAACATGGTATATGCATCAAGAGCACATGAGGGAGACACAACATTGGGCAGAAGTGTAGAGCAACTTCATACAGATGTTTTTTTTGAAGATGATAACCCTCTGGTTCATAATGGGTTGATGAAAATCAAACATTTCCTATGCCATGGGTACATAGAAGATTTAAGCACCATGATGGAATCCACTGTGTAGAAGAGAACAACTTGTGATCTAAATATGACATTACAAAGATATAAAACTACCAAGAAAGAAGAACAATTTCACATACAACCATGCCATCAAATATAAGATGAATAAGAGGACATTAAAGTTTCAAATACTGATGATGATATGGATTTGATAGATTTATTTGAACCTGATCGACCAGTAGAACCAATAAAGGACCCCATCACATAACCTACTAAAGAAAATAAGCTATGTAGCATACAAATTCTAGAACAAGAAGGGAAACAAATGATACAATAATATATTGATGAGGAAAATCATAAGATTTACCAGTAGCCCATTAAAAATCATGTAGCCAACATTGGAAATGAGGATATTCCTAAATTAGCAAATATAGGTGATTACTGGACTAAAGCTAAAGTTTTTGAAGCTATGCAACTCTTGCGAGATTATGAAGATGTGTTTCCCACTAAATTTTTAGAGGTCAAAGGATTCAATCCATATCTAGTAAAAATTCATATTGAATTCAAGGAGTGTGTTAGACACCCAACCAAAAACTCTACCACTGCCTTTTTTGGGAATTATGGAAGCACACAATTGATTACCAAGCAACTTAACATGCGAAAATTAACCAGAAGTAACAAGTAACTAGAATTCAAAAATAACACAGAATATAAGAGATAATACCCAATTGTATTAATACTCATCCAGAAAAAGAATACAATAAAGAAGATGCCACTTCTTCTCCACACCTCTCAGAGGCTTCCCACACCTCAAGTATATAGTAATTCTCAATCAAGAGTTCTCTCTCTCTTATGATCCCAACACACAACTCAAACACAGAGTTGGTGTTCACCTCCAACCAATCAGTATCCACTACTGCCAGTACACCGAGTATACACACATACTCAACTGAGTGCACAACACACTCCAAGTAGATCTCCCATGAACTGCAACAACCTGCAACCCAAATGATCTTACTTTAGAAGGAACTACCTTGCCTTCCTCTTTGCTCTCTGTCTGAGTACACACTGTACTCCAAGTAGATCTTGCCTGATCTTGCTCCCTATTGTGTTGCTGTCACCTTGACTCTGCTGCCACTTGCAGATCAACCTGGTTCTGCACACCTAAAAACCTAGACCATGCACACACATAGACCTGCAGATCAATGATCTTACTTACCATGCAAATATCCAAACATAGCCATGCACACCTGCTAACCAAGATCATACATACATGAAGAATCCTGTTGATTCTCCAAACCAGCACCCACACTTGGTACTGTGGCACTAAGAGGAACACATCATGCTCTCTTCTCTCTGAAGGAGCTAAATTTTGCTCTCTTACTCTCTAGCACACTTTTAAAATACAACCCATGAGTCTATTATATAGATCTCATATAAACAATAATTAGACATTCAATTACAATAATTAGATCCACAACTTCAAGTCTAAAATTGGCTCTTGACATGCAAACACTCAGTTCGTTAACTAACTGTTCGTGAATTGGCAGTTCTGAACCGCACAGGCAACCGACGTCAGTCCTTGTATGCCTGGAGGTGACCGACATCGGCCGATCCCTGACCGATGTCAGTTGCTCTTCTATCTTCTCCCTATCGATGTCGGTTGGCCTGACTGACGCCGGTGTCTGTGACACTCAGTAACCTCCTCCCCTATTTGCATCAGTGAAGCTTTTAGCTCCACAACCTAACAGAGTGTGCACAACCCATAAAGAAATGGCCATACAAGTTGAATCCAAACATGAATTTGAAAGTGAAGGCTAGACTTGATAGAATGCAAGGTGTAGGTATAATCTATTCCATAGAAAAAGTAGATTGGGTTAGTATCATGGTAATGTATCCTAAGAAAATAGGGGAGATTAGAGTATGTGGTGATTATTGAATTATGAATGATGCATGTGTGAATGATCCATTTTCGATTCCCTTCAGAGATGATGTTTTAGAATCTATCATAGGACATGAAGTTTACTCTATCATAGATGGCTTTAGTGGCTATCATCAAATACCTATCATAGAATATAGAGTTAAAATGACTTTTACCATGAAATGGGGATCCTTTGCATACAAGGTAATGCCTTTTGGCCTCAAGAATACACCTATGGTTTTCTCTCACAGTGGTGATTGTGTTCAAGGAATTCATTGACAACTTCCTGGAAGTCTATCTCAATGATTGGTTAGTATTTTATTTTTTTAAATTATATATATATATATATATATAAACTATGCCTCATGTTAAAATTCTATCGAGCTTTGCACATTTATCTATATATATATATATATATATTACACCTTTTGGTGTCCTACTAGGTTATGTAGTGTGCAGTGAAGGCATTTTGTTAGACTAGGACAAAATTGTAATCATTCTGAGTATGCCTCCACAAGTTAGCTCCATGGAAGTGTGATCTTTACTTGGCCATATAGGGTACTATCAGAAGTTTATCAAGGGATATGCAATGATTTCATCTCCATTAGATTATTTACTATGCAAAGGTGTGATGTTTGTCTGGACTTTCGAGTACCAATCATCCTTTATCAAACTAAATTAGAGATTGGTCAGTACACCTATCCTTATCTTTCTAGACTATATCAAGCCCTTTCATGTACACTTGATGCTTTAGGTATTGCAGTTGATGTTGTGTTGTGCAGCTAGGAGATGGTGGACTGGATCACCCCATTCATTTTTCAATTCAAAATTTGTTTGACACAAAAAATAATTACATGATAACTAAAAGATAAGCACTAGATATAGTGTTCACACTACAAAAAATTTGACACTATCTTCTTTTGATACCATTTAAAGTGTTCATGGATCATCAAACTTTGTGTTATCTTATCAATAAGCCAATGATTGGAAGATGCATTTCTAGATGGTTGATGTTATTTCAAGAATTTCAATTTCACATTAATGTCAATCCTAGAAGATAAAATGTAGGTTCAGATAATCTCAGTTGCATTCCCACTAGCAAAGAATCAAAAGAATTACAAGAAGATTCTCTTGATGCTCATCTATTTCGCATTTCTATCATCCCTAAATTTTTAAAATAAATTGCTAACTTCCTTGAATAATGAGTATTCCCTATGCACTGCCAAGAAAGAGACAAGAAGAAATTTGTCACTAGAGCTTTTCCATATACCATCATCAATGGGATTTTGTATCATTTGGGGAAGGATGAAGTACTGTGTAGGGTATTTTTGGAACATGAAGGACCATAATTATTATAGGAAGCACACTAAGGAATAACAAGAGGATATTTTACCAAAGAATCTACTATCAAGAAGTTGTTACAAAGTGACTTATGGTTTTTGAACCTTTTTTAGGATGCACATATAGTAGCATAACACTGTGATGTATGTCAACACATGGGTAAACCAATATAAAGAGATGAAAAGGCATTAGAACCTTTGTTATTTAAACAATATTTTGAACAATGGGTCATTAATTTTTTTAAATGTATCAATCCATAGATTAAACTTATTAAATCAAGGTATATTATCACTATGACATATTGCTTTATCAAATGGGTTGAAGCAACTATGACTCCTAGTTATGGTGCAAAAGATGCAACAAATTTTCTCTATGAGAATATTATTACAAGGTTTAGATGCCCCATCAATCTCATTAGCATTTAAGGGACACACTCATTTAAAAACACCATCAAGGTTTTTACTGAGGAATTCATATTTATCATCATTAAAGTATTGCATACCATTTGCAAGCTAATGGCCAAGCTAAGGATTCTAAAAACGTATTGGTTAAAATGTTGACAAATATCTATGATGTCAAGAGGAATAATTGGGAAGATTGAATTCCTACAATTTTGTGGGCATATTACATGCACTACAAGAGGGCTACAGGTTTTAATCCCTTCCAATTGGTCTATGGGCTTGAAGCACTTATGCCGATGGAATGTTTGGTACCCAACATGCACATTGCAATGGTCATGAGACTAGGAAGTTTTGAGTCTCTCACCAACAAACTTATTAAAATGAATAGGATGGATGAATATAGATGCAAAGCATCTTGGACTCAAGAAGTTCATAAGCAGATCCAAAAAGCATGGTATGATAGGAATCTGTACCACAAGGAATTTCATAAAGATCAACTAGCTTTGTTAAATGATAGTCATTTTAGAGCATTACTAGGAAAATTAAAGATTTTATGGAAAGGGCCTTATGTTATACATGAAATATTGTAGCAAGGAACCATTATTTTGAGAGATCTACAAGTAACCATTTTGATAGGGTGGGTGAATGGATGTAGGCTTAAGCCCTACTTCCAATAGTCTTAAGTGATCTCATTATACTAAGAGAGTGGGTGCTATGTAGCACCAAGTAGTTTAGGATTTCTCATTTTTGTATGTTTCTTGTGTGTGTGTGTGTGTGTGTGTGTGTGTGTGTGTGTGTGTGTGTGTGTGTGTGTGTGTGTGTGTGTGTGTGTGTGTGTGTGTGTGTGTGTGTGTGTGTGTGTGTGTGTGTGTGTGTGTGTGTGTGTGTGTGTGTGTGTGTGGGTGTGGGTGTGTGTGTGTGTGTGTGTGTGTGTGTGTGTGTGTGTGTGTGTGTGTGTGTGTGTGTGTGTGTGTGTGTGTGTGTGTGTGTGTGTGTGTGTGTGTGTGTGTGTGTGTGTGTGTGTGTGTGTGTGTGTGTGTGTGTGTGTGTGTGTGTGTGTGTGTGTGTGTTTAGGTGATCTCTTCACTACCATTTGGAAACTAAGATACCAATTATAGTATACACCAATTGTGCAAATGATAACTCATGTGCACCATCATAGATGTTAGTAGGGGAAAAAGAAAATAATTAAGTCTAGGAATTGTATGGATAAGTCATGTTAACCAAGATATTCATTTTATAACAGTCATACCCAAGTAGTTAATTCTAGATCCAAGGTTCGATTGACTTAATCTTCAATAAATCAGTAGCCCATCAACATCATCCATTCATACTCCTATATGAATAGAAAATAACATACAAACCTATCTCCACACATGTGCTAATGTCTAACTATCTTAATTTCTAGATCAGATGAGATTTTCCATATCACCAATTGAATTCATGTCAAATGGAAAAATCAACATGGAATTTATGTAGATACCAAGAGGCACAACATCTATAAAGACATACGATTAAAAACCATGTCTATATTTCATCCTTGTAAATATTTTCCTGAGCTAAATTTCAAAGAGTCAAGCTAATAATACTATGTTGAGATCCAACAGAGTCCAAGTTCATCACTTAGTAATCATGGATACTTTATAACTCATTAGGGGTTTGACAGACACAAATAAATAAGCAATGGGTGTCAATATGGCACTAGGTAAACAAAATTCAATGATCTACAACCATTTGATTTCTTTCAAACAATAGATTGAAGCTATTTTGGTCAGACCCCATCAATGGTGCGTAATCACTAGCTCTCCCATTCCCCCATTGCTTCTACAATAAAAATGTCAAGTGCCTATTTTGAATGCCCACTTTTGATGAGTTAGGGGATATTTTAAAATTCTTGCTTGGCCAATATAATAATGACAACATCTACATTAGCCTAGACACCATAGTCATCATTAATATAAGAGTAATGGCCCAAACTTTGGGCATGTCTACGTGAGGGGATTCCCTTGCTCCATACAAGATGAGAATGCTACCTATTCTCCAAGAATTCAGAGATTTGTATGTTTGGGGATCTAGAGGGATATTAATTGAATAAATTCATGATGAACTAGTGCACATCCTAATAGAATGCATCACATAGAGATTATAGTAGATGGCCAAGTTTTCAAACCAAATTCCAAAAGGGGTCATGGACATCACCCATTGCATGTTCCACCAGAATGATTAGTTTAATTAGCTTGAATAATTCATTTAAGAGATGTTCATGAACATTGATAAGTACTTCACATATTTGAAGTAGACATTTCAATACCAATTCCTCATTTTTCTATTGTGCTTCACACAGTGGAAGTCCCCTGAGGGATATGTGCACCCCAACATTGACTATTAGCTAGCATAAAAATTCCCTAACTTGATATGGACACCTAAGCATGGAGCCCTAACTCATGAGGGTAAATTCAAGGCATGATGGGATGAATTTGCCACACATCTTTGGGTGATGCCAGATGTAATGCAGTACTTGGGTCAACATGTTGCTATCACCTTGATACTGAAAGGTATATTTATACATATCCATGAATTGACAAGGTCACCCTTTGGACCTCTACCATTATTTTTCACCATGTCAATGACATAGGCCAAAGTCACCAAATAGAAAGCTTTCACAACTAGGTGTGTGACACCACTCCAAACCATACCCCCTAGTGCACTCATCCTTGTAACACAACCACAAGAGGAAGTTGCATGTATATAGCTATAGAAAAGAAAGCACAATATTTCCACCAAGCATCAATTTACATATCCTCCATTGAAAAATAAGAAAAGGAACATGATGACCTAGTTTGATGATCCTAAGGTGCCCAAGATCGCAAGCTCATGTGGCCTACCACAGATGGGCATAGATGAATAAGAGGTCTATTAGGTAATGATTACTGATATGGTTAGATAATTCTATGTCAGGGAGGAATAAAATTAATTATTCTTCTAGAAGGTTGTATACATGTTCCAAGTGTGTAAAAAGGTTCCTCCAAATTTATGGGTGGACCTACCACCATGCCTTGCATCCATCGTAGTCAATACTATGTGAGAAGAAGAAAAGTATCTATAGCAAAGGGTTGACTTATTCTAGTATCAATCTTATACCACCTTCACAATTAAATATGTCTTTATGCCACTTATATAAATCCCACTAGAGTCACTCATTCATAGACCACAAACTAGGCATGAGGCTAGGGTCTTACTTACCCTTGAAGAATGCACATTGGATCAACCAACCATCACATAAGAAGTATAACCTATTCCATCTTCCACTTTACCACCACCTAAATTCATGTTGTTCACCTTGGGACATAAGAAATCCCAAGTTTCTAGCTTTGTGGTATAACCAAGTGATTCGCTACCTTTATCACAATCTTAAGAGGTTAAAGAGCTCACACTTGATCAACCAATAATAGAAGAATAATAGGCTTTAATGGAAGAAGTAGCTCACATAAAATAATGGTGAGTCAAAAAGGAGGAGAAGAAATGACACAAATAACAAGATAAACAACAACAACAAGTAAGTTGGTAAGGCAAAGAAGCCAAGGTTGCATAAAAGGCCTAGGATGTAGAGGTTGATTGATAGAAAGCCATTGGAGTGGCTAAGAAGGCACAAGAATATGTTGATGTATCCAAGAAAACACAAGAGGTGCAAGCTCAAAAGGATAAATAAGTTTATCTCATTTCCAAGGCTAAGGCAAAAGAATAAAAACATAAATAGGATACAACGGTGCAAGTAGGCCATGGAAGATGCCATGTGTGCAAAATAGTAATATAAGGAAGTTGTAAAGAAGAAGAAGGAAGAAGAAGATGAATCCTTGTAACAAAAACAAGAAAATGCATAGGCACATACATAAGTGTAGGCAAAAGCTACATTTGAACAAGCCAAAGCTATTTCCCTAAAATATTAAAATAAAGAATAATAATGTGCATAGAAGCTTCAGGCAGAGGAAGAACAAGTAAAATAAAAAGCTACACAAGAAGAGTTGATTAATAAATTAGGGGAGGAATTCAAATAAAAATAGGTTGAAGACACTACACAATAACTCAAGCTTGCAACAGAGACCACGATGCAACAACAATATGGACCTAAGAAACAACAAGCTAAATTAGAGTAGCTAGAACAAGAAGAACTAGCTACAGCTCCAATAGGTCCATATCTCCCAAAATTTCCCTTGAGAGGAGTTTGGCTATGAGACATCATAACTATGGATACTCAGTACACCACCTTCTCTTTCCCACTTGTGACTATGCCATGACCTAACCCTTAGTGATTTCAAGTACATTGGCAACACTCTTGCTCTAGCAGGAAGTATCATTAGATGTCTCTAGACTCCCATTAAAGAAATAACCTTAGGGTACAGTAGCATTTCAAGAGTCAATTAGGCATAAGGATGCCTATTTAGAGTAGGAAATGGATTAATCAAATGCTAATAATGTTGAGTTGAAGGCTTACCTCCATGAACCTATAAATATTATCTAAGATGCCTATCTTGAGTTGGTCACTCGAGCAATCAGGGACCAAGTCATGTCTGACCAACATAGACTCAAGACTTTGGTATCTGAGTTAACCAAAGATTGGTGCACATCCCATAAGCTCCATGTAATTGACACATTGGGATAAGATGTCAAATCTAAGGCTATGACTCTTATCACTTTACTAGAAGAATACCAAGGCATGTTGGACATTACTGCCCTACAAGCACTATAGGTTGTGCATAGATTGATATATTGGAAGCAACAACTAGATGATTATCTATATAGTTCTAGTGAAAACTTTACCATGACCATAGCCACCAAAGTAACCATGGTTATCCACACTACCATTGGGGAAGAGAAGGACAAAAAACTCCAAGATTCACTCAATGCTAGGGATAACATGCACAATAACCTCTTTAATTGTTAAAGTCAGCTTTTATGCAATTTTTTCATCGGCCTTCAAACTCAATTCATGTAGATAAGATGGAGTAGCTAAGTGGCAAGATTTAGACAAGGGTCACCAACACCAAAACAACCATGAGCATAGTTGATGACACAAATCTCAATCAGATAATTGGTTACCATGCTCCTTTGTATACCCTTATATAGTTGATCCAAGAAGTCATGTTAGACTAGAATGCCTACAAGACTAATCTGACTCCCTTTTTTAGTGAAGTCACCCAGATTGTCAACATACCTGTGTATTAACCACCATCAAAGATCAAGTAAATAATTTCTTGATGCAAGGTTTCACTGTCCAAGTCTAAGGATTCTTCTGGTCATTCATCATCTAGGTCTATGCCACCTCCATCAAACTAAGTACTATGCAAAGTACATTTTTTTAGAATTTTGTTCAACATTTTGTATTGGGGATGACTTAGTAAGATAAGCAGGGCCAAGATGGTTTAAAACCCATAAAGGGTGGCCACATAGTTATGCCATCCTATTGAGAAATTGAAAGGGTAGTAGGTTGGTATGCTACTTAGTTGAAAAATCAAGATTATAGTTAATTAGTACACAAGAGGTGAAAACTAGAAATAGTGGATTGAGAGATTACTACAACTCTTACTGGTCTAACCACTTCTTTAGCCCCTACTCACTTGTGCAATTTTTAAAGATCCTGAGATAACATTTTAAGTCCAATAAAGTGTTGGAAGAATAATTTGGATTTTAAAGCTACACAAGATACTTGCTAATATTCATGCATTATGTACCCATTTTGTCGTGTATAAGTCTATTTTCTCCTATCTCCATGATTTATAATAGGTTAGAATATTAAAAAAATCCACTTTTGTTACCAAGTATGAGAAGAAGATGAGCAATCATATACTGGAAATGTCTATATATACTTGTGTTTTTAAGAAGAATAGAGTTCTACTTTTGAAGATATCAATAGATACTTATCTAGCTATGGTTACCTGTGTGGTTTCTTACTTTGTTATTTACATGCGTTCTCATGAATAATGTTTCATTACTTTAAATCTAATTAAATCTAAATACTCTATTTATATTAATGAAACAATGGTTGTTCTTACTTCCTACTTAATGCATGATAATTCACACTTGTTATGTTTATGTTATCCAACCTCTTGTATGAATATGATAAACTATTATGCACACTAAAGTATATCCTAGATATCCTTGTCCTTATCATGTTATGATATGATTTAGGAAACTTTACTAATAGGTTGAAAATAATTTTCTTTGTTTAAACAAAGGACATTTTAGAAGTTATCTAGGCAATTCTAGGAGTAGGTTATATGAAGTAGAGATGAGGATGCATGTAAACGTAGAAGTGGCATCAATGTTTGTCACCAATTTGATGCCTTTCCTTCCAAATAAAGCATAGATGGTACTAGGGGTAGAGCCAATCACTAAGAAAGAGCATTGTGGTGGGTTGATAAGGAATTAGAGACCTTTATTGTTGTCACTCCTGATGATCCTCCTAGTGTTGGTCAAGAATGTAGGGGTCTTATTTCTATGGCCTTGTTATGAGAATTAGAGTCCTTCTTCCTCAAAATAATAGAGCTAATGGTTAATTTACATGTTTAGATCAAATTTGGAAAAGGGTTGGGTGGTGTTGTGGAATCTATTGCCCAAACATTTTGGCTCATCTTATAAAATCTATTCTACCCAAGCTCACCATTTGATGAATAAAAAAGCCACAACTGTAATAGCTAAGGTGTCTAATAAATTGGTGAGGTTGGATGGATATTGAAAGAGATTCTGTGTGGTTGAGGTGAAGATTGGTATTGGGATAGATTCTACTTCATGTCTTCCTAAATTTTGGGCAATTTTAAATGGAGTTGAGTACTTCAAATGGACTTGGATACTAAAATGGATGTGTTGCCTTGAGGAATTTCTACATGGTATGTAGGTATTGATGTTAGCTTGTCTCTTGTTTCATGTTGGATCATAGGTTTGGTAGTGATTTCATGAGTGTCTTCCCTGGCTGGTTAGGTGGGTATTTTTTTTGAATTTTTTTTTTGTTGTTTTAGTGGATGTGTGGCCTAGTCTAGTTTAATTGGTAGCTAGTTATTAACAAACAATTTTTGTCTAATGTTTTGGTTAAGTTGACTAGTCTATTCAGATCTTGAATGGATATGGTGCCTAGATCATTATTTTCCTTTATAATTTTAAAATATTTTTATAAATACAAGGATGGGAGACTCTCAAACCTTATTTACGTATCAAAAAAAATATTTACATAAATAAATCTAAATTTTAAATTTTGAAGTAAATATTTTTGAAAAGTTTTTTAGTGCCTAGATAGTTAGGTGCATACATTAAAAAATATTAAATTTTTAAGTAATTTATTTTAATTTTTTTTTGTGCCTTGATATTTAGGTGCATACATTGAAAATAAATATCATTTTAATTTATAGTAACAATACATTCTGTCTGAGTATTGATTCAATGAATTTATGAAGATAAATATTTTCCACATCTCAAGATTTAACAATGTCTACATTAATTTTTTTACCTTAAATTTATCAATATTTGATTTGTGTACAAAACATTATTGATTTAGGAGGATCTAAGCCTTTGACCAACTCACAACATAACATATCTTCTTTATAGCATATTTTGTATTCACAACAAATTCAAGATCATCTTAAGAACATTTGGGCATACCCCAATGTCCTAACACCTCTTCTAGAATAACAATAAATATGACAATGTCAATACTATTGTGCACAACACTATTGTGACATTACCAAAAGATAAAAAATCAATATTTGATTAGTTATTTTAGAGTAAATTTTTTTACTCTACGTTTTATTCTAATTCTTAGTCGCGCACTACAGTTTTGTTCCTGCATACCTTGGTCATGGCGGTAGAAGCTTTCAAACAGAGTGCGGGTTGGTTTATTTTGATTCATTTTCTGTCAAGTATCAAAGTGTAGCGGAGGCTACCAAGTGTCAATGTCTGAGCATGGGTTCTCTTTCCCACTTTCTATTCCCTTCATTTCATTTTGCCTAAGTATTGAATTCAAGTGGAGGGCGCCAAGTGTCACTTTCTGAAACTCAGAGCTGGCCAGCTGGCATCGCTCGAGACACTTTCCATAACTTTCAAGAAAGCCACAGAATATGCCACGTATCCAATAGTAGCTAAGTGAAACACACCACATGTCAGCACCCACATTTCATCTACTTTTGGTGAAAGGGTTTCAATAAGCTAAGCAACATAATCATGTGGAAGCACCAATTGTCAATCACAAAAGGCCCTGGGCATATCTTCCCAATGAAAGCAAAAGTCACCACGTGTCGACATCTGAGAGATAGTCAGTTCAATGCTAGGGTTCAATGTTTTGGTTAAATACCTTGATTAACATGTAAATGGCATGTAGTGTTGATCCATTGAACCATTTTGGTTCATCGGGCAGTTCAAGGGAGTGTCCCAAAACCAAAGGGGTCAAGTACCTTTTTGGAAGGCAGAGAAGCGTCATTCCATTTTGTTTAAGTGCTGAAGTGTAGTGGAGGCTGCCAAGTGTCACTCTTTGAGCCCCTTTCTACTCCATCCCAAGAAACAGTGGAAGACACCACATACCCCTAGTAGGAGAAGCGAAAGATGCCACGTATCTTCCCAAGAACAATGGAAGCCACCACGTGTCAGCTTCTAGGAGATCATCTTCAAGCTTCATTGCCAAATATAAAATTGTGGTGGGTCCCAGGTGTTATTTCAAAGGTGTCAAAGGTGGAGCATTCATGAGCAGCATAGCTAAGGAGAAGCGGAGTGAGCTGCATGTCTTCGATAAATCAGACGAAAAGTGCCAAGTGTCATTCTCTGGTAATAAGAAATTTTTTAGGAAATCGACTAAGTGTCCTCTCCCATTTCAACAAAACAAAGTGTTCTGTGTATCTATTACAGCAAAGCGAGATGGAGGGAAAATTGGTAGGAGTTATTTCTGGTAGATGGAACAGTTCACTGAGTATATTTTTGGGGCCTATAAACATTAAAAGGGTCATCTGTTTGTCCCCTATAAGTGGAGGAGAATAAATAGTTGCACGGCTATGCAGGTGATGGAATGAGGAAATTTAGGCACAGAGGGAGGTACTAGACATGAATCAACATGCCACAGTTAAGACAACCTCCCCACCCCAGCATGACCCTTTCTAATAAGACCAGGATACATTCAAGGCATTGAATGCACTGAATGTGGCACTATTTTATCTATAAAATTTGAAGCTATAAGGGGGCATTGTAGACAAAAAAGGGAGGATTATATAGTTTTAGATTTTTTGGAGTCTTTGACCAAGTAATATCATTTGCTTTTGTCTCATTTTCTTGAGTTGTAAAGTCTACATAACTGTACGTGTTTCTGTGCCTCTTATGTGGCTGAATGAATTAAGAAGATTGAACTCTATGCCTTGGTTGATATTATCTGTGTTATTTACAAAAGTAGTCAATACTGTATATATCTAGAGTTGTGATTAGGAATGTCATTTGCTTTTGTCCTATTTTCTTGAGCCAGAAGTTCTACATAATTGTACGTGTTTCTGCGCCTCTTATGTGATTGGAAGATTCTTACAAGAAGATTGAACACTATGCCTTTGTTGACATTTTTTACATCTCAGCAAAAGAAGCCTCTGTTATGAGCCTCTATTTCTATTATTTCAATCTTTTACATTGATCATGCACTTGTCTGCTCTTAAATGCGAATGAATCTTATATATAGTCTCACTGTGCTCAGGATTAGGATCAAATTACACTCAGGCACATCACCATAGTAAGGTTTCAATTCCTACATTTGCGTTTCTGTTTAATTTTCTATTCTTTTCCCCACACACAATACAAAAGAAGAGACTAGCTTCTCTAAAATTTGGAGGTCGTTTCAAGCCACAATATCCTACAGCTTGAAACTTCCCATTGTTGTTGATTAGAATCAAGCGTAATTTTCATCATCAACAATTTTTGGCACGCCTGGTGGGACTAGTCTTGAAGTTTCTTTCAAGACCGTATGAACTAGAAAGCTATGAGGAGTCAGAGCTGTGGACCAGTCACGAGATCACAATCTGCTATAAATCTAGGTATTCTTTTGCCACCTTTGGTAACAAGTTTGAGGAGAAGAGCTAACTAGTTTGCACCAATACTAAATATGGGAGCCCCTGTTCCCTCAAGAAATTATGCAAGCTGGAATAGTGGTAGTCCCTTAATCCTCCCAACACCACCAACCATTTGGGATCCTATCCTAGTAAACGCTCTGAAAGCTTTTCCCAAGTTTAGTGGGAAAGACTCTAAAACACATGCAGAACATCTTCAAGATGTATCAGATGTTTGTGCCATACATGTTGTCACATAGAAAAATGTGGCCATAAGGTTATTATCAGCTTATTTTAAGGGGAAGGCTTTGGAATGGTATCGGTATTTGACCCCAAATACCATATCTACATGGGTCCAGCTTGGAGATCTATTCTTTGAAAGATTTGTAGAGAAGGGTGATAAGTCTTCTTTGTTACAGAAGTTAATCACCATTCAAAGGGGACCACAAGAGGACATGACTGACTTCAACACCAAATTTCAAAAAACTTGGGATAGGATCCCTACTATAGCCAATCCCCCACCTGGTATGCCATAGTTTTCTATCTTAAGGCTTTGAATTCAGACATATCTATTATGATTCAGTCACTGGGAGGACATACCTTGCCAAGGGCTTATGACTATGCGGTCAAAGCTGAGAATCATTTAATAGATGTTGGAAAGTTACCTCCAAGGCCTCCCATGCCCATGTTCCCAAAAATTTCCTTGCCCTTACCTCAAGAATTTCCTTAAGATATAAGCCCACCTGTGTCTATGTACACGTACCCTCCATCATCCGTGAAAGAACTTGTCCCTACTCAGCCATCTGAGATAGATGATATCAAGAATATCCTGAGGACGTTTTCCAATGAGCTGATTAATATGAAGAGGCAGAAAAATACTTTCCCTAAACCCCCTTATCAAGGATATAAAGGAAACAAATTTCCACCCCAACCAAACCAATATCAGGGCCCCCAAAAACAAATTAACCATCAACCAACGAATCAATTAGTTGCAGTTCCCACGCCCTCATAGACAATTACTCCCAACTCAAATAGAGAGATAGTTCCAGAATAGAATAATTATGTGGATGATACTAATTCTTGGCGTTTCCCTTGCAAATGCTCATACACCCATAGATTGTCCTAGGGGCAATCTACAATAAAGGGTGGCTGAGTAGAGAAGGATGGATGGCCAGTTTACCACTACTAATAACAATCAAGCCTACTAGTCTCTCGATATGCAGAATTTGGTCCTAGTGGCTCAAATGCAAGGAATGTCCTTGGAACAAGAGGAAGAAATAGCCCTGAAACATGCCTTGTTCTCATGGGTTGAAGATGAATAAATAGTCTTCCTGAATGAAGCATCTACCTCCCAAAGGCCAGTGGTGAAATCTGATTATTACACCAGATCAAAGAGGAGAATGGTGGAGCAGTCAGAGATTGTAAATAGACAAGTCGTGAATAATCCTCCATCTCAAGGGTAAAGAAATGCTGATGTTAGGCAAGAAGTACCCCAGCCAGTACAAGATTAGGGGATTCCTACCCAGATTCAGGAAAAAATGAGGTATCCTTATGTCCAAAAAGCTCAGTCTTTGGGGCTGATCAATGTAGTGGATCAATTAAAGAAGACTCCATCCCAGGTCTCAATATGGGATATATTGGCTATTCTTGAATAGAAGACACTGCTACAAGAAGCTCTGCAAGGCCAAGCAGAGCCCAAAGGTGTTGTTACCAAAGAAGGACCTACTAGAAGAGAAAAGCTCAAAGGCACAGTTCGTCAGCAGACAATGGCCTTTGTGAATGATGCAACACAAGTAAGTAAATCCAAGCCAAAGCCTTTCTATTTGACTCTGATAGTCAGAAAGAAACTCTTGCATAATGCATTAATAGATTCAGGTGCTAACACAACCATGATGCCCAAAAAAATAGCTGATGCTTTGAAAATAAAATATGAACCCCTTGTAAAAGGAGTTATGTAGCTAGATGGCAAAACAGTACAAACTATAGGGAGAATCAAACAACTCCCATTGTAATTATACACATGTCCTAACATAATTATCAAACAAGATATAGTTGTCATATATATAACCCCTATTTTTGGTTTATGTTTATCCAGAGACTTTACAACAAAAATAGGAGGGTATATGTCTCTTGACTGGTCTCACCTCATCCTGAGAACCAGATACGGTTCGAAGATGAAAATTCTATCTGAACCACTGTCCAAAGACCATATCACCAATGAACCAATAATAATATCAGAAGCAGATAATGCCATGTTAAATAAAGAGGAAAGGATTTTTGTTGAAGATCTAGGTGACTGGACTGAGCATGATCAAGAAGAAGAAAATAGCTAGTTGTTGGCAATGATGCATAGTGACCCATATGGGAACTATGACTCTACTAGTTTGGGCACGTACGTCATTTTTGATGAGGACCAGGCAATCCCAAATGTTGTAAGGGAAGAGGCACCCACTACTCAAGAGTCAAAGATCTAGACTTTGAATTTTGATGGGGCTAGAAGTAAACATGGTGTTGGAGTAGGAATTTGTCTTACTACTCCAAATGGTGATACAATTTTAAGGGCTATCCGATTCCAATTTTCTTGCACTAATAATGATGCAGAGTATGAATCTCTAGTACATGGGATCTTGTTAGCCAAGAAAAAGGGAATAAAGAATCTAAAAGTGAAAAGAGATTTAGAATTAATAGTAAAGCAAATCAGAGAAAAGGTAGCAGCCAAAAATGTGAGAATGAAATCCTATAGGCACAGGATTTTGGATTTGATTGAAGATTTTGAAGCTTTTAATATTTAGATAATCCCTAGAAGTCAAAACTCTGAGGTTGATAGGATGGCCTAGATTGGCTCATAGTTTAACCCAACAACTGGCCTATTGGTTAACAATGAGTCAATAAAAGTTATAGTGAGGCCGACCATTCCAGATAATGATGAGAATTGGCAAGTGTTTGAAAATGATGCTCAGGTAGTCTCTTTCTTACAACAATCAGATGAGTTTACTGATTAGTTGCAAACCAAAATTAAAGAGGCATATGGTGATTAGATCATACAATTGAGGACTAATAAGCTCCCCAAGGGATTGATCACCTTAGAAAACTTGTTTGACCCAAAGGATGTAAGCCTGGAAAAGAAAAGGTTCCAGGTAGATAAAGCAGACTACTCTGAAATAGAGGTGAGTGATAGGAAAAGGCTAAAAGTTGGGAATTTTGCAACTCAAGAAGAGAAGGAAAGGCTAATTGAATTGTGCCAGAGATATAACAGAGTCATAGTTTAGAGCTATGAAGACATTCATGGATACAATAGAGACATTATCCAGCACACAATAGAATTGACTGAAGGGTCTAAGCCCATCAAATAGAAACAGAGGCCAGTAAATCCAAGGATTGAGCCTCTAATGGTAGATGAGTTGCAGAAGCTTTTAGATTCTAAAATGATATTTCCAATCAAGCACTCAACTTGGGTATCAAATCTAGTTCCAGTTAGGAAAAAGAATGGAGATGTAAGACTGTGTGTAGTTTTCAGAGATTTAAATAGAGCATCTATGAAAGACCACTATCCCTTACCCTCCATGGAACAAATTATACAAACTATGGCTAGATCAGAGAGGTTTTATTTACTAGATGGTTTCTCTAGATACAATCAAATTTGGCTAGCTGAGGAAGACTAGTACAAAACTGCTTTCACTACTAAATGGGGAACATTTGCCTATGCAAAGATGCCATTTAGCCTATCAAATGCAGTAACCACATTTCAAAGAGCTATGGATATAGCCTTTGGGGATCTTATAAATAAGATCATCTTGGTCTATCTGGATGACCTCACTATTTTTTCAAAAAATGCTGATGATCATTTTGATCATTTAGAATATGTCATCAAGAAATGTCAGGATTTTGGGATATCATTGAATCCCAAGAAATGCATCTTTGTTGTACCTTAGGGCAAATTGTTGGGGCATATAGTATCTAAAGAAGGAGTTTTTATAGATCCTGAGAGAATCATAGCTATAATGAACCTACCTTTTCCAGTGAATAAAAAGGCAGTTCAGTCCTTTTTAGGGAAGATCAATTTCGTTAGTAAATTCATATTTAATTTTGTAGGCTTGGTGAGACCAATAACACTCTTGCTAAAGAAAGACCTAGTCTTCAAATGGACTATAGAAGGAAGGCAAGCCTTTGAAGAGGTCAAGAAGGCTATCTTAGTAGCCCTAGTGCTCAAAAACCAGTTTTTTCCAAGCCCTTCATAATGTATGTCTATGGAGAAGAGTCAAGTATTGTTGTTGTCTTGACTCAAAAGAATGACAGGCTAGAGGGGGAACACCCAATAGCCTTTTTCTCAAGAACTCTCAGGTATTATGAGACCAGAGTACAATTTTGTGGAAAGACAAGCCTATGCCATGGTAAAAGCCCTCAAGAAATTTAGGCATATGATATCAGGGAACAAAATTTTGATACTTGTAGCTCACCCAACTGTCAGATAATACATCATGGAGGGGAAATTATTGAGAAAAGAGCCAATTGGATCACTAAGATCCTTGAATATGATGTAGAGGTCAGACCCACCAAGCTAGTCAAAGGTAGGGGCTATGCCAATATATAACCCAAGAGCTTGAAAAGATGTTACCTAAGGAAGCAGATTCAGAAGGAGAGATAAAGACGGTGCTAAAATTATAAGAGGTTGATCAAGAATCCTAGGTGACAAGCAGGATTCAATTTATGAAAAATGGGATTTATCCAAGAGAACTCACTCAAAATAAGAGGAGATATTATAGGATACAAGGAGTGAATTTTGTTTTAATTGAACAAGTCCTCTTCAGAAGAAATTTTGATGGAAAATTGTTAAGATGTGTAGAACATGCTGAAGCTAAGAGAATACTACACAAAATGCATCATGGAATATCAGGGGGCATTTCTCTGCAAAGACCACAACCATAAAGATAAGTGAGGTAGGATATTTGTGGCCCACCTTATTTGTAGATTGTTATCAGTTGGTTAAAAAATGTCAATCTTGCCAATATTATATGGGGATGAGGAGGAATGTAGCCATACCCCTTAGTCCTATAATTGTGGATGAACCTTTTGCTCAATGGGGTCTGGACTTCATTGGGATGATAAATCCAGTGTCCAGTATGGGTCACAAATGGATATTAACTGCCACAAACTATCTCACCAAATGGACCGAGGTAGTCCCACTTAAGGAAGCAATAGAGAATGTGATCCTATATTTTCTAGGGAGTATCACTACTTGCTTTGGGGCTCCTCGCACCATAATTTTAGATAATGCTAAAGCATTCTTGGGGTCTAAAGTATCAGAATTTGCCTTGAAACATGGAATATATTTGAAAACTTCATCTAATTATTACCCTCAAGGTAATGGTCTAGAAGAATCAACCAACAAGAACCTGATAAGACTCATCAAAAAGAGTAGGGGCTGATCATCACAAAGAATGGCATAAAGTGCTTAATCTAGCACTATGGGCTGATAGAATCATGCCTAAGCAGGTGAACAAAATGTTCCCATATGAATTGGTATATGGAAAGTCTATTGTGATTCCCTTAAGCTTTGAAATCACTACTCTCCAGCTGATCAAATAGATTGAAATTGAAGAAAATGGCCCCATGAAGGTCAAACTCGTAGAACTTTTGGAAGTTCAGGAGAAGAGGGATGTAGCCCATGATTCATTAATTAAGCATCAAGGGATGGTTAAGAACTATTTTGATAAAAGGACTTATAATCCTAATTTTGAAGTAGGCTCAATTGTTTTGAAATTGGATGTAAGGGCCGCCAAGTTGGGTTAGCATACTAAATTTAAAGCGTTATGGACTGGCCCGTATAAAATTCACACGTGCAAGCAGAAGAATTCATTCAAGCTAGAGTCAATGGAAGGAGAGCCTAAGAGATTCCTGTAAATGGAATCTATTTGAAGTATTTTAATTGACTTGGGTCTCTAATGTATTATAGTTAAATTCTTTCCCTTTCTCACATTGTTTTTTTTGTTGTTTTCCTGCTTTTCCTTTTAATAAGTGTTTTAAACACATGTCGATGGCTCTTTTAAAGCTATATATTTCACAATTTTGATCTAGAAAAAGGTGGAGTTTTCTTTTTGAGTAGGCTCAAAAGTCTTGGGGGTCGTCAGTGATTGTAGAGTAAAATTTTTTACTCTATATTGTATTCTGATTCTCAGTCGTGCACTACAGTTTTGTTCCTGCATACCTTGGTCGTGGCAGCATAAGCTTTCAAACGAAGTGTGGGTTGATTTATTTTGATTCATTTTCTATCTAAGTATCAAAGTGCAGTGGAGGATACCAAGTGTTAATGTCTGAGTGTGGGTTATCTTTCCCCCTTTCTATTCCCTTCATTTCATTTTGCCTAAGTATCGAATTCAAGCGGAGGCTGCCAAGTGTCACTTTTTGAAACTCAGAGCTGGCCAGTTGGCATCACCCAAGACACTTTCCATAAATTTTAGGAAGGCCGTGAAATGTGCCACATATCTAATAGTAGCTAAGTGGAACACACCATGTGGGCACTCGTGTTTCATGTACTTTTGGTGAAAGGGTTTAATAAGCTAAGCAACAAAATCATGTGGAAGTGCCAATTGTCAGTCGCAAAAGGCCCTGGGCATATCTTCCCAAGGAAAGTGGAAGTCACCATGTGTCGGCATCTAAGAGATAGTCAATTCAATGTCAGGGTTAAATGTTTTGGTTCAACATTTTAGTTCAATACCTCGGTTAACATGTAAACGGCGTGTAATGTTGAACCGTTAAACCATTGAACCATTTTGGTTCATCAGGCAGTTCAAGGGAGTGTCCCAAAACCAAAGGGGTCAAGTACCTTTTTGGAAGGAAAAGAAGCATCATTCCATTTTGTTTAAGTGTTAAAGTACAATAGAGGTTGCCAAGTGTCACTCTCTAAGCCCCTTTCTACTCCATCCCTAGAAACAGTGGAAGATGCCACATACTCCTAGTAGGAGAAGTGGAAGATGCCACATATCTTCCCAAGAATAGCGGAAGCCACCACATGTTAGCTTCTGGGAGATCATCTTCAAGCTTCATTGTCGAATATAAAATTGTGGTGGGTCTCAGGTGTTATTTCAAAGGTGTTGAAGGTGGAGCGTTCATGAGCAACATAGCTAAGGAGAAGCAGAGTGATCCGCGTGTCTTCGATAAATCAGGCAAAAAGTGCCAAGTGTTGTTCTTTGGTAATAATAAAATTTTTAGGAAATTGACTAAGTGTCCTCTCCCATTTCAACAAAACAAAGTGTTTTGTGTATCTGTTACAGCAAAGTGAGATGGAGGTAAACTTGGTGGGAGTTATTTCTGGTAGATGGAATAGTTCATTGAGTAGAATTTTGGGGCCTACAAACATTAAAAGGGTCATTTTTTTGTCCCCTATAAGTGGGAGAATGGACAGTTATGTGGCTATGTAGGTGATGGAATGAGGAAATTCAAGCATAGAGGGAGGTACTAGACATGAATCGACATGCCACAGTCAGGACAGCCTCCCCGGCCCAGCATGGCCCTTTCTGATAAGACCAAGATACATTCAAGGCATTGAATGTGCTGAATGTGGCACTATTTTATCTATAAAATCCAAAGCTATAAGGGGGCATTGTAGACAAAAAAGGAAGGATTATATAGTTTTAGATTTTCTAGAGTCTGTGACCAAGTAATATCATTTGCTTTTGTCTCAATTTCTTGAGTTGTAAAGTCTACATAACTATACATGTTTCTGTGCCTCTTATGTGGCTGAATGAATTAAGAAGATTAAACTCTATGCCTTGGTTGATATTATCTGTGTTATTTACAAAATTTTTCAATACTGTATATTTCTAGAGTTGTGATTAGGAATGCAATTTGCTTTTGTCTTATTTTCTTGAGTCAAAAGCTCTACATAACTGTATGTGTTTCTGCGCCTCTTATGTGATTGGAAGATTCTTACAAGAAGATTGAACACTATGCCCTTGTTGACTTTTTTTACATCTCAGCAAAAGAAGCCTCTGTTATGAGCCTCTGTTTCTATTATTTCAATCTTTTACATTGATCATGCACTTGTCTGCTCTTAAATGTGAATGAATCCTATATATAGTCTCATTGTGCTCAGGATTAAGATCAAATTACACTCAGGCACATCGCCATAGTTAGGTTTCAATTCTTACATTTGCATTTCTATTTAATCTTCTATCCTTTTCCCCACACCCAATACAAAAGAAGAGACTAGCTTCTCTAAAATCTAGAGGTTGTTTCAAGCCACAATATCCCATAGCTTGAAACTTCCCATTTTTGTTGATTAGAATCAAGTGCAATTTTCATCATCAACAGTTATGAAATGGTTGTTATAACTCATCTAAAAAAAATTGATGCTTCATCTTTATATGTTGTACATATTAATTTATTCTTCTATCTTTTGTAAAAATTTAGTGAAAAAAATATATAATAGGAAGTACATAGACATCATAGATCCTATCTCTCAGATCTTGTACAAAACTTTGCATAATATAGGTTTGTAATTACACTTCTAATATATTATTCCTTCTCTTATTTTCTATTTCCCTTGTCTCCTTCAACCATAATATATCTCTCGATCTCTTTCATTAAAACATATCCTTTTACAATAACCCATTTAATCTATTAAGTGTGTTTGTTTAGTGAGTCTCATCTTGGGCACCATATTAGTGATATGAGAGCATACACACTTCATATCATCTCACAATCATGTCAAATTTATATCTAAAATACTTTTATATCTTTATGCCCACTAATAGGAGGTCTTTTTAGAAGAAGTTAGGGCACAAAAATTGTGACCTTTCATCATACTTTCCTTCACATCATCAAATAGCATACAAATCAACTTCAAAAACACCAAATTAAGAAATAGTTTATAAAATGATAGAGGATGATTTTTTAATGAAATGGGAGGAATCAGAAGAATGTCATGCATGTGAATGAGAGATTATTGTTAAATTACTTATACAACTTTGAATCTTAATGTACTAGTCATGTATACTAGATGTTTCCACTATGCCCAATTATATGTAATTCATATGATACTATTATAAGACATTTCATATAAAAAACATCAGAGCAGACATATTATAGTGGTAAAGTTAGTGTGGTGATGATTTAGATATCTTCATAGTGATGAAATTAGCAAGTTTCAGCTCTTGAAATGAAGAGGTTTATCATAGATAACAAGATCATCATTATTTTCAAGGTGATAGTTATGCAACCACCAATGTATATGTGGTGGTTGCATAACCTCCCCAATATTTTTAAAACCTCTAGTTTGCATACACTAGTGATTTTATCACCATACAAAAATATTAAAATTGAACAATTGTAAATATTTATTCTTCTCATTTTCAATTCGTATAATATTTTTACTAGGGTTTAAATTTGAGAGAGAATAAATATGGGTTTTATACAATAATAAGGCATCATAAGATAATGATATGTCTTTTAGTTGGATTCACATTACAAGTTAAAATATAAAGTCTTTTGTTCTTTTTATCGCATTTTTTCCTAGTTATAAAATGTTGGTTCATACATGTTGGAGTCAAGAGAAGTGTCTAATAGTTGAAAAGTATTCTTATGTGGAAGTTTAGGATAGAGTGGTAGTGATAATTATATCTATGAACTCCAAATTTGGTTGTACATTGTAAATTATTTTTATTACATAGAGGAATGGGAGTGAAGTTTCTCCACCCACTAGAGTTTTCCTATATCAAGTTTCTCTAGGGTAACTCTTGTTCTCATTGTGAGATTTTTTTATGCTTATGCTTCATGTTCATGTGAAATATGTTGTACATTTCATTTCTAATACTAGTTCATCTATGTCATATTATGTTGAAAAGCTTAAAACAATCATATTATAATCATTATTGAGATAAGAGTCATAAAATTCATGTAGATGAAGCTCAATGTGGAATATACACCTAATTTATGGATCAATCACTTTGCTCAACTTTTTAATTATGTTCATACTCTTGTCGACAAGTCTCATTCACAACAACATTTTTTATTATCACACATTGCATAAGGGATAATTCAATCTCTATACATCTCTATTTTTTAATAGAAAACATATGTAGGTACCTTAGAAAATTGAATTAATATAATATGTTCATAATAGGTAGTTAATCATTTCTCTTATAAATAAAATATTACATTCTCTTTTCTGAAACTTTACTTATTCATAAATAAATGGTGAGATAACTATTTAACTTCACATGAATATGATGCCTTAGAAACATCCAAGATATCTATAATGGTATCATAGAATCATACAAATAAATTTATTACCCTTCCAAAAATTAGGATGACCAATACATCAAGTTCTCATAGCTACAACATAGTCATGATCAAATGATATAGGATTACATAAAAACTTTTCATACTTTAGTTTTAAAATATAATGTTCAAAATTTTGAACAAAGTGTCATTTTGGATTATAGGTTAATCTTGAGACCATTTGTCCAATCTAACATGGATTTCCTTTAGATATCCTCCATTGAATAAGTTTATAGATTTATAAGAAAAAATATTCCAACCAAGTCTCAATACAAAGCATAGTGTAAGTGAAACAGTTGTAACCTATCTTAGTCTATGAAAAAAATGGATAGGACTGTGTAATATAGATGACCATGGTTGAGATGGATAAAAAAAATTAGTGGTGATGATTTGACCCACGTTCTATTGGTGGGGTGAACTATACTTGGTAGTGGTGACCTTGTGATTTGGTTGGCTTATGATGGATATTTTAGGATAGTATGGAGTAGAATGGGCTTCAATAGTTTTTAAAATCCATAAAAATTCATAAGCTATTGATCCCTCCTTTACATGTGCTCTACTTGATTTTAATTAATTCTCAAAGCCTTATACAAACATATTTTTTTATTTTTCAGAGAAGCAATGTCCTTGGAATTTTGACCTTTTAAGTTCCAAGTGTAGCTGTAGAGTCTAAAAATAGTTGGAGTGGCTATGGACTTTGACAACTATTGGAGTAGCCTTGGAGTTTGAAAACTATCAGAGTAGACTTTCACTCAAATGGAAGGCCATCTAAATCTTGTTATATAGATACTTAAATTAAGGTCTTGTTTAGGTAAATCTCGCATTGGTATTTAGAATATGCCTTTAAAGTCATTGCTAATAAGGGAAATCAGGAAGTGATGGGATTTATTCTTAATTATAACAAATGTTCTATGTGTAGGTAACATTAGTTTAGATAGATGACCTTGATTTATAGCTTTAGGGCTCAATCTTGTGGTCTTTACAAGGTTATTATTAGCAACCATGCCCTTTTATTTTTTTTTTGGCCAAAGGAACACTACCATATATGTCATAAAGTTTCAGTTTTTGGTGGACATCTTGTATTGTTCAATTTTTGGTAGAGATATTGTATTATTCAGTTGATAGCTAGACAAATTAATTTAACCTCGATAGTGGTTTGGCATCATTCATAGGGTAAAATAGATATGTCATATGGATATATCATAGGTAAGGAGACATCATTTCCTAGGTCTATGAAATGTTGAAATGGAAGAAGAACTAGCATATTATTCTAAAGATTATCATAAAGGCATGGATATTTACTTAGTGGATGGTTGGGAAAATAAATAGAATAGTGATGGTTCAATTCTCCCCTTCTCTTAGTTTATGGAGGGTCACAAACTTATATGGAAATTATTTTCATCTATTGGGTAATGGTTTTGGTCTTGGAGGTAATGGATGGACTATTAAGGGGTTAAATAAGTCATTTTCTACATTCTTGAACTGGTAGGGGACAAGGTCCAAATAAAAACAAATTATTTTATTCAATCCACTTGATATAGGAGTTCTATGGATCTTTAGACTAATGATGCCATCGGGACATCTGATGATTAATTTAAACCCTTGGGTCACATTTTGGTTTAGGGATATGAATGAAATGTGGTATTCACTAATGGTTGATGAAAAAATGGAGTCAATGTAGGATCCTTGTTAGAGTAGCTTCTAAATATGTTGGATGATGGGCACAAACTACCAACTAATATGAAGGAGAAGATATTGGATTTTTCTAAGGCAGTCTCAAGGATGAAAGTTAGAATACATGTGAAGCTTTTGGGGAAAAGAGTAAGACTCATTCTAGGGGAGGATATTAATATGGACAAAGTTTTAAAGTTGATGAAAATTTCTCTGATTAATTATTTTTGTGGAAGGAGAATCTTAGCTAAGAATTTAGAATTTTGGTTGGTTGAATTTTGGAGGTCAGTTCTTGCATATATCCCAGTCTCTCATATATTAATAAGGGGTTCAATTTTTTTTTTTCAAATATTAAGATGACGTGAAAATGTTTTTGAGACTAGATGGTTCAAGGATCATCCCCTTTAACTCTAAATAAGTGGTCATCGAGTTTTGATCCTAGGGTGAATAAGTCCTTGACACACCCTATTTGGGTTATGTTTCTAAGATGACCTTTGGAGGATTGGAATGTAGAGGTATGTAAGGCTATTTGGGATAGCATAGGGAATTTTATCAAGGTGAATGATAGCTACCTAAAGAAGTATTCTAAAATGATGGCTAGAATTTTAGTTAAACTAGATCTAAAGGAGAGATTGAAAGAAGAAATAGAACTAGATTATGATCCTTGGAGACATATTAAATCCTTAGAATATGATGGTATTACTTTTAGGTGTGATATATTTCATGCCTATGGCCATCAAGTAAGTAATTTATCTCTACAATTCACTCTCAAATAATGGAGGAGGAAGTTGATATTTAATTTTAGGATCAAAAGTGAGAAAAAGGAAATTAATACACTAGAAGTTGGCCAATAAATGGAGGTTGATAGTAGTGGTGAAAGCTTAGATAAAATGGTGGAATCAAAATAATTGAGATAAAAACTATCCTTTGGGGAGAATCAACATTGAAATAGGTTGGGAGAGGAATAATTTATGCTGAAGTCTACTTTACACTCGTTTGTGCATGTTTTTATTTCTATTAATTGGGATGTGATATTGTTGGATCCCATTATCATTTGTCACTCTCATCCATTGAACAAGAGAATGATCCATATAAAATCCTAGTTGTGGTGTAGTCAGACCATATTACAACATTTTTGGAAAGGAGATATGAGCTGGGGGTTCCCAAGGGAGGATTGGGGAAAAATCTAGTAAATAATAAGAGAGGAGATGGGAGATCAATGAAAGATATAAATATAATGGAGTGTTTCATTTAGATGATGATGGGAAGGTCAGATTAGTGACCATTCAAGATAGATTGGTTAGGATGCATGGGTGATTTTATAATTTAGAATGAGTTGAATCATTACTTGCTTCAAACCAACTGCGATATCTTATATAATTTTGACTAGTGATTAAAACTATGGAATATTATAGCATAGAAAGAGGCATAATAAGTTATAATATGGCAAAGAGTTATAATTCAGGGAGAGGTCAGATATCCCATTTATCCCAAGAACAATCCAAAGATGTGAGATAAATCCAATAGGGAAAATGAAAAAAACACTTTTAGGGGCCCTTAGAGTGGGGAAATACCTGAGGAGGTGTAACCGATGATAATTTTGTCTCTTAACATTAGAGGGATGGAAAACCATTTAAAAAATACTTACACTTAAGAGATTGGTCAATTTGCATAATCTAAACTTGGTCATGGTTCAGGGGGCTAAGAGGGAAGGGACAAATATTATTGGGGATTTATCAATCATCCTAAAATATTAGGTTTTTTTCCATGGATTCTACTACAAGCTCTAGGGTATTGGTTTCAGGTTGGAGGAAATCTTATTGAAGGCTAGTCAGATCTCTTAGTTTTGGATTCTGGCTTGCGGTGTAATTTCATTCTATGGATTTAGGAAAAACCTTAGTTGTGGAAAATATTTATGGGCCTTATGATGAAAGAGTCACTTTTTGGGAAGTCGTGTTTTCACAAAACATATTGGGAGATGAAATACCATAATTGGGGGAGATTTAAACTTCACCACTAAAAGAGCTCCACTAGTTGATTACTTTATACACAAATTCGAGGAGGCTAGGTTATTGTACATGGAACCTATCAAGTTGGTACCTACTTGGAGTAATATGAGATTTGGTATAGGTAGAGTGGCTAAGAGACTTGGTAGGATTTTAATCTCTAATTAAGAGAATTAAATCATGAGTGTCTTCAAGAAGAAATTTTGATCACCTTCCCATACTATTGTAGATCAAAAATAAGTAGATTAAGCCTTAGATCCCATTAAAATTCAATCCATAGTGGTTGAATGTGGATAAATTCATCCAATTGGTTTATGATGAGTGGGTATCCTTTGATACCATCTCCATGAATTTGAATCATCTATGATTTTCAGCCAATTTGAAAAGAGTGAAGAAGGTTGCAGGCATATGGGTCACTATCAAGCATTAACAAGTTAAAAAATATATTTTATATGTGGAATAATAGATTTATAATATCTATAGTTAGGATTTAGAAAATATTTTTGATGAGGCTTTCTAAAAAGGGATTAAATAACTAGAGCTAAAGAAAAAAGAAATGTTGAAAACTTTTGAAGCATAGTGGAGATTATAAAGTAGAGCCTTGTGGTTGGAAATAGTGATGAAAACACAAAATATTTTTAGAGTTTTAATAATCACCACAAAAACAGAAATACTATCTTCGAAATGAGAAAGGAATATGGTTTTATTATCTGAACCTTTCAAGAGATATCTAGTTTTGGATTATCTCACATTGAAAAATTGTATAAGGAACATGTTAGATTCAACATAGTGGAGATAGTTAAAATATCTACATTTTCCCCAAGATTAATAAATAATGTAGATAATGAGAGGATTGTTGAGGATGTGTATAAGGAAGAGCTGAGGTCTGATCTAACTAATTTTTAAAAAGATAAAAGTCTAGGGCCTGATGATTGGATGATTGAATTCTCTAGTGGGTATTTTAATTTACTTATTGTTGTCTTGTTAAGGTTGGTGGGGGAGTCAAGATGAACATGGAATATCCTAGGGGATTTAACTTCCACTTTCATTTCTCTTATTCTAAGTAAGGACACCTTGGTGTTAGTAGAGGTTCCTGGGTACACTAGAACATGCGAATTATAGGGATAACTCCTTCAATTTGAGGAAGAGCTTGGAAGAAAGGAAAATTATTACTCAGTATTTAGATTTTCTCCTAAGATCGTAAAGGTTTATACAATATTGAGTAATCCTATGACTATCTATGTTGATAGATATTTAATTGTGAAACTTAGATATGATGACATAGTTGTCAAAATTGTAGAGAAAAGACCTTGATACTATTCATTAATATAATAAGAGTTCAAATAGATGAAATTAATTTACAAATGGTTATAGTTGAATATTATCAATTCATGAGGTAATTATGCAATATCACCTGACTTCACAATGAGTTGATAACGTCAAGTAGAAGATAAAACCCATTTCATAAGAGATAGTCTTGTAACACAAATCATTACCCAAAAGATATATCTCACATAAGAAGTGCATATTTATTATATTAGCAATAAAATATTAAATCAGCGTACAATATTCATATCGCATTACACTTTCATCCTAGAGATCCTAGGATTTACTCAAAGGGCCCAAAAACAATATTAACCAATACTATCCAACACTGTCTAAGCCATTATACTATAATCCAAAATAATACATAATCCTAAAAATTATATTGTTATAAACATGAAATCTATACTTGGCATCCATGTATGTCAACCTATATTTTATTGTTAAATATTCCATATACCTGATTCTAGCTGGAAATAGAATATCTCTGTAACAATCTTGTAGAATAAACATTAACCAAAAAGAAACCATGATCCCTATCCATGTGTCCCATTCATAGATACGATCAGTTAATTTATACATTCCTTAGCTAACACTTTCCTAGACTTAAATTTTTGTCTCATACTGAGATACGACTATAAAGAACTAGGAGTTCATAGAACAAAAAGTAGGTAGAATACATACAAATTGTAGATCGATCAAAGTGTCATTTACTATTTTTAACCCATTGTGCACTACTTAGCTACTTTCACAAGTTTTTAACTAAGTAGAAAACCAACCTACCTCCCTTTAAGGTTTTTAATATACTAACCATGTGAGTTCCTTTAGTCCTACCAAACAAAAAGGATGACAAGAAAAATTTCAAAATTCCCCACTGTAAAAAAACTTAATTGGATGGAAGAGGCATCAATGGAGGAACTGATGCATTTGATGGTTACAAAGTGGATGGAACACTTTGAAAAGATCTCAAAGTAGTAGTATTTATCTATCAAAACTATTAATGGAGTTTACTAGGAATAATAATGACAGGGACATCAATGAGTGGAGTGATGGTACTATCAAATTTAGGCATGCACATCTTATAATTCTGCCAATCAATCAAATAATCTTGAATGCTACACAAGAGAGCCTAAAAATGAATATGAGCATACAAAAATTGTGAAATATCACTATCCATAGTAGAAGAGAGAGTGTATTTAGAATTATTCATTTTACCAAAGATGTCTGCATGCAGATGAGTGAGATTTTCAACATGGTGTTATGCTTAAACCCTCAAAATGTTATTGCACAACATCTAAGTTTTCCAAGCCTATAAATAGTACATAAATGAGTCTCGATCTTGTATAGATACTTGAAACATAGATGAAAACCCAAAAAAAGTGATAGTTGGATCATGTATGGTGGATTTATAAGAACTCATAGTGGTGAATTCATGGAGTGAACCATTCCATACCACATCCAGTTGGGATTTCTAATTGATCAACCAATCGGCCATAGTCATGGCTTGACCAGTCATAGTAGTCAGTCAACTTGATAGAGCTCTAAGAGTTCACATAACTCATATGAGTCCTTTGGATATCCTAAACTTGAAATTCAAAATGATTGACCTATTAGTAGCTCACCCAATCCTGCATAAGCTATGCCACCAACTTTGGAATTTTCATGCGATCTAGCATAAAACTAGGGACCACAACTTGAGAATAAAGGGTGGAGAAGGATTCTTCAATAAAATTAATAGTGTTTCTTAGCACACTTTGTAGCAAAAATTTATCATGCTACAATTGGGACACCCCATTATTTAATTAAATAATAGTCTACATAATAAACTCCTAAAAAATAGAAGCACCTTCTAACTGCTTAGCCAAGGAATGTTTAGAAACATTGAGAGATTATTCAATGGTGGGTGGAGGAATAGTAGAGACAATAATAGAGGTCATGTTGGGAAGGTGATATAATGGAGCAAGGGGAAATGAAAATATTATTCTATAAGAAGGAGGGAAATAAATATCCATGAAGGTTAAGTGTTAAAACTAGGATGTCATAGAAGAATCAGGTTTTGGAAAGGCCTAAAATAGGGTTGGGCTAGATGGAGAAGAGGAAGATGTGGAAGGTGGAATCCTAGAATAATGAAAAGACTACCTAATCATCTAAATAGACTTTTAAAAAATCATGGATGAAATCCTTAAATGTAGCTATAATATCCCTTGAGAAAATTGCAAGTGAATTTTTTATTCCAAACAACATTACCTTATATGCACAAGAACCCCATTTTATTGAAAAGGTAATTTTGGATCCATCTTCTTATGTGATTAGAATCTGATGGTACCCACTGAAACCATCAAAAAAGTAATACACCTTGTGAGCTGTGACTGCTTCTAAAACTTGATCCATAAATGAGATAGGGAAAGGGTCATTAACACAAGATTCAATTAAAATATGATAGTCTCCACAAGCTCTTATATCACTAATATTATTTGGTTGAACCACCATAGGACTCACCTAGTCATATTTCTCCATAGGAAAAATAATTCTAGTCTCCTGCATGTGGTCTAATTTAGCTTTGACCTTTAGCTTCATGTTTGGGTTTAAATAGTATGGTATTTTCTTAATCGATCATGTGCACTCCTTCAGTTCAATTCACATCTGCCCCATAGATGGGTCCACACCCTTGAATTTAGTAAAAGTGGTTAGGAAGACATCCTCATAATCTTGTAGAAGCTGTAGTACTTAAAATATGCCTTCTTGTGACCAATAATCACTAATATGTGCCAATTTTTGAATGTCCTCGATCCTAATATTCTCAATGCAATCCTTCAAGAGTTCATGGTAAATATTGTGTTCTTCTTTAGGAATGAAATCATATAATAGTCATTCAGATTCTCATTATGGAATGTTAAGATGTTGTAACCTTTCTTCTTTAGATGATTATGTGACTAGACCTAGAAGTGTCTCAACTTCCCATTTTAGTTTAAATAATTTTGTAAGAGCCATATCATCCTCCTCAGTTGACTCTATTTTCCACTCATATTTGTATTTTATTATATGACATGGTTAAATAAAGACCTTTGCCTTGTCCTTATCTAATTTATAGGCCTGTAGAGCTTTATTCAAATCATAGGTTGCATTGTGGGAGGATGATGAATCAGTTAATCCATCTAAGTCTTCAATCCTCCCAAGGAATAGAAAAACATTTAGATTCTACAATGCCTTGTGTGTCATAGGGTTGTCATATTAAAAAATAAATTGTTAGGTTGTGGACCTAAAAGCTTCAACTGTTAAAAACATGGAGGAGGTTGCTGAGTTCTAGGAAGACCGGCATCGGCATAGTATAGTGCAGAGGGCAACTGACATCGGCAGGTGTGAACTGAAGACAACTGGCATCGGTAGGAGGTTGGCCAACATCGGTCACCTCCAGGTAGATAGGGACCGATGTCAATCGCCTGTGGCGGTTCCAGAACTATTCGTTGCACGGATAGTTAGTTTGTTGAACCGAGTGTTTGCATGTAAAGACTATTTTTGGTCTTGAGTTGCGAGTCTAATTATTGTAATTAAGAATTTCTAATTATTTTATGCATGAGATCTATATAATAGACTCATGGGCTGTAGTGTAAATGTGTGCTAGAGAGTAAGAGAGCAAAAATAGCTCCTTCAGAGTGAAGAGAGCAATGGTGTGTTCCTCCTAGTTCCAAAGGGGTGCTGAGAGTGTATAATCAGGGAGAGTTGCAGGGTATGCAAGTTCTACTAGAAGATCCACCGGGGTACTGGTTGAAAAATCATAAGGACTTGGTGAGGCAAGGACAAGGGTTCTTCAGGGTGTAGAGACATCTACATGGTGAGTAAGGTCTGTTGATTTATAGGTGGCAGTAAGAGCAGGGAGATCTACTTAGAGTATAGTTATGTGCTTGGTGTACTGGCATCATTGTTACTGATTGGTGGAGGTGAACATCAACTCTATGCTTGAGTTGATTGTTGTGACCATGATTGAGAGAGGAAAGTGTTGGAGGAGAATTACTGGTGAACCCTAGAAGTGTGGGAGCTCTAGAGGTGTGAGAAGAAGTGTGGCAACTTCTTTATTGTATTTCCTTCTGTATGAGTATTAATACAATTGGGTATTGTCTCTCATATTCTGTGTTGTTTCATATTTCTAGTTACTTATCATTCTGGTTAAATTATGTGTTTAGTTTCTAATACAGAGGTAATCATATATATATACTCTTATTGTGGAGAGTAGGATCCTGACAGTTCGTATCAGAGCCTGGTGGTAGGTTCAGTGCTGATACCACTGACACGTGGTATCAGAGCTTTTGGTTGGGTTACTAATAGGTGGTTTCAGATCTGGTTAGTGTTTGTTGATTATAGGGTACTCACAGGGGTTTCTATTTGAGTGGGAGTATAGCAATGGTAGAAGAAAATAAGCTACGAATCGAGAAATTGAATAGCACGAATGGTCTGATTGATGGAAAGAAAGAGCAGGTAAATAAAGATTGTTGGTTGGTAGAAGATCAGCATGAATGAAAGGTAGGAGCAGATGTTGCAGGTGATGTTGCACAAGTTGTTCTAGATAAAGTAGAATCTTGGTTTATAAATTCTGTTGCCTCTTTCCATGTAGCCTAAAATAGAGCATCTTTTCATGAGTATGTCCAGGGAGACTTTGGAGAGATTTATTTAGGGGTTGGTGAGCCTTGTCAAATTATTGACGAAGGGAAAGTGAAGCTGAAATTGTAGATGGGTAACACACAGGTGTTGAAGAAGGTCATGCAGGTCCCAGTCTTGGAGATGAGTCTAATTTTTTCAAGAAAGTTGGGTGATGAGAGATGCACAGTAACTCTCATAGCGGATGCACTTGAATTAGATGGTGGTAAGAAAGTAGGTATCCTTTATCTATCTACTTATATTATTGATTCACCTTTTGTTGTAGAGATGTGGCTTTGTAGGCTTGGTCACATATGTAAGAGGGGAATGCAAGTTTTTAAGCAGAGGTCAAATGTCTTTGACAAACTTAAGAATTGGAAAGCCTTCGTTTTCATGGAGGAGATGACAAACAGAGATTAGTTGAGGGGACTGAATTATTCTAAGTAGGGTTGTGTTAATTTGAATAGGGTTATGACCCAAAAGGAGCCCATGGGTAAAAGTCATCACTCACCAGCAAAACATAGAGACCGACATCGGTTAGAAAATTGACATCGGCATCCTTTTAGGGACCAACATCAACTATGTGTAGACTAACGTCAGCAACTCAGTTACAGATAGACACCAACGTTGGTCATGGAGAACCGATGTCGGTGATGAGGTAGTCACATGGAACTGATGATGATCGGGTGTAGACTGAGATGTGACTGACATCAGTCACTGAGATGGATTTTTGGCGGACAACAAGCTGTCAAGGAGTCTCAAGCACCCTTATGGAGGACTGAAAGGGTAAGTAAGCCTCAAATTTGTCATTTCCCTTCTTTACACTACTTGTTGATCACTGATGGTCAAGAATTAGGAAGTCATTAAAGAAGCAAAGCAGGTAGATCTAGGAAACAGTGGGAGCTTGGCATGGATGAGGATTGTGACTCCTTGGAGAAGAACCAAACAAGAGTTTTTGGGTGGAGTTGCCAGCTGGAAGAAAGCGCTAAGAGATGAATGGATGTTCAGGATGAAGAAGAGTGGGAATGGACACGTGAGACGGAAGGCCAAGGTATATGGTCTTAAGGTAGCTACAAGATAGTGGTATAGGTTTGACAGGTGGATGACAAAGCATGGCTTTAGTCAATGTCAGTGTAAATACTATGGTTTTTTTCTTTACCAGGTGGATGATGAGTCACGACATTATCTTGTTATTGTATGTGGTATGGTTGCTTATTGCAGGGTTACACATGTAGGGAGTTTATGAGATAAAAGGTAAAGTTAGTTCATAGGTATGTCATGAAGAATTTGGTAGCAACAAAATTCTTTAGCATAAGAGACATGGAATATCATAGGTTGATTTTGTCTCCAGTGGGAGCTGATGTGAAGAAGGTGTTAGCAAGCTTCAAGATGCAGGATGCAGAATCGATAAGCACACCAAGGGCTAGATAGTTCAAGCAGAGCTTAGAATAGTGTTCGAAATCACATGAGGTCTAGTGTAGACCTGAGTTTTCCCAAGCAGTGAGAGTTGTCAAAAAGTTTGGAGCCAATTCAGGGAAGGTGGATTCTCAGGTATCTGAGAGGGATTAGAAGTAGGTCAACATGCTATGCAGGGTCAAGTTATTTTCTACATGGGTTTGTAGATGCAGATGCGGTAGGTTACTTGGATGATAGGTGTAGTGCACCACAGGGTGTGTGGTGGTTGGTCTTCAGGATTGAGCTTGAAGAGGGATACAAGCCAGGGAACAAATTAGATGATGTACAAGTACATGTATAGTTGCAACTATTTATCTCCAAGTGGGAGATTGTTAGGTTGTGGAGCTAAAAGCTTCAACTATTGCAAACATGGAGGAGGTTGCTGAGTTCCAGGGAGACTGGCGTCGGCGTAGTATAGTGCAGAGGGAAACTGACATCGGTAGGTGTGAACTAAAGACAACTGGCATCGACAGGAGGTTGATCGACGTCGATCACCTCCAGGCAGATAGGGATCGATGTTGGTTTCCTGTGGTGGTTCTAGAAATGTTCGTTGCATGGACAGTTAGTTCATTGAACCGAGTGTTTGCATGTAAAGATTATTTTTGGTCTTGAGTTGCGAGTCTAATTATTGTAATTAAGAATGTCTAATTATTGTATGCATGAGATCTATATAATAGACTCATGGGCTGTAGTGTAAATGTGTGCTAGAGAGTAAGAGAGCAAAAATAGCTCCTTTAGAGTGAAGAGAGCAATGGTGTGTTCCTCCTAGTTCCAAAGGGGTGCTGAGAGTGTATGATCATGGAGAGTTGTAGGGTATGCAAGTTCTATTAGAAGATCCACTGGGCTACTGGTTGAAGAATCATAAGGACTTTGTGAGGCAAGGACAAGGGTTCTTCAGGGTGTAGATACATCTACATGGTGAGTAAGGTCTGTTGATTTGCAGGTGGCAGGAAGAGCAGGGAGATCTACTTGGAGTACGGTTGTGTGCTTGGTGTACTGGCAGCGTTGTTACTGATTGGTGGAGGTGAACATCAACTCTATGCTTGAGTTGATTGTTGTGACTGTGATTGAGAGAGGAAAGTGTTGGAGGAGAATTACTGGTGAACCCTAAAAGTGTGGGAGCTCTAGAGGTGTGAGAAGAAGTGTGGCAACTTCTTTATTGTATTTCCTTCTGTATGAGTATTAATACAATTGGGTATTGTCTCTCATATTCTGTGTTTCATATTTCTATTTACTTATCATTCTAGTTAAATTCTGTGTTTAGTTGCTAATACAGAGGTAATCATATATATACTCTTATTATGGAGAGTAGGATCCTGACATAAAGGTCTCACTGAAATTGCTTTGAACCTATGCCCAATGTCTTGTCTCCCTTCTGTGCTCCTAATGGATATACC
Organism: Torreya grandis; assembly: GCA_037957365.1. Lineage (NCBI taxonomy): Eukaryota > Viridiplantae > Streptophyta > Pinopsida > Cupressales > Taxaceae > Torreya > Torreya grandis. Next base: position 287,925 of record JARHVA010008153.1, read on the forward strand.
AAGTAGTAGGAAGGGTGCATAAAGTGTAATTTAATATATGTACCCAATACTTTGGAGAGATAACCTCTATAGTCTAGACCTCAATGCATCAGTAAATATGAAGCTCAAAGAAATCCCCTGTATGAAATATTCACCAATCCTTCCTTACTCCATTTAGTAATTAGAACTGATCTAGAGGTATTTCATAGACTTCATCCCATTTCATAAGTGCCTCTTTATCTACAAACCACCAGTTTACAACAATCCCCTTCAATGCTTGTGCTAGAGAACTAACTCTTTGGTTGATGTCAGGAACATATTGTTTGAATCGCATAATAAATTGACCAACATCGTCAATGGCAAAGTAGTGTGGTAGTTGGTGTTCTATTGTAAAAACCATGCATAGAGGTCATACCTCATGGTCACCCTTCATCCAATTGAAAATGTGAGTTTCATAATCTCCACTTACTAAATAAGCACTATCCCAAGGTATCATTCCTTCTCTCATTGGTTCTATGTAATCTTGATCTATTTAACTAGCTTGTTATAAAAAATCTATGTTTGACTAAGTTGGTGACCTTATAGACATAAAATGTACATTATCTACAAATAATGGTGGAATCTCCACACGTGGAAACATAGAATTAAGAGGTAACTCCTTTAAACATAATGGTACCTTGGGTAGGCTTGTGTGATTATAGAAGAAGACACATTTAATATATCACAAGGCCAATCATTTATCTTCAACATTCACCTTCATCCAACTATTCTCATTGCAGACATAGGGAGAATCTAGCTCTCTAGGAATATAATATGTTTTTTGTCTATCCTTATTTAAATGAATCAATATAACCTTATCTCCCTGATGAGGTTATAATTGATTGATTACTATATTGATGGTCATGTGACCATCATAAGCCCATTTTTCTTCAATGAGTGCAGGATAATGCATCTCATCCATTTTCATATCTATGATTTCAAAGTCACCACACAAGCTCAATTATATGACTTTGATCTCTATGTCCTCCAATTAACCAATTGGTTCAATGTACCCATATTATACAAGACTCAGTGTAACTAGGCTGTAACTTAGCATAGGTTGGCCAGTAGTAACCCATGTTGATTGAGGGATCATAGTGATAGTGTTACCAAAATTGAACACTGCATTGGGTACCTTATACCCTCATATTTCAATGTCCATCCTTGAATCAACATCTCATGTTTTTTATGTTTTACATACCATATCATCCAATACACTAATTGTTATCCCTTCTATGCACACTCTAGTAGATTATGGAGTAAATTGGTGATGTTATGTGAGATTTCCTCATTTTTTATTGTACTAATGAGCTTCATCAATTCTATCAAGGTGGTGATGACACCATCCTATAAAATGATATACACTATTTGCCCATACATTTATGCATTTGTGGCCAAAACATCATCTTTAGTGTTTTATTTTTGTTGAATCATTTTTATAATATGCGATGCTTTATGTATCAACCCTTTCTCTATGGTAGGCTTCAGATACTTGTCTAGCTATGTTTTCCTGATCTTGTGGCCTTGTGCTAATTCCTAAGTGGTTAATCCTTGCTTTGTATATTATTGATAAGTAATGACTTGTAATAATGCATCATCTTAGGGTTGTATGGTTACCATATTTACATTTCTTATAGCCTTGTCTTCATGCTACTTTACCAACACTAGATAGTCCTTTATATCATGTTGTTCAGAAACCCTACAATAGGTACAAATATTGATGTTGTGTATTCACAGGGAAATTATTTTGTACATGGTTAAATTAACCACACATATAAAATTGAATTGGGGGTCAAATTCTATTTCCTCTACCTCCTTGTAGTCATCCTTGATAAGCTCCCTTCATTCCTCCATGGTATACTCCTCTATTTGGTTGGAAACCCTAGTTACCAAACTATCATGGTCCATATTTCATAGAATTATATTGAGGGTTCTAACCTTGAATTTTTTGGTTTCCCCCATATCTTCCATATTGTGCTTGAGTTATTTATAGGGCCTAGTTGGACTACATTGGCTATGGGATCATAGAATTCCATGAATTTCAAGTCTATGTAGGGGCTATCTAGTTCTAAATACGTGGATTCCAACTAGGTATGTCTGTAGGTTGGTACACTAGTACCATCAATGCTCAAGGTATAATAACTAGATTATTGCCAAACCTATTCATTTTAGGTGTGATCATAGCATGCATTGTTGTATTAGATTTTTGCACAACTAATGCAAAAGATGTTTTTGTTAACATCTTATCTTACATCTTACATTGCTCAAAAGTTATTTTCATCATGATTTTGGGATTTGATGAATTTTTAGTATAAATTTTGTGAGTTCCTTACATAATATTATAGTAGATGACATTGAGATTTTGCATGTTCTATTATGTGATAGATACCATATAACTTAGTTTTTATTCTTGGGAACTCATTCTTATGGTGTTGATAGAGGTTTAGATTACACCCTAGATGAATAAAAAATTGTTCATGTCCTCTACTCAAATCTAGTCCAATATGGGAATGACCCTAGGCTATGGGTTACCTAATCTTGGGTCAGACCTCTAGGATTTTTAATGAGGTTAACTCCTTTGATGCATCACTTAACTCATTTTCACTAAAACCTACTAATTGCTAGGGAAAAGGGGGAGAAAGATAAATAAAAGGGAAACCTAAGATAATGTTGGTGATACACCTAAGATGATTGTTCATCCACTCTAATTGAATTTATAAAATAAACACTAATGAGACAAGCAAAAGACTGAATCTACAACCCCAAATGTCTGCTATGAATTGATATTTCATGCAGACATTCACCAAGTGATAAAAAATTGAACAAAGTGATGGAGAGGCCAGATTAAAGGCACTAAATAGTTAATGTATCCACATGCTAGCTTCAAACAAATGGCATCAAATTCTAAACATGACCTGCATAATAAGATAACTATTAACTAGGTGAGATCAAGACTTGAAAAGGGAGATATTTATACCACATATGCAAATTAAACTAACATGAACACACTATACCATAAAAATGAAATCTAAAATAGTCTTATATTCATCTCAAGAGGTTACAAAACTCAATCTTGGTAGAGTCTAGTCATGCCCAAGAGAGGGATCCCTTTTAAGGCCTAGAAGCTTGTATATATAACAAAATGGGAATGAGAGAGATGGGGAACCTGCATGGGAGAATGGAGAAGGAGTCATTGATGATCAAGAAATATGGTGGTAGTTCATTTATTATTATTTGTACACATGCCTTATTACAATTAGGGATAATCCTTTATCAACAAGCTAACCTTCATTTTATCCAATAGTCTTCAAGTTCTTCTCATTGGCTAAGAGATCCACTAGAAGATAAAGGTTTGTTTTGTGTGATGAGTCATGATCCTTTTTATTGGAGAATAAATCTTCATGGTTTTGAATATAATTGAATGTTCCAACTACTTTTTCCAATCCCCTAATCTACTCCATGAATTCCTATGTTATCTCCCACTTGATTTTATGTAGGTACAAAGTCCTCATGTCTATGGACCTAATAGAGCCATGCTATGCTTGTTTTAAGTGGTGGTAGGTATCTACTGGTTGAGGTTGTGACTATATTGGAATATGAGACACTCCTTCATTAATCACATATCTATCCTAACTCAATATCTTTGCATAGGTTTACTTATAGATGAAAACTAATCTAATTTATTGGTTTTCATATAGTCAATATCAATGAAAACCAATAGATCACAGATCTTCCTTTTTGATCTCTATTATTAGGCCTATAAAGATCTATTTTACCTTTGTAGAGCTTTAATAATATCGTTTGATCTTGCAAAATCCACTGTAGTTTAACTTAGATTATATTTCAACCTCTAATTGAAATTCCTTAGGTTTCAAATTTTAATTTTAGATGTTGATCTTAATATGGGTCTTAAATATTATAGAACCTTTAACCTTCATCATTGACCATTGATCTGTGATCTATATTGGTTGAGCCCTATTAGATCCTTCTATATGAATGAACATGAGTCATAGATCTTCTACCAAATTAATGCGATTGAGACACTTGTCACCCACACATTTGTATTCAAGATTAACTAACCCTTTGACCCATCACTCTCTATTGAACTACCTAGTATGATTAAACATGCCCCATAGATCTTTTTGGGCCCACTAACTATGTCTTTGCCTTCATGCTATTAATCTATTATGAGATCATGAGATCATGCCACTTAGTAGCCTCACATTGGTCTTTGATTTAAGCCTTTGAAAATGTGACACTTATCAGTCTCACATGTTTCTTATGGACCCCATAACCTTTTAACTATGAACTCAATGTTGATATTTGATGTATGATCTAATGCATGCCATTGGATCTTTGGGACCCACTAACATTGTTAGGTTGTTGATTGTCATTAGATTTGATCTTAGCTCCTAAGATCTTGACACTTTTCACTTGTGTATTCATTTTAGGAATATTTGAATCTCAATGTCTATTTCATGAGGCCCAAATTTGATGTTCTCATGCAAGTTTCACTCTACAAGTGTAAATTTGAAGATTTGTATCTTGAGATAGCAAGTTCATCAAGATATAAAATTTATAGAGAAAGATTTAGGCATAAAAAAATCATGTCCATGTATTTTTTCTACTCTAGTTGACCTCCCAAATGAACTTATTAAACTAACAATCAAGATGATCTATCCATTTTTGCATGACATCCTGTGACGGTTTAGTCCTTCAAAGCTTGTACAAGTCATTTGATCATTCACTCAAATAGGAACTCTGATCATCTATTCAATCTAGACAAAAGCTTTATATGTGGGCCAAAATTGGCCAAGATTTCTACAGACTCATAGGGAAGCATGCCTGTTATGCTTGAGAACCCAGACCATTTATCTTGACTAGTCCATTCGGCATTAAGTCTCCTTTTTTTTTCAACATATTTTTTTGAGGATAAAACTAGATGCCCACCTTTGGATAACTCCTCTTGAAACAAAAAGGGCAAAAAGAAGAAAAAAAAAACAAAGTGCACATGGCACTTATTGAAGGGAAAAAATAAAACAAAAGAGAAACTAACCTAAACAAAGCAAGGACCACTAACCTAAGAAAACAAGGAAAACAAGACAAAAGGGAAGCAAACTACTACTAATGCTAATCACTTATTGAAACAAAAAAAACATAAAATAACTAACCTTCAATGATAACCTTACCTCAAGGGTCAAATGGAAAAATATTTGTTGCACCTTAGGACTTTGAAGCATGCTTGCCTTTTCTTGATAACTTTCTTCTATAGCTAAGAGCAATTGGATGCTCATGTCTTCTTGGGTAAGCAACTAGTTTCTCTACTATAAATTTCAAGTACATGAATTATATACATAAGTCTAAGACCCAATCATACTCCTTCCAAATTTTTGGACTTTTCAAGAATAACTTAAATTATTCTTCATGAACTACTGATCATGAACATATATACCAGCTTGATTTGTTTCCTTTGACATATCTACAAGGCTAACCTCTAAGGGAGATATATCTGATCTTGGTATTTCTTGAGGCCACTTAAGCTCATTCTTAGATTCCCAGAGATGATATATATTTGAAGTTGAAAAGAAAATACAATAGCCATGTTTGAAAAGTTTAAACATGTCATCTTCTAAGAGAACAACTACTTCGTTCTTGATGAAGGCATTTTATTCAACCTACAATGGACCAAATTTAAGTTAAAAATAACTAGAATGAAAGATATCAAAAAAATATGAAGATTTGTTCTCATGAAATTAAAATTTAATTAGAGATTATTCAAACTAAATTTTAGAAGCAGACATAAATTCCTTGACCAAAATCATGAGGCTACAAGTCTTTTTTTGATATCTCAAATTGGTCAATCAAAATTGATTCATCTTCATCATAACATTTATTGGGAACACTCTCAAAGTTAGATTGTTATTCATCTTCATTAGCTGATTGGTACTTGTCTTCTATTACTTTTTCAAGCTCTTTCCTTTCATGATTAATGGAAGATTCTATGCTATCAAATAACTCATGGAAAACATCATAAACTTGTCCAACTGAGACATCTTTCTTTTGGACACCAACAACCTCCTCCTCATGTACTTGTTCTTGCTCTTGTATCTTAACCTCTAATTCAGATTTATCTTTCACTTGTTTCATTTTTACATCATTATGGAAGATTGAAACATGTTTGTCCTTTCCAAAAGGTGTCCCAATCATGATTTCTTCTTCCTAGTCACTCAAGTCACCTTCATTTTATGTTTCCTTAGTTGCATCTTATTTATTTGCCTAACAAAGGAGAGGATATTTCTCAAAGAGTGTCACAATAGACCCTTTAAAATATTTAGTAAGATGAGAAAGGTCTAAATAAGTTACCAAAAGTTCCTAATTTTTCTTATTGAGTTGCTCTTCTTGGATCACCTTCACCTCTTTTCTCTATTACTTTACTTTTTGAATGGCTCTCCATGAAGGAAAGGCTCTGAGATTTTGAGAGGAAAGGAGTGGAGGCTAAATGGTCTCCTTCTTGATTTTGAATTTAGCATCTTGGTTTATTCTTGATTATTCTTCTTTCTTGATTGTTGAATCTCATTCCAATTCATAAACTTAGGTTTAAAAACATCTACTTATGTACTTGTTTTTTTTATGGTTGAGAAAGGAGTTTGTTATTGTGTTGCTTTTGTAGATGCTATTGAATACTAGAGATGTTGATTGGCAAAATCAATTTGCTTGGCTAAAATAGCCTCAAAATCATGGACCAATTTTTTAGAGATGTATCCATGAAAAATTGAAGATGAATCCTCATGTATGATCTACTAAGAAACATGGAGATTAGTCTCCTTAAAACATGCTTGTCTAGCCTTTTGAGGCCTCTCTTGGATAGACTTCTAGGTAGTAAATTTAGGTAAGGTTTGAATGGAATTTTGAGGGTTATGGTAAACATTATTTTGTTGATCATATAGGGAAAAGGGTAGATCTATAGGAATATACTTTTGATTATGATGACCCTGGGGTTTCTTATAAACCATTAACCTTTCTTCAATATTTACTATTAGACCACTAAAGTCTAGAATATTATAACTAAAATTTGAGTGACCTTACCTCATGAAAGATGGCCATAGCTATTTATCTTACTAAAAATTAGCTCTCATTCTTTGAATTTCATGCTTGGATATCTCCACTTTTTATCTCTTCCTAGTGTATATGTTTATCATCTCTTTCTCATAACTAAACAAAGTTTTCTTGAAGCTTGAGATAGATTGATTTGGGACTTGATTGGGCTGATCAAGAAGACAACAAGATTCATGAAGGTTACCATAGGATTTGTACATGGTTGGTGATGCTCACCATAAGGCTGATAGAGATCATGGTAGGGATAATATGGGTCATTAGGAAGGTAATATCCATGCCCTTGATAATAAGGACAATGATAAACTTGATAAGGCTCATCATAGCTTTGATATAGCTCTTGGTAAGGTTGATAAGGCTCATATGGATCATGAAGATCATATTGGGACTATTGATAAGGAGATGAATGATAGGGGTATCCACCATAGCTATTCATATCAACTTCATATGTCAAGTGATATGCAAGAATTGATTAAAATATTTAATGAGATATACTTGGGCTGCTTATAACCAAAATATTTGATTCAAAGTTGCCATTAGTGCTAACTTATGTTCTCCTAAAAGATGATTAGAGGAAAGACACACCAACAATATTTCCACTCTTTTATATCTTAGTCTTATCAGGCATGTCAAAATTATTGGAGGTCTAGATTGCACCCTATCTAAGTAAAGGATTATTCATATCCTCTACTCAAATCTAGTCCAACATAGGAATGATCCTAGGCTATGGGTTACCTAATCTTGGGTCAAACCTCTAGGATTTTTAATGAGGCTAGCTCCTTTAGTGTATCACTTAACTCATTTTCACTAAAACCTACTAATTTCTAGGGGAAAAGGTGGAGAGAGATATCTAAAAGGGAAACCTAATCTAATGTTGGTGATACACCTAAGATGATTGTTCATCCACTCTACTTTAACATCTAAAAAAACACTAATGAGATTACCCCAAATTTTTTCTAAGCATCAATATTTCATGTAGAGGTTCACCAAGTGATCAAAACTTGAGGGAAGTGATAGAGAGGTCTGATTCAAGGCAATAACCAGTCAATGTATCCACATGATAGCTTCAATAAAATTACATCAAACACTAAACATGACCTGTACAAAAATATAACTAGTAGTTAGGTGAGATCATGACTTGATAAGGGAGAGATTCTACCACATATGCAAATCAAACTAACATGAACACATTATACCATAATAATGAAATTTGAAATAGTCTTCTATTCATCTTAAGAGGTTAAAAAACTCAATCTTGGTAGAGTCTAGTCATGTCCAAGAGAACTTTGTATATATAGCAAAATGGGAATGAGAGAGATGGGGAGCATGCATAGGAGAGTGGGGAAGGATTCATTAATTATCAATAAATGTGGTGGTAGTTCATTGATTATTTTCTATACACATGCCTTCTTTCAATTAGGGATAAGCTTTTATCAACAAGATAACCTTCATTTGATTAAATAGTCTTCAAGTTCTTCTCATTGGCTAAGAGATCCACTAGAAGACAAGGGTTTATTTTGCATGATGAGTCATGATCCTTTTTGTTGGAGAAAAGATCTTCATGGTTTTAAACAACATTGAATGCTCCAACTACTTTTTCCAATCCCCTAATTTGCTCCATGAATTTCTATGCCATCTCCCACTTAAATTTATGTAAGGACAAAGTCCTCATGTCCATGGAACTGATAGAGCCATGCTATGCTTATTTTAAGAGGTGGTAGGTATCTATTGGTCAAGACTATGACTATATTGGAAGATGAGACATTCCTTCATTAATCACATATCTATCCTAACTCAATATCTAAGCATAGGTTTACTTATAGATGAAAACCAATCTAATTTATTGGTTTTCATATAGTCAATATTGATGAAAACCTATAGATCACATAGCTTCCTTCTTGATCTCTATTATTAGGCCTAGAAAGACCTATTTTACCTCTATAGAGCTTTCGTGGCATCATTTGATCTTGTAAAATTTGCTCTACTTCAATTTAGATTATGTTTCAAACTTTAGTCGAAATCTCCCAACTTTTGACTTTTAATTTTAGCCATTGTTCTTAATTTAGGCTTTCAAGATTATGGTACCTTTAACCTTCATCATTGACCATTGATCTATGGTCCATATTGGATGAACACCATTGATCCTTCTATATAAATGGATGCAAGGCATATATATTTTGTTAGCTTAACATGATTGAGACATTTGTCACCCATGTATTTGTCTTCAAGATTCGATGACCTTTTGACCCATCACTCATTATTGATCTACCTAGTATGATTAAATGCAACCTGTAGATCTGTTTGGGCCCACTAACTTTGTCTTTGCCCACATGCCATTATATCTACTATGATCTTGTGAGATCATGATATTTATTAGCCCCACATTAGTATTTAATTTTAGCCTTTGATAATGTGACACTTTTTGGTCTCGCATGCTTCCTATAAACCCCACTAACCTTTTGACTACAAGATTATTATTGATATTTGATGTACAATCCAATGTGTACCATTGGATATTTAGGATCCATTAACACTATCAAGTTGCTTCTCACCATTAGATTTGATCTTATCTCTTGAGATCTTGACACTTGTCACTTATGCATTCAATTTGGGAACATTTGAATCTCAATGACTATTTCACGAGGCCCAAATTTGATATCCCCGCGCACGTTTCACTCTATAAGTCTAAATTTGAAGCTTTTTATCTTGAGATAGAAATCTCATCAAGATATTAAATTTGTAGATCATGATTTAGGCATTAAAAAATAATGTCCATATATTTATTTTACTCTAGTTGACCTCCCAAGTGCACATTTTAAATGTACAATCAAGATGATTCATCTATTTTTTAAATGATGTCCTATAACTATCTGGTCCTTCAAAGCTTGTACAAGTCATTTGATGATTCAATTAAATAGGAACTTTTCTCATCTATTCAATCCAGGTAAAAGATTGGTATGTGGGCTAAAATTGGCCAACATGTACCCTTCTTCACCACACTCCATAAAATAAATATCTGAATAAGGTATTTATGTTGCTTCTTATTATTGTTCTATTTTTTTATGAGGAGTTGTAAGGTGTTCTCTATTTGTCCACTAGGATCCAAATCTCCCTCATAATATTTAATCTTCTCCACTTAGATTTCAATTATTCTAGCTTTTGATTTATTAGTGAACTAGGTGTGTAAATTACAAACCTTTTCGTTGGTTACAATCCCTCTAAAAACCAAGTAGTCTTTTCCTTATCTACCATAACAAACTCAAATGTTTTTACTACATTTGAAAATCTAAGATCATATTAAAAAATAGTCTCTTTGGCTCCTTGCTTAATTTCCTTGAGATCTTGTATGGTTTGACTAGAACATTTCTAGACTTTAAATTCTATGATCAACATTATTTTAAATTCTTGTAATGTATCTTGGTCAACACATTTACAAAATATAAATTCTAATGCTCTACCATCCAGTGCTCCAATCAAATTTCAGTTCATCACTGGTTTATTAGTGATTCGTTTAGCTTGTCATTTCATAGTGCAAGTGAGTAGGTACTATTCTAGGTCCACAGACCCATCATAAGGATCCAAGTGGTTCAGTGATCCTATTTAAGATACCATAGTGGGGTATCCTGTAGGTATCAAAGTTGATTTTTTTGTAAAAAACATCAAGTATGGCTGTAGTTTCTAGGACTTATATGTATTTTTGGGTACCTCATGATCTAGCGATGGTTATGATGTCTCCTCTAGTTCTATGGATGTGGTAGTTGTAGATATATCTCTGTCATCTCCTTTTTATTCTTCCAAGATTTTAAGTTATGTAATGAAATGATTATCCTACATAATAATTAAAGGATTTATCTCTATATAAAGTAATGATGTTATGTTCTTCTTATGTTGGTCTGAGAAACTCTATACAACTTCATGATATGCAATCTTCTATACTTTTAGGGTTTTTCTATGAAATTCTTATGGAATTGATCCTTGACAACTATCTTCATCTAAAGCTATATGGGAATTACTATGATTTTGAAAAAAATGGGCTCAAGGGATGTGTGATCCCTTGGGAAATTATCCTTACCTCCAAAGATGTATCACTCAAAATGTGAACTTGTACTATATCTATGACTATAAGGTAATCCTTGATTTTCTTTTTGGAGCAACCTTCTTGGAAACTATGAATGTTTACCCATCTATTCTAATTATATACTAATAATTTATTCTTTCATCCATGATAAATCTTCCTCATTTCCTTGTACTCTATCTTTACTTTTCTCAAGATACTCACTCTATCTCTCTTTACCATACAGTTCTCCTTGTCATCTAATTTCATCCAAATCATCAATACTCCTCCTCCTCCTCCTCTTATTCACATCTTCTTGAAATGCACTTTGTTTATTAAATTTACTCTATTGTTACAACTCTCTTTCTAACTCCAAAGTATTTTTCCAATCTTTTTCCTCTGCATTCTCCATGTTGGACTCAGGTTCAAGATCTATCGTTTCATCTTTCATTCATTCTCCCTTATCTCACACACACCCCTATGACACATGAAGTAATTAATCCATATGGAAAGGAATAGGTACCTTTGATTTCTTCACAACCAACATCTTAATGAACATATGAAGTCATTGTTATAATTTTCCTCTTATCCCTCTCATAAATAGATCTTTTGCAACTTCAAATGCTATGTATCCTTGTATTAAAAACTATGTGATATACCCATCAATGGTCTAATCCAACCAATGATCTATTACACAGGTCCAACTAGTGCCTAAGGATTGAAGTTATTTGATCTTCTCCTCAAACCACATAATGTCAATAATCACATGATATTTAAAATAATGGTGTTCTAGATGAGCCAACTAGTTAGATAGCAATTTAGGTAATTTGTACTAGAATATCTCATAAATTTCACCATAAATATGTTCTTTCATAATATATTTTTATAACACCCTATTTTTTGAGATTAATTTTACACAAACTTGACTATTTTCTAATCTATCAAGCATTCCACATCTTTATGACTAGGCATAAACCTTAGCATATCCTCAATAGTGGGTTCCATACTCACCACACCATTGATAGTAGAGGTTCTTAGGTACACAAAAATGTGCTAATTATAGGGATAATTCTTATAATTTCAAAATATCTTATGGGAAATAAAATATTACTCGGTATTTAAATTATATCCTGGGATCATAGAGGTTTATATAATCTTGAGTAATCCTAAGATTATCTACGTTGATAGATATTTAATGGTAAAACTTAGATATGATGACAAAGTTGTCAAACTTGCAGAGAAAAGATCTTTTTACTATTCATTAATATAATAAGATTTCAAATAGATGAAAGTAATTTGTAGATGGGTACAAATGAATATTATAAATTCATGAGGTTATTATGCAATATCACCAACTTCACAATGGGCTGATAATATCAATTAAAAGATAAAACCCATTTCATATGAGATAGTTTTGTAACACATATCATTACCCAAAATATATATCTCATATAAAAAGTGTAGAGCTATTATGTTAACCATAAAATACTAAATCAGCTTAAAATCTTCATATCATGAAAAACTCATTACACTTTCATTCTAGAGATCTTAGGATTTATTGAAAAGGACCAAACACAATATTACCCAATACTATCTAGCACTATCTAACACTGTCTAACCCATTCTACTACAATCCATAGGAATATATAATCCTAAAAACTATATTATTATAACCACAAAGTTTATACTTTGCATCCAGGTATGTCAACATGTATTCTATTGCTAAATATTATATGTACCTGATCCCAACTAAAAATAGAATATCTTCATAACAATCTTGTAGGATAGCTGCTCACCAAAAATAAACCATGATCCCTATCCACATGGCCTATACATAGATGCGATTGGTTAGTGTACACATTTCCCAATTAACACTTAGACCCTTTTGATTGTAGGCCCATCTCCTTATGTGATTGCATCTATAATACTATTGTAAAAAATATTTCCATAAGGATTAAAAGGATTCTTTATGAGACTATTTCTAGTGAGCAATTCAATTTCTTTCACGAGATACAAATTCATGATGTTATTGGGTTGGCTCAAGAGGGATTTCACTCCATTAAATTGAGTAATTTTATGGTAGTTGTTATGAATTTTTATTTATCCAAGGCCTTCAATAAAGATAATAAGCTCTATTTGAGATTAATTATGATCCATATTGTGTTTAGTTTACTGATGTTGAATTGGATATTGAGTTGTTTTACCTTTATTTCCTTTCTTTTATTAATCAATGGCTCAACATCAGAGTTTTAAAGACCCATGCATGGATTAAAGCAGGGATTTTTAAGGGGCTTATTCAAGCCATCATGGATGCCAACATATCAAGTATTATCAGAGGTGTTAAGGTTGAAAGCACTAGGTTTCTCACATAATTGATTTTCTTGGATGACGTGTTATTCTTCAATGATGGCTATCATAGTAACATTACTTTTTTAAAGGAGCCTCTTTATATATTTAGTATGGCTCCTAGGATGGAGTTAAATATGATGAAATACAATATCTATTTCAAATGTATGGAGTCTCATTAGATTAGCTAGGTTCTTGGGGCATTTCCATTTTAAAAAATTGACTTAAAAGTTGGTCTTAACTATATGGGGGTTTATTTGAATCCAAATGATTATGGTAACAATGATTATAATTCGCTAATTTAAAAGGTAAAAAAGAGAATAAAATTTTGGTGTTATAGGTGGCTCTCCCTTGGTGTTATACTTACTCTTATGAAGTCAGTGTTGGAATCTATTCTATTCTATTAGATATCTTTAACTCATATTCCACAAGGTGTCCTTTAGAAGGTTCATCAAAAAATTTACAAATTCCTATGGACTAGAAGGAAGATATCTATTTTCTCAAATTTTAGTCCCTCTCCATGCCTAAGGATGTTGAAAGTTGGGGCATAAAAAACATCCATATATTTGATGAGACCTTGACTATGAATAGTCTCTAGAATATTATCTCAAAGGAGGGATTATGGAATCAAAATATCATTAAAAAATTTATTGAACCTTTTACTGTCAAAGAGTAGATCAAAAGTCTAGTCCAATGTTACCAAAATGTTTCAAATATTGGTAACTAGTCAATATAGAAGGTGAGAATGGTGATAAAATAAGAATCCAATGTGACCCTTAGGTCATATGTAGTGGTGATTTAAAATTTATAGAGGGATTGATTAATACTTTGTTGGACCTAGGTATTTCAAATTTTCCATAGGAATTATATTGAAAATCTACAAATCCTTGGTGCTAAGTGTGGAAAAGTAGTCATATGTTGGGATTGACTAGGAATATGGTATTATGTGGGATGAAAATGTGAAGAGATTGAAATGAATGCATTTCATACTTAGTAAGGAAGATGGTGAGCTTGTTTGGTCTAAGAACCCATATTTGGTGGAATACATAGTGAAGTTAGGTTATCAATCTAGATTCATAAATGTGGTTCTTAGAGTGAGTTATTTGTGGTTTTAAAAACTATGTAAGATTAAATCCATTTTAAATAATATATTATTTATGTGGCTAGATCTAAGAAACAAAGCCCTCACTTGAGAATTTTTTCAAAAAAGGCACTAACTAGACTAGGTTGTTGTAACCTATTTTTCCATGATTTAGACAATATGAATCATATTCTAATAAATTATACATATGTTATCAAGGTATGGGCATAGAGGGGATGACAGGGGTGAGAGGTAGTTGGGAGGGATATACAGTGGAAGAAAGGTTCGAGAGATGATATGAGAGGTTAAAGCTAGAACATTTCAAGGATTTACCTCTAGTTGTGTTATGGAGTATTTGGATTGCTATAAATGCTAGAATATTTCAAGGTTAAAAGATCCATACATTTTAATGCCTCACTCAAATTTGATCTACATTTAGGCATTTAAAATGTATCTTGAAGACTAAGAGGAGATGATTGTTGCAACATCCTCCCATTGATCAAATTAGAGTGTGGGGTAATTTTGATGGTATTTGTCAAGGCACCCTTTCTATAAGTGGTGTCAATGGAATACTCTTTATAAAATTCAAGAACTTAATTTACTTCAAGGCTAGATTGGGAAGGGTTAAAAATAATTTCATAGATTATGTCTTTGAAGCTTCTACTCAGGTTTGTGATGGATAGAGGAGTGGAAACCTTACAGGTCTTTGGGGATTGTGTGGTTTTCATCAATTGGGTAAAAGGGATATATAAAATTGAAAATATGTGCTTAAAACTAATTTACACATAAATAAATAAAATGTTTTATTCTTTTTCTACCATTTATTTTATACATGTCTATAACGAGTTAAATATTATGGCTTATCAACTCTCCACGGAGGGGTTGCACTTAGAAGTGGATATATGGGTCATAAATATATACAAAGAGAGGGACTGCTTGGGAGTAATTAATCTTTCTATGTTGGAGGATTAATACGGTCTTAAATTCTTTAATATTGGATGTTTTTTACTAGTTGGTTGTTGATTATAAAATTATTTCATTGTTATCATATTTTACATAATTATCTTTGTATTAACATCGAGGGGTTTTTCGAACTCTGATGATCTTCCAATTATTATTTTTTGGTGGTATTTTTATGGTAGAGTTACAACCAATCAATTTTTTTCCTTTGGTGAGGATGCACACATTGTATTTTTCTTAACTTTTCATCTTTTATTGTGGGTTCACTTGGGTGTGATTTATTGTGGGGATACATTCTTGGCTTTGGTTCTTGTGACCTTTGTTATCATTTTCATTGCTCCTATTTTTATTCATTGTGGTTTTTTACTTTAGAATGCATGGAAGCATCTTAAAAATGTATTTTTTTTATTTTTCATTAAATGAATTTATGGATTATTTCCAAGGGAAATAAAAATGTTTAGTGTAAGAATTTCATGTTTGAAATCAAGTAGAATCCTTGATGAGTCCACTTTATGACTCATTATATCCACTGTCACCTATGTTACACCTATTAACCTAATATATAGGATTGAGTATTTCATACATATTAATACTTAGGTTTAATCTAAAGTATAAAATAGATACTTATATCTTAGTTTGTGTAAGTCTGAGTTTCTCATTATTGTCATTATGTTCTAACATTTGGCATGGTTAGTTCTCTATTTTTTTATATGTAGGAATTATAATTGAATATAAAAAAATAATAAATGTTTTGGTGTAGTAATTAAACCCTTAGAGAAAGCTTAGAGAAAGAAGGTACCATATAATGAAGATTTAGAGTTGGTACCCAAAGTCTATCAATAAGCTCCAAATTTTGACAGTCAAGCTCCAAAGTACCACAAGAATTTTACGAGTGAACTATGAATCTCCTAAACTTGTCAACGAAACTCAAACATTGATTTAGCACATGCCTAAAATGTTTTTGATGAAACCTCAAATATGCTAGAAGTGTTGATAAGGCTATCTACAGATTATGTCTACACCCACTTTAATGTTTTCTACTTATAGTACTTAAAATTTTAGAATATCTGAGATAACATCATTGTATGTGTAAGAGATTTTTAGTTGATATAATATAATAGAGAAAAAATGTTGTAAATTATTGAATAAAATTAGCATGCATTGTCCTTCTTTCTAATGTTCCTCCTTAGAGTGTGAGCATTTGTAATGCATCTTTCTATTTTGTAAGTTACTTGATCACTATTGTGATCTTATTATATTATTAGTTTGTTAAAAGTAATCTAGGCCACCAGACAAATAGTGCAGTAGAATAAAGTAGATTTTACTTCTACTTCCTATAGAGAACATGTAAGGAATTATTATCAACAGTGTATCATTCCATTTTGTAACTCTTTTTATCAATCAATGAAGCTTTTACCAGTTCTAGAGATACTAAGTTGATTTCATCCTGATTCGAGAGAGAGTAAGGGCCCACTCACCTGAGGAAACAAGGACTTGTGTGGTAGTTATGTTTTTCATTTCATTATTTTATTTAAGTTTTAATAAGATTATTTATATGTAAGTGTGGATTGTTAACCTATAGGATCATCTATGTTTATGTGTTTACATTTGTATCCCAATTATTTCCCATTAATATTGATTTCATTAATGTGAATATTTCATTAATAAGTACATTCAATTCTATAATCCTTGATATCAAGCGATTTTCCAATTTTAGCAAGTGTGTTTCTCAATCTAGCAAGTATGTTTCTCATTCCAGCAAGTGTGATTTTGATTCAACAACAAAGTTTTTTCATTTACAAGTAATTAGTTAATTTACAATTTCATTAAGTTAGAATAGAACTTAGGATTAATTGCTCCATCAAAACCCCCCAAAACACCACTTTTAGCCAAATCACCAAATCACCTTATTGCATATATCCATTTTACACCATCCTTGGTATGAATGAAATCAACCTTAAATTGATTAAATGAAGGGGTAAAATACACCCATAATTTTTGACATCTTTGTCGAGGACTTTCACTTTAGGTGTTAGTAAGGTACAAGCATAAGTTAGCATTAACTATAAAAACCAACTTCCCTCAATATTAAAAAGATATATGAGAAGAATAAGAGACTCTCAGGGGAGATTGATTCCAAATGACCCTCAACAGTATACTTCATATAGCCATAAAATCTGAGAAATAAAAAAAAAAAACTTGAGGATTTGAAAAAAATAGTTGGAAAAACATTTCCACATGTCAAGGAAGAATTAGACCCACAAGATCCTCTAGATTAATCTTCTGAAAAAGGAACACCACATAGTAGAGATACATTGGAAGACATTGAATCTCAATTGAACCACCTTGTAACTAATCTTGATGAACCATTACTTTTCTCTAGACTATCACATGATAACATTATCTTGGGAGAAATGGGGGATAATCATAGAAATGTTAAAAATCATCAAGGAAACAAGAATAACCCACCTAGTAGGACTTTTACCAATTGCGTTGTCCTAGAAGAGGAAGATATAAAAACCATGACAAATAATTCCCCATCCATTTTTCCCACCTTTAGATGTTAGTCTACAGAAGATCCTAGCTAATTTCTCTTTGAATTCAAAATTTTATGTCAAATAGGAGTAGGAGCCTCTATTTCTATTTCTATTTCTATTGAAGATGAAGATGAAGATGAAGTTGATGTTTTAGATTCATGAATCATAATGGTGTGTCCAAATTTTTGGTACAAAGGGGAAAATAAAAAATGAAAATGTGAACATTTCTCAAATTGTATACACAATAGTGACTTAACCATATAAAATGTGAAAATGGTGTAAACTAATGAAATGTTGCATTTTAAGTGTAGATTACATTTTTTTTGAAAAAATAAAAAAAATAAAAAATAGATTTTTTAATACCTAAATACATAGTGTGTATGTTTCATGCTCAAAAGATTTTATTGAGTTTTTGATTTATCCTCTTCATAATTTTCTCAAAACATAATATTTTCTCAAGATTTCTTGGAAAGTTATCCTAGAAACATGAACGTAGTGTAAGATCATTTTTTAATAATTTTTTGATGAAGAATTAATTTTTTAATGACCAAGTTGGTTAATATAGATAATTATGATTTCTCTTTATGATATTTTTATATGTATATGTCAAAATGGATTGATTTTTTCACCATTATAACAAGGACATTAAAGTTGAGTGTAGTCATCTTTTTCAAAAAAAATTGGCCATAGTCTCCTATTTTTTGCAATGCCTCAAACATATGGTACTTAATTTTATAAATATGTATATTTTACTAAACACAAAAAAAATTAAAAAAATCATATTATTAGAAATATCATAAAAGACCTATTTTTATGTAGATCCACATGTTTTTATTTTATTTTTTACCCTAACACATGGCATCCAAAGTGACAATTTGAGGCCAATAGTAGCATTCCACTTGAATGGTTGAGGATTTGATGCCACATGAAGTTAGAACAAAGGGGATTCAAATGAATCCCCTTTGCTCTGACCCCTTCATTCTAACCCTCTCAAAATACATCATTTTATTGGCTACTTTATCTAAATTAATTTCATGCATAGAGTAAATGTTTGAAACCCTTTGCTCGAATCCCCTTGATTTAAACCCCATTTTTTCTAATCCCATTCAAAAATTACACATTAGGATTGGAATGAAGGGGGTTCATTGTAACCCCATTTTTTCATTTTTGGATGGACTTGGCCACCAAGTGGGACTCATTTATGTGCTTATAATGATTAATACAAAATTGATAATCAAAGGTTGAAACTCTTTCCTTCTAAACTAAAATAAGGATATATGAGATGGTTTATGGGATTGATCCAAAGATCCATCCACTCATGGGTAGACATGGAAACAACATTCTTAGATAAATATCAAGACTGTTGTAAGCTTAGGGGTAATAATGAAAACATTTTTAGGATCAAATAAAATGAAGATGAAAACCTAGAGGATTGTCTTGCAAACCAATTTTCGTTTTCCCACAAGATACATGGATATGAAATATCTAAATATGTTTGTAAAATAATCTTTCTAAAAGGACTAGAGTGTGATGCTAGGGATTCCCTGAACCTAATGGGACAAAAGGATATCAATAAGCTAACTCTTCCTCAAATCACTGAAGTATGCAGAAATTAGTCAAGGACAAAGCCTAACATTAGAAAGAGAGTAGGGAGAGGAGGAAATGAGGAAAGTCATTTAATGTAAGAATTATCAAATATTAATACAGACATATTAGTTCAAATAAATACCACATTATATGGCTTACAAGCCAAAGCTAATAATGCCACTTAACCCTTGGCTATGTACTATCCTAAGTGTTTAACAAGGTATGCCCTTAGAGACTATCCTTCAGACATAAATGACATGTGCATAATATATGATACAATTGAACATGACACCAAAAATTTCTCCCCTATCCCATCCCTAAGAAGCCAGTTAAAACAAGTCATGCAACTTGTAGAAGAGCTCAATTTTATTCAAAGGCAGGGAAACTAATTTTCACATAACTAGAATCAAAACCAATTTAGACCAAGAGCTTCTACCAATCCTTGGATTATGAATTATATTAGGAAATCATCTCCACAGACATGGGGACCAATATCACGGGGCTCATAATAATGGACACCATAATTGTGGATTTTGCAACCTCATAATAAAGTCTTAGAGAAGTTGAGAGTAAAGAAGAATCTGAGATGATCCAATAATTAAAAGAAATAAACATAGATATCCCACTGTTATAGGCCATTAGAGACATCCCATAACTCAATAGAGGAATAAAAAGTCAATACACTAAGACCATACATGTGGATGGCAAATTTATAGAATTGTTAGTCGGGAAGCTACTCCTATATAAATATTGAAATCCAGTAAGCCCTGCCATTAATATGACTATAGGAAGGAAAGAGATACCTAATGTCTTAGTTGACTTAGGGGCTTCTATTAATTTGATGAAAATTGATAATCTAAAATATCTTTTCCTTACAAGAGTCTAACCCACTTCCATAGTCCTAAAAATGGTAGACCAATCCATTGCCAAACTTTAAGGTACCATTAAATATGTAACTATGATAGTAGAATCTTGAAAATATCCAATCAACTTCATGATACTCCATCCTAAGACAATAAAAACTGGGATATCTATTGATTTTGAGAAGACCATAGTTAACAATAGTTACTTTTGTCACTTGAACTTGCACCCCTTGAGGAGATGGAAAGTCTCTTCTCATTCAAGTGGCACAATGGAAACACCTCAGGGTTGTGGGTGACCCAAATTTGAGGTGAGTATCTATATTAGGGCTAGTTACCTTGATATACCACTTCTACACACCACAACCACACTTTTACTTATTAGGAAAAGGGTCAAGAAGCCTAAACTAAACCTAGCTAAGGAGGTGATGCAAAAAATATATGGTCTACTCACACCATTTTCAATGCACTTGGAACCAAAATGAAAAATACACATAAACTTCATCCATCAAATTGAAATCTCTACTTCTACATCAATGTTTTAATCATGTGGTCTTGAAGAGAGTCTAAGTTAGGAGGACTTGGACAATAGACCTTCTAGAAACACTGATGAATAAGCTACTCACTATAATTGAAACCTCCATTAGACACTTCTTGATGACCTACAAAAGAGAAATTTCAAACTACACAAGGCACTAAGAAGGATAACATGTTAAGGTAAGAAAAATACACTTATACAAGACCAATAACCATAACATGAACTTAATGAAATCATTAATGAGGTAAAAATTAGATTATTTATTAGTTCAAGATAGAAATTGAGTAGGGATATGCCATACTCAGGTGGAGAGATGTCTACAATAGACAAAAAGGATAGAATATATAGGAATTGTGAGAGAAAAGAGAGAAGGTGAAGCTCAATAGCCACTAAGACACTTGTCAAGCAAGGATAATGAGTTATAATATCATGGAATTAATAATGAGATAGGTCCTATAAGGAAAATAAGGACAAATTTCTCTCAAATTTATCTAACTCCCCCATATGTGGTGTAGATGCCATTTTTTTTACATAAGAAATCATCTTCATGATTTTACCTCATTAGACTACCTCATCAATGATTAGGTTAAAGTTTGATGATTTATCTAAAGGAAAGGGGTTATTTATAATCCTTTACATGCATTGGAATTGTCTAAAACCATTTATTTCTTTTTTTCCATGAGCTATCATCTCTAACCATTAAAAATGACTCTCTTATGCACCTCTCACACTTGGCACACAAAATGATTAAAATTATATAATCTAATTTGTGTAGGAGGAATGACACCTATAAAGATTTCCCATGTCATCAAGTTCATGAATCAAGCCTTAAAAGGCTTCCCAATTAGAGTTTCATCATTTTAACTAGGTGTTCACTACTTGTTCACTATGACTGGGTAAGATGATGGAGATGATAGGCACACTTAGGAGATTAGATAACTCAATATATAGACATGAGGACTTATAAAAATTACCAATATCTCTCCTAAAATTAGTTGTATCTTTTAGAGATCCTCCATACATGTAAAACACACAAATCTTCAAGAAAATCCCTATTGTATACCATGTGTATAGGTAGGGTACACCTCAGTCACATGTAACAGGGCCATGGAGAGTCCTTTGTAACTCCAAATCATGTCATTGGCCTTTAATTCTCATCTGGATACTCCATTTGTAGTATCTTCTCAATCAAGTCTGAGAGAGGGTTTGTGAGGGTTTTAGAGTCACTTGGACTCTTAGCCTTTGTTCATAAAGGATACACATTATATTTTTTAAATAATTACATTAAAGTCTTCTTATGGACCTTATACAACATACCTGAGCACCTTGAGTCTCCATGTAATGCCTTAGAGAAGTTCTAAGCATTATAAGATAACCATTCATGTCCTTTTTATACATTCTTTAGGGTCTGAGTATCCTCAAGCCCAAAAATGGATTTTTGGTGAACTTATCCACAAAGTGAGGGCTAAGATACACCTTATTCCTCATCAATAACATGTCCTAACTGATCTCAATGTCTGTTTAGCCCCAAAATGATGATGGACTACTTCTAGGTACTAGGCCTAAATTAGTTCTACCTATAACTTAGGCTTAACCTGACCCCATAATGGATTCCCATACCTTATAATGGTACAAACAACTTAGTTATATCCCCATAGAAATTATCTAAATCATTATAATTCTTTTAAAATGCTAGAATTGAAAGTGGTTTCTCATTTGGGGTAAGTCTTACACATTGCCTACAAACCTTGTTGCATGAAGTACCTTGTTTGACCTTAGACCTTATATATTTATTTATCATGCTGGTATGGATTTCACACATCTCCTAAGACATTTTTGGAAAGTTTCCATGGATTCTAGTTCATGTTTTGATCTCCTTTATCAAGAAAATAGGGTCTAGGCATGTGAAAGTGCCCCTATCTGAGACAAAATAGGGATACTTCGCCTATTTTCCTCATAAAAAATCAATTTTTAGGCTTATAAAAGTGGCAAGGGTTATATGTACCAATTTGAATCTCCTAAATTAGTCATTTGACTCTCCATCTCTCTTACCCCAAAATTGAGTTTTTAAAGGTAGACTATGTGGAGCTTTTAGCAAGTTGACTAAGTTTTCATCATTTAGGCACCTTCCTTTGATTGGGTCTCCATTTATTTCATGATAAAAAGGTCACAAAATATTCCATGGTATTTATATAGGTGGATCCATATTATATCCCTTAAACAAGTTCACCTCTTACTTTGACCTTCAATCATGCTCAACACTACACAAGGACTTTTGTAGGTGTATTTCAAGATTTAAGGGGTATGTATAAGTTGTTTCAAACTAATTATAACTTATGGAGATCCTATTGACCATAGTGAAGTTAATAATAATCTTACTCCATATTTATGACCCCTCAAGTCTCCCAAACACCCTTTATGCCCTTGAAAACACAAGACTGGGTTCAACATGACTGTGTTTCTTGTTTGAAAGTCTCCTGCCTGTAGGTGTCTATGCTAGGTTTGACTTGATGTAATGTTTAAAAATAATTCTCTAAGAATTCCTAGTCATTTAAAAGTGAATTTAATCTCTTCTTTTGTGCTTATACCATACTAACTCCTATAAATATCATCTTCATTAGTCATTTCCTGCCTACTAACTAAGATAGTTAGATTACCCCTACCTAGAGGTGTTAATGCTCTTAATTAGATTGTTTGTAATTAATGAGGATATTCATTTAATTCAATTTTACCACAAAAGTAACACATGAACCTACACTAACTTTTAATGATCTCAAAACATCAAAATTCATCAAGCTTGGGCTAATTGTATCATAACCTATTGTAGGTGCATATTGAGGTCATCTGTACAGACTAAGGGTGAGTGTGTGAGGTAGACACATGAAAATCATATTCTCTTTTGGTGATATTGAGTCATAATATCCCTCTCATATATTGGAAGAATTTTATCATGATTTTAGGGATAAATTTCAAATTTGAGTGACAAATATCTCCTTTTGAGCTTGGAACTATAGACCTCTCTACCTACTCATAGTGCATTTAGGGCCATCTTTGATCTCTTCAAAAACCACCTTCCCTTAGGTATCTACCTTTCAAACTTTGCATAACTATATTTCATCCCAAGGGTTATAAGATGAGTATAACTAGGTGTTGTAATTATCTTAGCAAACAAAGTATAGGATATCTATAAAACCTCCTAGACCTTTGTTTAGTTCCTTTAGGGACAAATGCCCTAAAATATCAGACTCTACTATAGACTGATTCCTCAACACTTATTATGATACAAAGGGTCTTAAACATGCTCCCTAAGATATAAAATTGTTTCATAGATCTCATGGAGATTCAAATCTATGAATTTCCTTCCAGACAAACCTCTGTATCTCTACAAATGATCCCTATAAGTGTATATTTTTGAGTGTAAGGCAGTGAGGGTGATATGTAGCCAAAACAAGCCTAGGAGAGGCTTTCTTAGGCATGTTAATGCATCTTAGGAAATGTTAATCAATTGGAGTACAAGTACATCTCTCTAAACATTAGCATGATGTCATCAAGGCTTGTAAGTGAGTGTCTTGAAATGTGTTATGCAGGCATAGACATGAAGGAACAAAATATGCAAGGGAAAAGGCCTCCAAAACACTCAAATGAATTTCCCATACTAAAATATATGAAAATTATCATAAAATGTCTTGAAACTATATCAAAACATCTTTTTACACTCTTGAAGACACATGTAGGTGTGAAAAAAATTGGTTTGAAGGCGCAAACAAGCTTAGAAGAGGCTTCTTAAATCTTTGAGAGATCCAAAATCCAAAATGAAATGAAAAATATATGGAGAGGTCTTATAAAAACTTTAGAAACACCTAAAAATAACCAACATGCCAAATCAAAGAAAAATATTCAGATATAAGCTCATACAAGGACCCCTCATGGATGTGAGAGCATAAAAAGTTGCCTAGATTCCTAGTGATGGTTAATAAAGGTAGAGATATGAAAGTAAAAAATCTTTCCATGGATTTGAATTTAACTCACACCCCTTTCAACTCCCAAGATCATTCCCTCTAACTCCAACTGTACAGACTGTACCAAGCATTCAAAGTTGGCCCTTTTTGGCTTGCAAAGGCAAGAAATAAGGAGTAGAAGAAAAATTTGATTTTCATAACTAAAAATATACACAGAATGGTAAATATCTTAGGTATTTTAAGAGACACTAGGTCCATGTTTTTAGTTGAAGGTGAGCTCACCAAGTCTATACAAGTGCTACTAAAGGCCTATTTTTAAGGAGATCTCCCTATTTTCATTTATGAAACTACCTCTTGACTACCTTTGACTGATTCATGACATGTTATGACTCCATTTATGTTGAAATATTCCTTGGTGACACTTTTCTTCCTTAATGCATCTGTAAAAGTCATTTAATGAGCCAAAAATATGAGTAAAAGGCATTTTTTGCATATAAAACATGGTAAAGGACAAATTTATGACTTAGGAACACCTTAAAACATTTAAATGGCCATATTAGGACAAATATAACATAATTTGAGCCTTTTACCATGTTTTACTAAAATTAACCAGAGTTAACTTTGGTTGATTAGATAAGTACAAGGAAGATAGGCTTACACCAAGGCTAAAGCAAAGATAGGTGAGATGTTTAGACATACATGAGACCCTATTCGACATATAAGAACCTTTTAAAAGGTTTTAATATGTATGGGTTGATCCAATTTGACTATAATTCAAATTTG
The DNA here is from genome assembly GCA_037957365.1 of Torreya grandis. Classification (NCBI taxonomy): domain Eukaryota; kingdom Viridiplantae; phylum Streptophyta; class Pinopsida; order Cupressales; family Taxaceae; genus Torreya; species Torreya grandis. Next base: position 313,761 of record JARHVA010008153.1, read on the forward strand.
GTTAACACTTTTGGCAATTCCTATGGGTAACATGCTTGCCTATGTTAAGTATCAGTAGCCTTATCCTATCCATTAGGCAAAGGGAGTCAAATGCACTATGAAAACAACATGATCACACCTTTACTCAACCAAAATATAGATAATTGACCTCAAAACAAATAAATTAAAGACAACACACACCAAGACCAAGCAAACACATAAAACAAAGGCACACTTGTGCTACTAAGCACTTAGGGAACACAAGACACAATAGAGAGAAAACTAATTATATATATCTAATCAAACATACCTCCCTTCTTGGATCAAAAGGAAATAATCTTAAATCTTCTTCTTTATGAGATGAACGAAGGTGCCAAGCATGTTTCCTTTTGGATGTAGTATTATGTGACTCATGCTCCTTTCTTGCTCCTTGGCTTGGCATGTCTTGTGATGGATTCATCTCAAACAAGTATCCAAGGTAAATAAACTCTTCTTAACCTTGGAAAGATACCTCATACTACTGTTCTTTTGTCTCATCATGTAAGATTTGCATTTCCATAAATGGAACAACTTATTGAATGGCTTTGTCATCTTGAAAGGTTTCATCGCTCTTTTCTTTTGTTATAGCCTCTTCAAACCCTTCAAGAAGTCTTAAATCATGGCATTCTAGGAGTATTTCTTATTCAAACTCCTTATTGATGTTTGTAGGATCAAATTCACATGTGGTTCTAGAATCAATCTTCAAACCAATTTCAAAAGACTCATAGTCATCATGGATTACTCCATCATGATTTATACTCTCTTGATGGTGATACCTCTCAACACCTTCTTACTCCTCAGCATTTTGGTTTTTTTCTTAGAAGTCTTTCCCTCTCACTATCTTCATATTCTTTGAACATTTGTATATAAGTATGCCACATGTATTCTTATTGAAACATGTCATCTTGCTTACCATTTCCTATAATCATCTCCAAAGGAGTTATGGGCCTCATGAGACCTTCAAATTCATTGCAAATGTCTTCAAATTTATGCCACAAGTCATTATCCTCTTTTTGATCAGCATCATGAAGGGGAAGAACAATAGAAACTTCTACCTCTTCTTCTTTGGAAACCAAAAGAACCTCTTCCAAGGATTCTTATTCAACACAATGAATGCCATCTTCATTATCATCATAATATGATGTTTACTCACAAGAAGTCATCTCTTCTTCATCCACAACCCAATATTAAATTTCAATCTCTTTCTCCCTCTTTGTGGTGCCAATACTAGGATTCTCAAAATGAGGAACTTTAGCCCAAGAAGGCTTCTAAGGAGAAATACAATCCTCACCATTAGAATCTAATTTCTCATCAATCAACTGATCCTCATTAGGTTCAATGACCTCATTTTCTTTAATATTTCCTTACATAGATGAGACATATTGCATTTTGAGTTCCAACTCCTCAATACTTTTGTCAAGGTTTCCTTGGAATAGCTTCTCTTGGGGGGAAATAGGATCTTTATTAGGAAAGGAAGTAGGAATAAGTTGAGATGAAGGGAAAAATGCTTCTTGAGGAAGGGCGAGAAGGAGTTGAGTAGGTTAAAGTTTCTTTTCACTTCCAACTTCTCCACTTAGACATCCTTTATTCTTCTTTCCACAAGCTACCGCTACTTATTTCCATCTTGGGAAGCTAGGATTAGGGAGTTATTCATGAGGCTTAGATACAAGTGGAGGAATGTCACACTTATAAACTTAATTTTATACTACCATGATGGATTGTGTCAAATGTTGGTTTACCAATTCAATCTCCTTGTCTAGATGAGCCTCCAAACTCAACCTTATTCTCTTAAAATCTTCTCCAATAGTGATATCCCTCTTCCTTTGGCTACTCTCTTGGATGAACTTCCAAGAAGGAAAAATTTGGGTAATGCATGAATGACTTGGGGAATTTTTGAAGCATGCTTGGACTAGCATTTTGAATGGGTATAGTTAACACACTTGAATTTTGATGTGGGGTGTATTGGAGCTACCAAGACTGATCTAGTTCATGAGCTTTCAACCTCTCTTCTATGTGGAAAATTAGGCCACAAAAATCAAGAATTTCACCCATAAGACCTTTCTGATTAGCTTTCTCAATGGGCATCCACTCTCTCTTGACTAGATCTAGAGCATCCCTCATGCTCTTGACACAATCACTAGAGTTGACTTGACCAAAACCATTTCTAGTATCAAGGTCTAGCATATAGTCCTTATAGCCAATTAGAGTCTTCTTGAAACTTACAATGGATTGACTTGGAGAGGAACTAGGTGAACTAAGTGAAACATAAGCTTGGAATGGTTGATTATAAGACTAATGCAAATCATAATAAGGCTGAATATTTTTATATTAAGATTGATATGATTAACCAAGGACTTGTTCATATTGATAGGGGATATGCAAAGATGGCTATGTCTCACCAACATATGTTAAGACAAATTCAACATCAAAATTATCCATGAATAATTCATAAGAAGTGTATGAAATAATAAAATAACTTCAATTAGAGTGCCTAGACTACTTAACCAATATATTTGTGATTAGAGTCACCATTGGTGCTTAGTGGAATTTCCTCCAAAGGTTGATATCTTAAGGAGAACACCAAAAATCCTCAAGGAATGGACTATTCAGTCCCACCAAGCATGACAAAATCTATTTTCACTTGAACTTTCACCCCTTGAGGAGATGACAAGTCTCTCCTCATTCAAGTGGCACAATGGAAACACCTCAGGGCTGTGGGTGACCCGAAATTGAGGGGATTTTTTAGATTAGGGCTAGTTCCCTTGATGTACCACTTCCACACACCATAACCACAATTTTAATTATAAAGAAAAGGGTTAAGAAGTCTAAACTAAACCTAGATAATGAGGTGATGAACCAAATATATGGTATTACTAAAACCATTTACAATGCACTTGGAACCAAAAGGAAAACTACACATACACTTCATCCATCAAACTGAAATCTCTTCTTCTACATAAATGTTTCAAGCATGGGGTCTTGAAGAGAGTATAGGTTAGGAAGACTTGGAAAATAGTTATTCTATAAACATTAATAAATATGCTACTCACTATACCTACAACCTCTATTAGACACTTCTTGATGACTTGTACAAGAGTGTTTTCAAACTACATAAGGCACTACAAAGGATACCATGTCAAGGTAATCAAAATACACTTATAAAAGACCAAAAACCATAAGATGAACTTAATTAAATCATGAATGAGGTAAAAATTAACTTCTTTATTAGTTCAAGGAAAAAATTAAGTAGGGATTTGGCATACTCAGGTGGAGATATGTCTACAACCAAAAAGGCTAGAATATATAGGAATTATGAGAGAAAAGAGAGAAGGTAAATCTCAAGAGTCACTAAAACAATTTTTAAAAAATGAGAATGAGTTACAATAGCATGGAATCAAGAATGAGATAGGTCATATAAGGAAAAAAATGACAAATGTCTCTCAAATTTATCTAACTCCTCCATATGTGGCATAGATGCTATTTTGCTTACATAGGAAACTACCTTCATGATTTTCCCTCATTATACTACCTCATCACTAAGTAGGGTCAGGTCTAATGATTTATATGAAGGGGAGGGGTTATTGAAAAGCATCTACATACATTGGAATGGTCTAAAACAATTCATATCTTTCTATCCATGAGCAATCATCTCTAACCATTACAAATGAATCTCTCTCATGCACCTCTCACACTTAGAACACAAAATGCTTCCAATTATACAATATAATCCATGAAAAATTAGGAATGACACCTATAAATAGTTTTAATGTCATCAAGTTCATGAGTCAAGCCTTAAAAGGCTTCTTAATTGGAGTTTCATCATTTTCATTAAGTGTTCACTACTTGTTCATTATGATTAGATAAGATGAAGGAGATGATAGGCACACATATAAGATTAGATAGCTCCATATTTAGATATGAGGACTTATAAAAAGTCCCAATCTATCTCTTAAAAGTGGTTTCATCCTTTGAAGCTTCTCCATAACTACAAAACACATAAATCTATCAAAACAATTGCTATTTTACACCCTCTATATAGGTAGGGTACACCTCAGTCACATGTAATAGGGACTTAGAGAGTAATTTGTAACTATAAATCATCTCCCTAACCTTTACTCCCCATATGGATACTCCATTTGTAGTATCTTCTCCATCAGGTCTGAGAGAGGGTTTATGAGGGTTTTAGAGTCACTTAGACTCTTAGCCTTTATTCATAAAGGATACACATTAGAGTTTTGAACTAATGAAATTTAAGGCTTATTAAAGACCTTATAAAACATATATTAGCACCTTGAGTCTCCATGCAAAGCCTTAGAGATGTTCTAATCATTCTAAGATGGCCATTTGTGTCCCTTTTATACATTCTATAGGGTCTGAGTATCCTCAAGACCAAAAATGGATTTTTAGTGAACTTAAATACAAAGTGAGGGATCAGATACACCTTATGACTCCCCAAGAACATGTTAAAACTGATCTCAATGTCTATTTATCCCCAAAATTATGATGCACTACTTTTAGGTACTAGGCCTAGATTGGGTCTGCTAGGTCTACCTACAACTTAGGCTTCACCTAACCCCCTAATGGATTCACTTACCTTATGATGGTTTAAACACCTTAGTTATACCCCCATTTAAATTATATAAAGCATTATAATGCTTTTCAAATGCTATAACTGAAAGTGGTTTCTCATTTGGGGTTAAGCTTACACCTTGCATAACTACCTTGCCTGTAAACCTTGTTGCATGAAGTACCTTGTTTGAATTCAAACCCTATATCTTGATTTTACATGTTATTATGTATTTAAAACATCTCCTCAAACATTTTTGTAAATTTTCCATGGCTTTTGGTTCATGTTTTGATCCCCTTTATCAAGAAAATAGGGTTTAGGCATGGGGAAAGTACCCCCTATTTGAGACAAAATAGGGGGAACTTCCCTTATTTTCCTTAAAAAACACACAATTTTTTAGACTTATAAAAATTTAAATGGTGATATATACCAATTTTGAGATCCTAACTTAGTCATTTGACCCTTCATATCTCTCAAATGCTAAAACTAGTTTTTTTAAGGCACACTACGTGGAGATTTTAGCAAGTTGACTAAGTTTTCATCATTTAGGAACCTTCATTTTATTTCTTATCCATTTATTTCATGGTAAAAATGTAAAAAAAAACTTCCATTTTATTTATATAGGTGGATCCATCTTCTATCCCTTAAAAAATTTCACGTCTTACTTTGACCTTCAACCATGCTCAACACTACACAAGGACTGCTATAAGTGTATTTCAAGATTTAAGGGGTATGTATAAGTTATTTCATAATTATTATAAATTATAGAGGTTATATTTAACATATTTAAGGTACTCATAATATTAATCCATCATTATGACCCCTCAAGTCTCCCAAACACCCTTTATGCTCTTGAAAACACAAGACTGAGTTCAACATGACTATGTTTCCTATTTGAAAGGCTCCTGCTTGTAGGTGTCTATGCCCATTTTGACTTGATGCAATGTTTTAAAATACTTATATAATAATTATTATTCATTTCATAGTTAATTTAATCTCTTATTTATTGTTTATACAATACCAACTCCTAGAAATGTCATCTTCACTGGTCATTGCCTACCTACTGACTGAGATAGTCAACTTACCCCCACCTATAGGTGTTAATGCTCTTAATTAGTTTTTTGGTAATTAGTGTGGATATTAATTGAATTATATTTTACCATAAAATTAAAAATTGACCCTAGAATCACTTTTTATGATCTCAAAACATCAAGAGGCATCAATCTTGGGTTGATTGTATCATAACGTACTTTAGGTGCTTATTGAGGTCATCTGTATGGATTAAGGGTGAGTGTGAGAGGTAGACACATGAAAATCATATTATATTTTAGTGATATTGAGTCATAACATCCCTCTCATCTATTATAATCATTTTATCATGATGTTAGGTCTAATTTACAATTGTGAGTGACAAAGATATCCTTTTGATCTTGGAACTGTAGACCTCTTTGCCTGCTCATAGTGTATTTGGGGCCATCTTTGAGATCTTCAAAAGCCACCTTCCCTTAGGTATTTTCATTTAAAAATTTGCATAACTATTTCTCATGCCAAGGGTTACAATATAAACATAGATATGTGTTTCAATTATCTTATCAAACAAAGTATATGATATCTATAAAACCTCTTAAACCTCTGTTTAGTTCCTTTAGGGACAAAGGCCCTGAAATCTCAGACTCTAGTATGGAATGATTCTTGAACACTTAGTAGGCTACCAAGGGTCTTAAACATGCTCCCCAAGATATCAAATTGTTTCATAAACTTCATGGAGATTCAACCCTATCAATTTACTTCCATACAAACCTCTGGAGCTCTACAAATGACCCTTGTAAGTGTATATTTCTAAGTGTAAGGCAGTGAGGGTGATATGTAACTGTTAGGATTGTGGAGCTAAAAGCTTCACTGATGCAAACAGGAGAGGAGGTTGCTGAAGATTGTAGAGAAGTTGGGGTCGGTCTGATCAGCCGACGTCGGTAGGATAGCAAAGGGAAGCAACCGACGTCGGTCATATATCAGCCGACGTCGGTCACCTCTAGGCAGACAGGGACCGACGTCGGTCGCCTGTGTGGTTCGACTGCGAGCTATTTACGGCTAGTTAGCTAACGAACCAAGTGTTTGCATGATGAGTGCTAATTTTAGACTCATAGCTGCGGATCTAATTATTGTAATTAGATGTCTAATTATTGTTTGGATGAGATCTATATAATAGACTCATGGTTGTATTGGAAATGTGTGCTAGGGAGTAAGAGAGCATAATTATAAGCTCCTTCTGTGTGTGAGGTAGAGCAATGGTGCGTTCCTCCTAGTGCCACAGTACCAGGTGTGTTGGTGCTAGATTGGAGAGCCAGCTGGGTTCTTCAGGAGTGTAGGATCTTGGTCACAGTTGCATGGCCTATATAGGAGATCTACATGGTAAGTAAGATCGTTGATCTGCACGTGTATGTGTGTGCAAGGTCGAGGTTCACAGGTGAGCAGAACCATTGTTTGATTTGCAGGTGTGCAAGGTCATATAGACAGCAACACAACAGGGAGCAGTATCAGGCAGGATCTACTTGGAGTACAGCTGTGTACTCGGATAGAGCAGAGAGGAAGGCAAGGGAGTTCCTTCCATAAGTATGGTCTGTTGAAGTGCAGGTTATTGCAGGTTCATAGGAGATCTACTTGAAGTACCTTGAGTACTTGTGGAGCACGTGGAGTGCTTGTGGAGTGCGTGGAGCACTTGTGTTATGCGTGGAGCATGGGAGGTGAACACCAACTCTGTATTTGAGTTGAGTGTTGTGACCTGTGAGAGGGAGAGCTTTGGGGAGAAGAAGTACTGTTCACTTGAGGTGTGGGAAACCTCTGTAAGGTGGTGGAGAAGAAGTGGCATCTTCTTTATTGTATTCTTTTCTGTATAAAGTGTTAATACAAGTTGTGTATTGTCTCTCATATGCTGTGTTATTCTGAATTCTAGTTACTTGGTGAATCTGGTTTGTTTCCGCATATTAAGTTGTTTGAAGTTTGGTAATCAATTGTATGTTTCCGGTTTTGCATCCTGACAAGTGGGATCAGAGCATGTTTGTTGTTCTAGATTCCTGACAAGGTCCCCAAGATATCAAATTGTTTCATAAACTTCATGGAGATTCAACCCTATCAATTTACTTCCATACAAACCTCTGGAGCTCTACAAATGACCCTTGTAAGTGTATATTTCTAAGTGTAAGGCAGTGAGGGTGATATGTAACCAAAACAAGCCTAGGAGAGGATTTATTAGGAATGTTAATGCAAATTATGAAATTTTAAGAAATTTTATTACAATTACATCTCTCCAAACATTAGCATGATATCATCAAGGCCTATAGGTGAGTGTTTTGAGTTGTGTTATGCAAGCAAAGACATGAAATATCAGAATATGCAAGGGAAAAGGCCTCCAAAACACTCAAATGCACTATCCATACTCACATATATGACCATTATGAGAAAAAATATTGAAACCACATCAAAACATCTTCTCCCACTCCTAAAGACACTTGTAGGTGTGAAAAGAGCTAGTTTGAAGGCATAAACAAGCCTAGAAGAGGATTCTTGAATCTTTGAGAGATCCAAAAGACAAAAGTTAATGAAAAAACTATGTATAGGTCTTATAAAACCTTGAGAAACACTTTAAAATAACCAACATGTCAGATCAAAGAAAAATATTCTAAAACAAACTCATATAGGGACCCCTCATGGATGTGAGAGCATAAAAAGCTGCCTAGATTCTTAGTGATGGTACATAAATGAGGAGCTATGAAATTAAAAAATATTTCCATGGATTTGAAGCTGACTCAAACCCCTTTTAACTCCCAAGATAACTCCCTCCAACTCCAATTATATGGACTATACCAAGCATTCAAAGTTGACCCTTATTGGCTTGTAAAGGCAAGAAAGATGGAATATAAGAAAAATATGATTTTCCTGACTAAAAATATGCACACTAATCATGTTAAATATCTTAATGAGTTAAAGAGACACTAGGCCCATGTTTTTAGCTGAAGGTGAGCTCACCAAGTCTGTACAAGTGCTATTAATGGCCTATTTTTAAGGAGATCTCCATATTTTCATGAATGGAACTACCTCTTGACTGAATATGATTTATTATTGACATGTTATGACCCCATTCACATTTAAATCTTCCTTGGTGACACTTTTCTTTGTTAACTCATCCGTACAAGTCATTTAATGAGCCAAAAATATGACTAAAAGGTATTTTTGCATATGAAACATGGTAAAAGACAAATTTATGACTTAAGAACGCCTTAAAACATTTAAATGACCATATTAGGACAACTCTAACATAATTTGATCCTTTTAGCATGTTTTACTAGAGTTTACTTTGGTTTATTAAGCAAGTACAAGGAAGATAGGCTTACACCAAAGCTAAAGCAAGGATAAGTGAGATGTTTAGACACAAATGAGACCCTATTAGACATATAAGAACCTTTGAAAACGTTTAAATATGTAGGGATTGATCTAATTTGAGTAAAATTGAAATTGGGATAGACTATATGTTTGGAGATATGACCATCTCCAATGGGATAAAAATAAAAATAATCTCTTTATACCCACATGCAAAAACATCCATCTACCCTTATGAATAATTATGGGTAGATGAACTAGAAATAAACAACAACAATCTCTCTTCATTGGATATGGTGACAATCAGAGACCATCTAGAGGAATTTGAAGAAGAATTATCATGGAGCTTATAATAACATAATGAAGCTCCAAAGTTTGATAATCAAGCTTCAAAGTCTAATAGTGTAACTCCAGAGTTTGAAAGTCAAGATCTGGAGTCTAATAGTGAAGCTCTAGATTTTGATAGATAAGCTTTAAAGTCTAATGAGGAAATATGAAGTTGGAAATCCTCACCCCTAAAAACCAAGCATCTAGCTCAAGACCTCTTAATGACACATATAACCACTTACCTATCCAGTAAAGCATTACTAAGTGGGAATGAAGTAAGCATAACTCATTTTTTTAAAAGATTTTTGTTGTCCTTTATCCAATGTAATTTATTTTAAGAGAGAAGTTATTACAAACTATCATAAAATTCCACATGATGGTACCATATTTGTGTCCCTTTAGATTTTTAGTGAATGAATTCAGACAAGTAAATTCTATCTAACCATAAACCAAATAGATAATGGTCCACCATATGAAAATGTTAAACATAAATAGTTGGTTAACCAATGAACAAGATACCAAAGTTTTTGATGTTCTAAAAGTCCATACAAAGGCTTTTTCATGGGATTATAGTGATATTAAGGGTATCCAACCTTGTTTTTTCACTCATCACATTTACATTCAAAACATTATATTTGTCAGGAAGCCACAATGAAGGATAAACCTAGCTTTGAAGAACATAGTAAAAATTGAGATAGAAAATCTGTTAGAAGTAGGATTCATTTATCCCATATCTAATAATTAGTGGGTATCACTATTAGTGATAGTTCCTAAAAATAATAGTAAATGGACAATCTGTGTTGACTATACAAAACTCAATAGAGCTACTACGAGGAATTATTGTCCCTTACCCTTCATTGATCAGTTATTAGATAACTTAGCTAATAAAAAGTATTTTTCCTTCCTAAATGGATTTAGTGGTTATAACCAGATAAGGGTATCCCCAGAGGACCAAGACAAAATAACCTTCAATTTCCCTTAGGGAACATTTACATACATGGTTATACCTTTTGGCTTATGTAATGCACTTGCCACTTTCCAAAGGGTAGTGTTAGATATCTTTGTTGACCTAAAAAATTAATGTATGGAGGTATATATGGACATTTTTATTGTCTATGATGGTTCATTTGTTGAGGATATATCTTATTTAGATGAAGTGTTGACTAGATGTGAAGAACACCATATGTCTCTTAGCCATGAAAAATGCTTAATAATGGATGATAAAGGTATAATATTGGGACATGGTATCTTTATTCAATGCATCCAAGTATATCGTAAGAAGATAGAATTCATTTCTAACCTACATGATCCTAAAAATTAAACTAGAATTAAGAGTTTTTAGGACATGTAGGTTACTATAGATGCTTCATAGAGGATTTTAGAAAAATTATTGATCTTATGTTTACTTTGTTAACAAAGGACAATGATTTTGTATGGAATGATTATTTTCAATAGGTCATTGAGATAATCAATAAGAAATTAATTTCTTACCCAGTACTAAGAGGACCTAATTGGGAATAACCATTTCACATCTATACAGATACATCTGATAATGCTATGGGTGCAGTCCTAGGTCAAAATAATGAAGAACATAGGATGTATGTTATTTACTACATCACCAAAAACCTCACTCCCACTAAAATAAATTACACAACCAATGAGAAAGATTTCCTTGATTTTATTTATATAGTGAATAAATTTAGACATTATATCATTGGTTATAAAATATTTGTGTACACATATCATTTAGCTATAAGATATTTAATGAATAAACTAGTGGTAGGAGGAAGCATAATTATATAGATATTATTATTATAAGAATTTGATATAACTATCATTTATAAAATTGGAAAATTTAATGTGATTGTTGATTTATATTCAAGACTAAATGTTGTAGGTGGAGAAGAACTAGTGGAGGAAAGGTTTTTTGAGGAACAATTGTTTATTGTCTCATCACAATCACCCTAGCTTGCTGACATGGAAAACTAATTATCCATAGGAAGTTTTCTACTCACTTCACTCATAAATAAAATGAATGTTTAGTTAGAGATAGTTATTATTTTAAATGACTTAATGGTGTATTATTTATATGTGGACCTGACCATGTGTTCCAAAGGTGTGTTAGAGAAGATGAAACTTATGACCTCATAAGAGCTTGCGATGATGAACTTGGAGGAAGCCACTATTTAGCTAAAAGGATTATCCACAATATCTTTGGGGCTAGATATTATTGGCCCTCACTCCACATACATGTGAATAAGTATGTTTGGAAATGTGATCCTTACCAAATGATAGACAAAATTAATTGTCTAATGAAATACCCCTCCATCTTCAAGTAGTATTAAAACCATTTGAGAAATAGGGGATGTATTTTTTTGGCCTTATTGATCCACAATCCCAAGGGAAGGAATACCTATTGGTATGTATAGACTATGTCACTATATGGTAGAGGTTCAAGCTCTTTCATTTTCAAGAGAGGAGGTAGTTGTTGATTTCTTGTATTACAAGATCATGTAAAGATTTGGACCACCAAAAGAAATAGTTTTTGATCAAGGACCTTAGTTAATGTCCAGCATGATAAGAGTTTTCTCAGAGCATTATCAAATCAGCCATAAAAAGTCATCCCCTTACCATCCACAAGCAAATGGGTAGGTAGAGGTAACCAATAGAGTGTTGTAGAACATTCTAACTAAGATAGTAAAAAACAATAGGAAGGATTGGGAAAGCAAGTTATCAGAGGTAGTATGGGCATATAATACTACCTAGAAATAAACTACAAGTTTCTCACCTTATGAGTTGGTGTTTGTTAAGAAACCTCTACTTTATATTGAGTTTGAATTAAAAACTTTGAGGATTCAAACAAAGGTAGGAATTAATCTTGATGAAGCACAAAAATAAAGGATTTTGTCGCTGAATGAACTAGATGAACTAAGGATGGAATATTTGTAGTAGATGGAGCTATTTCAACATCAAAGGAAGTAGTGACATGACATTCACATCAAAGGTATAAGATTAAATGAAGTATATTGGGCATTACTATTTGATTCTAAGTTTTATCACTTCAAAGGAAATATGAGAATTAGGTCGTTTGGACCCTTTGAGATAGTAAAAATATATGATAATGGGTCAGTCCAATTATTGCCCATTGATGGGAACAAAAAGACTCTTCTAGTAAATGGTCATAGGTTGAGACTTTACCAAAAGCCTTCTAGCAAGGAAGAGTTTATTTAGAAAAATTAGTCTCAAGGAGAATTTGGATTTATGTAAGAACCTATGTTCTTATATGAAGGATAATACTTAAGGATTGAAACTCAATAAATAAAATAATTGAAAACCAAAAATGACAATCCTCTTCTCAAATAAAAAGACAAAAAACATTAAAAAATAAAATAAAAATAAAAAAAATTGAAAAGGAGAAGTTGAAAACTAGTAATGGTGGCTTCTCCATGGAATAAAGTAATAAAAATGGTGGTGTAATCTCTTTTGTGTATACTTAACATTTGACTGTTGTGTTTTAATCATGGAAAAATAGGTGGCCACATGGAAATTGAAGACAACATCACAATCAATAAGGTATATTGTATTCTATTTTTATATGTAGGATTAACCATGAGAATTTAAGATGCTTATGTATACTCATCCATGGGAGAGTTTACTCACATTTAGATGGTGTCCTAAAAATGGGCATACCAAAAAAGTACTAAGTAAAAATAAATATGTATTTTCCATTAAGAAAAAAGGGAATATGATGTCATCCTAATGAAATCATTATCACTCATGATATAAAAGGTATTAGTTGATGGAAATCATGAGAGATGTCTTAGTCTAAAGTGTAGGAAATCAATTTAGTTAGATAAATGATGACATACACTGTATGTGGGAAGTACAGGGTAGTCCTAAGACCATTGAAAATGACATCCCCATATGAGACATTAATTTCTACTGAGTGTGTGATCAAATATTTTATGAATATACATCCTAACATATCTTGAAGATTTGCATCCTTAATGATAAGGGTTTAAATTCAAAGTATATCGATTCTTTCAAATATCATATTCTTATTTCAAATATTATGATCATCCTCTCATCCTCTACCAAAGTTCTATGTGTTGATTCCCAGCATCCAATTTCACAAGCATAAGTGTTAGCATGGGTTAAAATAATAAGTCATAGATGAAGTTTGTTGAGATATTTATTGGAGGATGGAGATGTAACTACCATTTTTGAGGAAGTACAGTTGGTCAAGTTTTTACAAAAATTCCATGGGTATGATGAAAGATTGGTGCATGAATTCATCATCAATCTTAAAGATAACTATTCCATTGTAAAGGGACTACAAATTCCATTCATTATCCAAGAAATTAGTGAGCTTGTAGGCATTCTAAATGAAGGAGTAATAATCACTGGTAGGTCCAATTTCAATCACCTTATCAAGCTTTTTCATGAGGAAGGTGAACCAAATCTTGAGTTAATTGTTAACCCTCAGGGGATGACAAAATGCATAAGAAGAGATGTCTGCCAAAACCATGGAGGAAAATAATATTTTGGCTAATTAAGTATCTAACTTTTATGGCCAGTATGATTCACTAGGGTGCAATATTATGAGAATTATCATTCATTTGAGATAGGGGTGCATAAGTTTGAACATATAATAAACCTGCCTATGTATTTGTTAGGTGTCATACAAGTTATAAATTTTAAACATCATAAAGGGCCACGTTGTATCAAACACCATGGGCTTATTCATCTCATTTTCAAACATCATTTCTTTAAATAACCAAGAGGAGAGGTAGACCAAGAATCCTTTCTAAAAAATAAAATGAAGATGTGGCCTAAGACAAAGAATAGGGTGTTTATCTTTCTAGAAATCCAAAATCTAGCTTTACAGAGGGCACCTCCATTGAAATACCAACTTCAAAAAAAACCCAAAAAATAGATCATAAAAAAAAGTTGAGGCATATAACCTCACCATTAGTATTATAATCTATGCCAAAATCAATTAAGAGTCCACCACCAAAGAGGATGCTAAGGCCTAAGGTTTTATCAACTATCTATAGAGTCACTCCATTTCCACCTACCTCCCAAAAAACCATTGGCATCCCAAAATAACAAGATGAACAAGTCCCTAAGGTGCCTATACCAAAAATACTTAGAAGGCATTCCCAAACAAAAGGGGTACTTCCTAGGAACAACCTTATCCTATTACTTAGTCTAGAAAAAGAAGGAGAAAATTAATTATGTCTATTAATAAGGACAAAAAAAGAGGTGTATCAAAAATATTTGGTAATTTGTGATAAATCCCCTTGGAAACCCCAGAATCAGAAGATGAATTAGTTGTAAAAGATAAAGGTGTTGAGGAAAACACAATACCATTATAAATTGATAAAGATAACAATGTACCTTTAATAGAGGACACCTCTATGAATGATACATTGCAAAGAACTATGGAAGATTCCTCCCCATATCCTCTACCTTCATCTTATAGAATACAAATAGATAAAGGGAAATATATAATGATATAATAGGAAGCTTAGTGCTCTAGTTGTTTCTCTCAATTTTTGCTAATTACATTCAGAAGAAAGAAGAAACTAAAGTTAAAGGTTTGTGGTTTTTACGTTACCCAAATTAAGTTGCACATCGTATCTAAGCATTTTAGGAGCTCCTCTTTAGCTATGGAGGAAACACCTATAGATAAGAAAGGAACTCAAACAAAGATAATGTTAGATAAAGATATGGTGGACTGCCAAGCAACACGCTCAGTCCTGGAAGCGTAAAAACTTCCTTAAGGGATGACAGTCCACTATTTATAAAAAAGAGTGTTGTATAAAAGAAATGGTGAAAGACTAAGAAAGAGAAATAAAGATAATGCGTACCTATTCTCTCCATTTAGTCTATCACAGTCACTGACGTTGGTAGTCTTGTTGAGGTTAGTTGGTCAATGATGCCGACGTCAGTTATGTTACCGATGTCGATAGGGGCAATGGGCCTTGGATGGGTTTCAGGTTATGTCTATGATCAACAGAGGAGTCTGGGAGTTTAGAGGTTTATGCAGGGTTGCAGGATAGTGAATAGGGTCTGAGAAGGGGCAAAGGTAGAAGGTTGGTGTATAAAAGAGGGTAAGAATAAGAGGAAGGCCTCTCAGCCTCTCCAGGAAGAAAGTCGGGTCTGGTTGATAGTATTTAGAAATAGTAAATAGAAACTAATTACTAATGTATTCTAAATTACTGAAATGAGAGGGAAGAATACTTAGCTCTACTTGGTGAAGAACCAGAGGTGTTAGAATGCTTATTCCTATTGTGGCTGATGTCAGGGTTCTCGTTCAATGTTCTAATCCAATCTAAAGTGACATGTGTAGAGTTTTTGTAGCCAAGAAAGCGAAAGTCAAAGTCTGATATTTGGTCTCAGAGTGTGCACATCAATCTGTGAAGAGGTAGGGGTTAGCTCAAGGTTAGATCTTGGGTTATGTAACCAACATCGGTGATCCCACCAGCATCGGCTGACCATTGACCAATGTCAGTGGAGAAATAATGGGTAAAAGGGCTATTTTTAGCTCTCTACCCATTTCTCCACCTGCCAAGGGCATTTGCCATTGGAGAACAGTCAAAAGATAGGTTTATTAAGCATGAGAATTAGTTAAGAGGTTAGGATGGAGTGAGAAGAGGTCTTAGGTAGTTAGGATTTAGATGACCTAGTCTCAGGGTGAGTCATAGGGTAAGAAATGGTCTTAGGGCAAGGTGTCTAGGTGAGGTGTCCAAGGTGAGGTGTCTAGGTGAGGTCATTAATTTAAAATAAGTAGTTTATTTTAAATTAATAAGGTATTTAAGTGTTTAGAAGGGGACTAAGGGGGGTTGACACAATATTGGTGTCTACATTTGCCCCTTTTTGTCTTGTTGGTTGTTTAGACGAACTGTAAGACAAAAATAGATGTCATTTTCCCCAGGTATGGGATGAGGTATTCTTGCTCAAAGTGAGAATTGAGAGAAGGTAACCTAAATTAGGTTATCGATTTGATAGGCAGTGGATGAAGAAAGGTGAGGGTGGAGTGTAAACACTGCAATAGTTGAGATTGCACGTATACCACCTCACATGATAGGTGCGTCAAATTGTCGTAGACAAGGTCGAGGAGTGCTAAAATTGAAGTAACCGATCCCCATCTTTTTATTCATAGCTGATTGGGTTAAATGATCAAAGCTATAGCTCCAATGGTCAAGGAGGACTAAAATCAAAGTAACTGGTCCCCAGCTTTTTAGTCGTAGTTGATTGGGTTAGTTTGATCAAAGTTGTAGCTCCAATGGTCATCGTGTTCCAAGTATCTAGGCTAGGAAGTGCTCTTGGAAAACATGAAAATGTCACAAATATCAGGGATCAATTAGGTCATGATTTGATAGTATGTGTAAGGGTCATGGACAATTTGCTAACTATTCGTGAAGTAGCATATGCAATCAAAACAACCAAGGCAAAGTTGTCTCAAAAGTGGTCATGGTCTGAGGAGATAGTCACGATCTCTAAGGTCATGTGTCGAGTCGAGGTGAGATATAAGTGATCTCAAGTGTTGTTTGTTATGGTTAGGAGATGTATGTGATCTCCAATGTGCCCCATGAGAAGTCTAAAGTGACTTCTACAGTGGCAAGGCTGGTTGTTTGGTCATCATTTTGGGCTAGTTTAGATAGTTGGTCCTTTAGGTAGATGGATGAGCGAATGGCCGAGCTAACCTCAGAAGACCCCATGTCAATTGAGTGCTGCCTACATAGCCCCTATTTCAAGGGCCTCAAGCCAATGTAGTTCTCCCCAAAAGGGAAGAATAGGGTAGGTTATGGATTGGGTTTGATATGGATATGATGATGTTATAGCCTTTTCCATATTGTGTGATGGTGTATGCTATAACATAGGTTATGTGGTTTTTCATCCTTAGCAATTTTTCATATTGATAATGGTGTATGCTAAAAATGAAATGAGTTTATTTATACTTCAGCAAGTTGCCATATTGGTGATGGGATATGCTTGACATAAATTCTGTTTGATTTATAGTTTCCATGTGTATTGTTTTCCACAAAAACTATTATGTTGGTTGACAGTTTCCATGTGTATTGTTTTCCATAGAAACTATTGTGTTTGGTTGATAGTTTTCATGTGTACTATTGTCCATAAAAACTATTGTGTTTGGTTGATAGTTTCCATGTGTATTGTTTTCCATAGAAACTATTGTGTTTGGTTGATAGTTTCCATGTGTATTATTTTTCATAGAAACTATTGTGTCGAGTGAATGGCCGAGCTAACCTCAGAAGACCCTATGTCAACTGAGTGCTGCCTACATAGCCCCTATTTTAAGGGCCTCAGGCCAATGTAGTTCTCCCCAAAAGGGAAGAATAGGGTAAAGTGGTTGATAGTTGTTTTGGTCAGGTTAGTGTTTTTAGCATTTCCCATATGTGTGATGGTACATGCTTGAAATGATGAGTGTATGATGATGTTATAGCCTTTTCCATATTATGTGATGGTGTATTATATAACATTGGTTATGTGGTTTTTCATCCCTAGCAATTTTCCATATTAGTGATGGTGTATGCAAAAAATGAAATGAGTTTATTTATGCTTCAGCAGGTTTCCATATGAGTTATGGTATATGCTTGACATAAATTGTGTTTGGTTGATAGTTTCCATGTATATTTTTTTCCATAGAAACTATTGTGTTTGGTTGATAGTTTCCATGTGTATTGTTTTCCACAGAAACTATTGTGTTTGGTTGATAGTTTCCATGTGTATTGTTTTCCACAGAAACTATTGTGTTTGGTTGATAGTTTCCATGTGTATTGTTTTCCACAGAAACTATTGTGTTTGGTTGATAGTTTCCATGTGTATTGTTTTCCACAGAAACTATTGTGTTTGGTTGATAGTTTCCATGTGTATTGTTTTCCACAGAAACTATTGTGTTTGGTTGATAGTTTCCATGTGTATTATTTTCCACAGAAACTATTGTGTTTGGTTGATAGTTTCCATGTGTATTGTTTTCCACAGAAACTATTGTGTTTGGTTGATAGTTTCCATGTGTATTGTTTTCCATAGAAACTAATCAGACGGGTGAATGATAATTTATGTAACACAAATTGGTATTTGCATTAAATAAATCATGATGTTATGTTAGTGGTTAGAAGATGTTTTGGTTTGGTCTGGTTTGAAAATGTTTTAGTTTGGATTGGATTGGTTTGGTTAGAAAATGATTTGGTTTGGTTTTATGTGACAAAGATGTGTAAGAAGTGAAAGGCGTGTTGCTCTTTCATTGACAAGGACCATAATGATAGCATAGATAGGGTTTTTGCAAACAAAAGCCCCATTCATGCATTACGTCGTTGACCATTGGTTTGGTGTTAGAGAACTACTCTAATCACTTGATGTTAAGTGAGCTCAAAATCCCTTGGGTATTTTGGGGTAATAGTGGTGATTATGTGATATGGGAGGATAGCGTAACCCTTTATAGTAGGGATAACTTTGCCCCGTTTATAGGTGACCCTGAGAACGACAATAGGCAAGTCCATGACTTAATAGTTTGTCAGTCAATTTTTTTTTTTTTTTTTTGTTTTTTTGGTAGATTGATCAATGTGGGAAGTCTACTTGGGGATGTTGTTGTTGTTTTGTGGTCATGTGAAGCTGATCGATGCGAGAAGCTTCTGAGAGGGTGTTGTTTATATAGCAAAATTTGGGCATAGCCATCCTTCGAGGGAGTGGTCTATATTTTGCTTTATATGTTTTGAATTGATTGAATAGCTGTCCTTCAAGGGAGCAGTCTATTAATTACAACAATAATGTAGTTATCCTTCAAGGGAGTAGTCTACATTTATAGTTTATGACCTTTGAATATTTTGTTAGGCATCCCAGTTTTATGTATTTTTATGTATTTTATTTATTTATTTTATTTTTAATTTGACTGAACTTTTAGTCATGGACAAGACTATAGGGGTTTAAGGGTTTCCCTTTTATTAGGACAAAGCATTAATTCTTAAAAAGGGTTAACCAATTGTTGTAGGGTAAAAGGGTTGAAAGGAATAGGAATGAGGATGACAGGGGTTGCTCAAGGGATGAGCTCAAGTTAAGCATCAAGTGAATGATTACTTGGTTAACAGTAGAATGGTTACAGATGCAAGGCATTAAGGAGCTCAGGTTCTGGCTTGCCTTCGAGAGAAGACAGATGATAAGTCCCTGATCCATACTTGTGCATTATGATATAAGGTCTGAGCCAATTAGGAGCAAACTTGCCTCATTTACTTCTTTCCATATTGGTCACGTGTTGGTTTTCTTTAAGGATGAGATCTTTGATTTTGAAATCTCGCTCTTTCAGATTTTTGTTGTAGGCATGTTTGATGTGATTTTGGTAGATGTTGGACGTGAAGTAGGTTAGCATGTTGTTGGAATTTGATACAATGCCGAACATAGTCATTGCAGTCTTGGTTAAGAGTGGGCCAATAATAGCCTAGGCATCGGAGAAGGAGGTTGTCGAAACCTTGTTTGTAGAGAAGACCCCCTAACATGGTGTATTGAGCAGTACTCTTGATAAAAGCTTGCCATCCATTGCTAGAGAGATCATGTGGTCATTTGAAGGTGATGGGGGTAATGGTGGGTAACATTTTGTCTAAAGCAGCTAGTGGTTGGGGGTCTTTAGGTTGGACCTCCACTTCCTGTAAAGCTTTGATTAAGGCTTGGTGATGTTGTGGAGAGATTTGTATTAAATCATATAAAGACATCTTCACAGGTGTTTTATGAAGTTGTTTCACCATGGAGTTATGAATTACCTCCGAAGATGTTGGTTGGGATGTGCCCAAGATTGAAATCTTAGGTTTTGGTGGTTGATAAGGTTGGACAAATGGATATGTCCAAGGGATAGAAACCTTCTCTTTTCCTTTACCCTTTAAGGTTTGTGACCTAGTGGTCATATTAATGGTGTTGATTTTGAATAAAGGGGGAGAAGGTGGTAGGGTGTCCATAATTTGACGATGGGATCCCAATTCAAGTGAAGAGGTTTGTGAGGCATGAGATGGTGTTGGTAATTTTTAAAAAGGGTGTTCAAGAGAATCCTTAATAAGAAAGGTATCCTTTTCTAGATGTTGACAAATGACAACTTTAAGAGTGCAACAATGCTTAGTATCATGTCCATGTGTGCGATGATACCAACAGATTTGACTGTCATCGAACCAAGATGGTTTTGATCTGAGAGGTTGATATGGCTTAATGGGCAGGAGAATGATGCTAGAAGATTGAAATAATCGACATAATAATGAAGCATAGGACCCTACTAATGGGTATACGTTCTTTGTTGTAGTAGGGGTTGACAACTTCTGTTTAAAAGTTGTTGAAGTAGGAGTTAACTTCTATTTAGGAGTTGTAGTTGAAGTACGGATGGACATTTTTTGTTTAGGATTTGTAGTTGAAGTAGGGGTGGAAAGCTTCTATCTAGGAGTTGTAGGGGGTGTTTTTCGTGCCACCTTTTTTTTGTGGGTGTGGCCACACACGTAGATGACACTTGCTTGATGAGAGATGTTGAAGTTCTTGGAGGAGATTTGTTTTTGATGGGTAGAGGGAGTAATGGAGGCAGTTTATTTTTGTTAGGTGTTGGAGTAGGAAGCACTCCTATTAAGGTAGAAGGATGTGGGCCCAAAATAGAGGGCAATGGTGATGGTGGGGGAGGAGTTGTCCGATGTGGTTTAGTAGCCTTCTTTAATTTTGTTCGAGGACTACTATTGTGTGAGGCGTGGTTCAAATCTACCTTCACTTGTGGGTGAGTAAGGTTTGATATGGGGTGAACACCGAGAGGTTTAACCTGTTTTGACATGGTGGATGATTGTGAGGGTTTGAGTTCAGATGTGGACAGCTGAGCTTCTGAAGATTTAGAAGTGGAAGCCTGATCCTCGTCAGAGACTTTGGGGTAATTTGTCATGAAAGGGTTGGCAGTATAAGATGAAGTGGGATGCGTAAGATAAGGAGCCTTAAGTCGCTCCCATAATGCCTCATGTTCTAAATTTCTCGAATGGAGAAATCTTAAGTTTTCAGCCAATCAAGAGAAGGGTTTAGAGGATGTTGCATGAGGCTTTATAATAGATCTTTTTGAAGATGTGGGTAATTGTGAGAGTGAAAACGTGTTAGACACAATGATCTCGCGCCGAAGGCAAGAGAGGACCATCACCGGATCTTCCTTGGCCGAAGTGGGTGAAGTGGCAAGTTCTTCTCTCAGTGGAGAAGAGATTGGAGAATTTGGCTCTTCGAGAGGATAAAGCGCAGGGATGATCATGGGTTCCACGTGTGGTCGAGGAGTGAGAAAAGTATGATCCTCCATTGGTAATAAGAAGGATAAGGGTGAGGCTACTGACATTGGTAACATCAAAGCATCCTCAAATATGGGAGTGGTCAGAGTAGACTCTCCATGTGAAAGGGGGTGTTTGGAGGTGTTTGATGTCGTGAGGGAGATATGGGTAAAATAGGTTTGTCTACCCGTGGTGGAGACATAGGTTGACTAACCTCTTCAGACTATGGGAGAGGTTGGTTAGGAGAAACCATGTCGACCGTGCGTATATTATGCTCTTGAAGGTCATTGGCCATGGTCTAAACATTATTCTAACTTGGGGGATGGTTGGGAAATGGTTGTCTAAAGATATCTATGTTTTGGTTAGCCGATACATTAGGGTTATCCAAAATGAGATTCCCTTTGTCTAACATGTTTTGGACAATGTTTTTGAAGGTTTTGCAATTATCTATGTCATGACCCTTGACACGATGATAGTTACAAAATTCATTTTCCCTATACCATGTAGGGATGGCTTTTGAGGGGTCAAATTGGGGTGGTGAAATTTGAGGGAGATTAAGGACCCCCTGCTTCACTAATTTATCCAACACAAAAGCATATGATTCTCTTATTGGAGTGTATTGATGCTGTACAAACCATTGTTGGAATTGTTTTGTGATGTATTGTGAGGTGGAGGGCTCAGATTGGTTGGTTGTAGTCGAAGATGATGATCTAAGTACCACAGTGTTTGTTGCTCCCTTAGACTTGGAGTGGGAAGAAGAAGATTTGGAGGATGAAGGGTCATTGGATTTTGCAATAGTATTTTTACTATGCAATTTGACTCTATCCTCTTCAATTGCGCAGAGTTCAAGCTTTCGGGCCATCGTGAAAGCTTCATCAAATGTGCAGAAAGTTTAAACCCACAAAGTGGATGAGATGTGCTTAGCACATGCTCTTGAAAAGAGCTCAATGAGCTCAAGTTGAGGTAGTGAAAAGGAGAGTTGGTTGATCAAACCTCTCCAATA
Source organism: Torreya grandis (assembly GCA_037957365.1). Taxonomy (NCBI): domain Eukaryota; kingdom Viridiplantae; phylum Streptophyta; class Pinopsida; order Cupressales; family Taxaceae; genus Torreya; species Torreya grandis. The sequence goes on from JARHVA010008153.1 coordinate 336,337, forward strand.
GGAAACAAAGTTAGCTATTGATTCATCATTGAATTGTCTAATAGAATAAAGATATGTGATGGAGACCTTCTTAGTGATGTTGATTGAGAAGTGGTCAAGGAATAGCTGAGCTAGTTGAGTGAAGGTAAAGAGAGAATGACTAGTAATAGAACTATACCAATCAAGGGCAGTGCCAAAAAGTGACATGGGAAATGTGCAAAGTAATAACGCATCATCATGTGTTATAAGGTAGCAAGCATGTCTAAATACTCTCAGATGTTGTTGTGGGTCCTCTTTACTTTGAAAGCAAGTAAATTCTAGGAGTTCCCACTGGCTAGGGTATGGTCAAATAGGCACCGAAGGGTGGATAGGTTCATTACAAATTTGTTCATATGAAAGAACACTTTTCAAACTTGAAATAGATGTCTCAAGGTTGGACATCTTATCCATCAACATCTTGATTAGATCGGCTGATGGATTGGCTGGAGGGGCACCTCCTAAGTTGTAAGGTACTTGGAAGGCATTGGGAGGGGTGTATGACATACTTGGTTGCATTTGTATAGGTGTAACATATTGGTAGTTCATCATAGGGACTGATGTTGAGGCCAAGGGAGCTTATGCCATGAAGTTAGAGGGCACAACTTGACTAGGTGCTGCCGAGGGTGGTTGAGTGGTGGCAACACTAGTAAAAGGATAGGTAGTCACTCTTATATTTATGGGTGCAAGAGTAGGTGGGATAGTGACAATCAAGTTATGGAAAGGTGTAGAACTTGGTTGAATTGTTTGGGGTTGAGGGGGTACAAAAACCTTGATGAAGGTAGGTCCATAAATAGATGGAGAGGTCAAATTTTGAACATTAGCCATGGTTGGGTTATTAGTCAAGGTAATTGTCTGAGTGACCATTGGTTGGGTAGTGGATGCTATTGATATTATTGCCGCTTCAACGAAGGAAGTTGGCATCCCATAAATAGGATTACCTAAAGGGTCTCACATTTGGCTTCTAGTGAGATAATGTTGGAGAGCCTTGATATTGAGGTCAAGAAATCTCTCAAAGTCTTGATCCCCTATGAGAACAATAGGAGTTTGATTGGGGGTTGGTTGAATAGGAGTATGCTCAGTGTCTGAAGTATACTCCATTAAGTGACTTGGTATAAAAGGTGAAGGTGGGAGTGGTTGTTGCCTTGCGTGGTCAACAAGAAGTTTAGCTTGACTACATGTCAAAACCATCCAAGATGAAATGGAGTCAAGTTCTAAAAACTATGTGTTTCAATTTCAGAAAACCTGAATCTTGTGTTTAACAACAAAAAAGTCAAGTTTTAAGCTTGTTGTTTGGAAAGAAAATTTGTTGACAGTGACCGACGTCAGTTTACTAACCGATGTCGGTTATGACATGTTATCGAGGTCGGTGAGATAATTGATGCCGATGAATATGGGTTGCCGACGCCAATGGAAAAACTGATGTCAGTGAAGATGGGTTGCCAATGCTGGTGGAAAAATCGATGTCAGTTTTTGTGTATTTCCAAAAACACAGAAACCTGATAGTTTTTGGCAGAAAGAGAAATTTTGAGTTGTTTTTTTTTTGAACTTCAAAATAATGCAACCTCACCAGCTCAAACAATCAGATGAAAACAACAAAATAGATGATGGCAAACAACCTCTAAAATGTTAAATTCCTAAGAATAAATTTTAGAGTCATGGTGGCTTATGCCTTAGAAGAATGTGTTTGGGATTTGGGCTTTTAGAATGGGTCCTAAAGAGGAAGTCAATGGCTGGTTTTGGGTTATGTTTTGGTGCTCAAAAATTTGTGTTAGGTTCAGTACATGGCCTGGTGCTAGGGGCTTGCCCCCCTCACTTCATGAACCCAGAGTCGAGCTAGGCCGCTTAGCCAATATATACTTTGCCTATAGTTTATACTCTGCTAGAGAATAGAGTGGGTCCTCTTCTTGGTAGTGAAGTCCAAGTAGGATCGCCAGGAAGGGTAAGGTATCCGCTAGGTGATGAAATCCCAGATGGGCCTTGTCTCAAGTATGTTTAAATGTTTAATTTGATGTGCTTGTGGTTTGGTTGTGTAACATTTGTGCACTACAATTTATTCATAATGCTTTTTTAATTACTAAGTGAGTAGGCTAAGTATGCATTCAAGCAAGAATGAAATGCAGTAGTTTTTTTAACCCAAATTGAAATGTTTTGTTCAGATGCAAGCAAGTGGAGAAAAGGTTAAGAGTATGAATTTTCACTACTCTAAGATGCATGTAAGGAATGACAAGAAGAAAAAGAGAGATGTTCTTTTTAACTTGTGTTAATGGTTTCTTTTCGAAATAAAGAGATAGAAGAAAAGAATGCAAGAAGAGATTTTTTTTTCTAATGCACCTATATGAAAGTTTGCTTTTTTAGAAGAATGAACCCAAGGAAAACTCCAGGGTCCCACTGGGCGTGCCAGAATGTTTCTCTCAATTTTTGCTAATTACATTCAAAAGAAAGAAGAAACTAAAGTTAAAGGTTTGGGGTTTGTACGTTACCCGGATTAAGTTGTGCACCGTATCCAAGTGTTGTAGGAGATCCTCTTTGGCTGTGGAAGAAACACCTATAGATAAGAAAGAAACTCAAACAAAGAGAATGTTAGATAAAGATATGGTGGACTGCTAAGGAACACGCTCAGTCTTGGAAGCGTAAAAACTTTCTTAAGGGATGACAGTCCACTATTTATAAAAAAGAGTGTTGTATAAAAGAAATGGTGAAAGACTAAGAAAGAGAAATAAAGATAATGTGTACCTATTCTCTGCAGTCAGTTTGTCATAGTCACTGACATCAGTAGTCTTACCGAGGTCATTTGGTCAATGATTATGACATCAGTTATGTTATCGATGTCAGTAGGGGCAATGGGCCTTGGACGGATTTTAGGGTATGTCTGTGGTCAATAGAGGAGTCTAGGAGTTTAGAGGTTTGTGCAGGGTTGCAGGACAATGAATAGGGTCTGAGAAGGGGCAAAGGTAGAAGGTTGGTGTATAAAAGAGGGTAAGAATAAGAGGAAGGCCTCTCAGCCTCTCCAGGAAGAAAGTCGGGTCTGGTTGATAGTATTTAGAAATAGTAAATAGAAACTAATTACTAATGTATTCTAAATTACTAAAATGAGAGGGAAGAATACTTAGCTCTACTTGGTGAAGAACCAGAGGTGTTAGAATGCTTATTCCTATTGTCACTGATGTCAGGGTTCTCGTGCAATGTTCCAATCCAATCTGAAGTGACTTGTGAAGAGTTTCTGTAGCCAGGAAAGCAAACTTTGAAGTCTGATACTTGGTCTTAGAGTGTGCACATCGATCTGTGAAGAGGTGGGGGTTATGTAACTAATGTTGGTGATCCTGCCAGTGTCGGCTGACCATTGACCGACATCGATGGAGAAAGAATGGGTAAAAGGGCTATTTTTAGCTCTCTACCCATTTCTCCACCCACTAGGGGCATTTGCCATTGGAGAATGGTCAAAAGACGGGTTTATTAGGAATGAGAATTAGTTAGGAGGTTAGGATGGAGTGAGAAGAGGTCTTAGGTAGTTAGGATTTAGATGACCTAGTCTCAAGGTGAGTCATAGGGTAAGAAATGGTCTTAGGGTAAGGTGTCTAGGTGAGGTGTCTGGGCGAGGTGTCCAAGGTGAGGTGTCTAGGTGAGGTCATTAGTTTAAAATAAGTAGTTTATTTTAAATTAATAAAGTATGTAAGTGTTTAGAAGGGGACTAAGGGGGGGTTGACACAATATTGGTGTCTAAATTAGCTTGAATGAAGAGGTAGACCTGTAATAATCCCTCTTACTCTCCAAAGTTGAAACAACTATCAAATTACAAGTAGATATGATTGCCTCTTTAATGATGCAACTACAAGGTAAGGATGTTGCCCTTTATTATTTACAAAAATAAATAGAAGGGATTATATATATATATATATATATATATATATATATATATATATATATATATATATATATATATATATATATATAAGGATAGTTAAATGGGAATTTTTAAATCAAGGATAGTTTAGCTTAAAGTATTGGTCAATCTAAAAGACACCACACCTCCTAAGTCACAAGTAGACCAAATAGTTTAAACTACAGTTTCCTATCCCAATATAGTAATTGTATGCAATGAAACTTGTGAGGAATTTAGAGGTTTAAAAAGATAAAATAGGAAACTGAGATATGAAAATAATAATATAAAGGAATATTGTGAAGAAGCACAATAACAAACTTAGAAGATTAAAGCCACCCTTTAAGTTTCCTATTAGCTTGGAGAATAGCTTTTAGCTTGTAGGAGACCTTTTTCTGGATGTATCCTTTTTCTCCATGAACAATTTTGTATATGGAAGTTATTAAAGATTTATTATGATATTACCTATGGGATTAATTATAAAATAAATTTTAGGGAAATATTTAAAAAAACACACCCCTTATCGCACAGACTTGCTATGTGAATTTTAACTCTATGACATGATCTTAAGCAATGAACCTAGATTAATCATCAACATTTTTTTAGGATAATTTCAGCTCAAAGATCTCATCTCTAATTTGGGGAACCAAATTTCTTGGGAACAAAGAAACAAGGAATATTTTGATAGAGCAAGGTTGGTAGGATTGTGTATTAGACCTCCTTTCACTAGTGCTAGAAAACTTCTCAATGAATTCATAGCTAACTATTTTTATCACCAAAATATTTGAGATCATTACTTTCAAGCTCTCTATGACAACACCACCAATCTTGACATGTTTTATTTTCATCATTTTAAAGAGGTACTGTCAGCAAGTGACAAAATATGGGACACATTGAGTGCCCCCTTGAAAAGAAGAGAAGTCATCTCCCCCACCAATTTAAGGTGGAGTTTATGAAGGGCTCAAGAAATGATAAAAATAATCAAAAAATATATGATAGATGGGGGAAGAAACCCATGGATTTTAATGTGGTATAGACCACCATTCCTCCTCACCCCTGTCTCACCATGGTAGAATACATTAGCTCAGTCCTTTGAGTAGTTTTCAAGATGGATCCAATTTTTTATTTGAGATATGAGATTCATAGTTTAAATTGAGGATAATGGGTTTGAACTTGATTCTATATATGTTCTTAGCTTATGCTCGCAGCAAAAGGTGCATAATTGTGAAGATAGACATAGATAGTTTTCAAGAGGACTTGAAAAAGGTAAAGTGTGGGGGAAATGATGAGTCCAATTTATGACTCATTATATCCATAATCATCTTTGCTACACCTATTAATCTACTATGTTGGATTGAGCATTTCATACATCTTAAGACTTAGGGTTAATCTAAATTATAAAATAGATATTTATATCTTATTGGTTTTTGTGAGTTTGAATTTCTCATTATTATCATTATGTTTTTACATTTGGCATGCTTAATTCTCTAATTTTGCATATGCAAGAAGTATAATCGACTATGAAAAGATAGTAATAGTTTTTGTGTAGTAAGTCAACCCTTGGAGCGAGCTGAGAGCAAGATAGTGCCCTAAAATGAAGCTCCAGAGTTTATCAATAGAGCTCTAGAGTTTATCAAAAGAGATTTCGAATATATTAGTAAGCTCCAGACTTTGGCATTCAAGCTCTAGATTACAACATGCACTCTATGAGTGAACCATGAAGCTACTAAAATTTTCAATAGAACTCCATCATTGTTCCATCTTGTGCTTAAGATGTTTTTGATGAAGCCTCAAATATACCAAAAGAATTGAGAAGGCTATCTCTAGATTATGTCTGCACCCACTTTTAGGCTTTATAATTAGAGTACTTCTAGTTTTAAAAGATCTAAAATAACACCATTATATCTTCAATATATTTTGGGTTACTTGATCTAATACTATAAATATAAAATGGTGTAACCAATTGAGCAAACTTAGCATGTGTTGCCCTACTTTCTAACGTTCCTCCTTGGAGTGTGAGTAGTTGAAATGCATATTTCTATTTTTTAAATTACTTGATCATTGTTTTGATCTTTTTATATTGTTAGTTTGTTATAAGTAATCTAGGCTACCAGATAAATAGTAAAGTAAAATAAAGTAGCATGTCTTTATACTTTCTAGAGAGAGCATGTAAGGAATTATTATTAGTAGATGTATCATTCCAATTTGTAACCTTTTTTATCAATCAATGAATCTTTTACCAGTTTCATATATACTTAGTTTATTTCATCCTAATCTGAGGGAGAGCAAGGGCCCACTCACCCAGGGAAATAAGGACTTGTGTAGTATTTATGTTTGTCATTTCATTATTGATTTAAGTTTTAATAAAATTGTTTATATGTAAGTGCTAATTTTTAAACTACAAGATCATCTATGTTTATGTGTTTACATTTGTTTCCTAATTATTTCCCATTATTATTTATTTCATTAATGTGAAAATTTCATTAATAAGTAAATTTAATTCTACAATCCTTGATATCAAGTGTATTTCCAATTTCAACAAGTGTGTTTCTCATTCCAACAAGTGGGTTTCTCATTCCAACAAGTGTGATTTTGATTCAACAATAGAATGTCTTCATTTATAGGTAATTATCTAGATTCCATTTTCAACAAGTTAGAATATAATTTAGGATTAATTACTCCGTTAAAACCCCCAAAACATCACTATTAGCCAAATCACCAAATTAACTTATAGCATATAGCTATTGGACACCAGATTTGGTATGAATGATATCAAACTTAAATTGTTTAAATGAAGGAGTAAATGACACCCATCAATCCTAAAAAAAATCCCTTCACACCATCCTAAAAATAACACACTATCTAATGACTACAATACAAAGTCCAAGACTAATTTTTTTTACTCAATTCACAATTTCAAAGGTCTTTACAATGAAGAGTGTCACTTTAGGAAAAATATACTTGCATAACTTGAGACAATAGGTACAAGAACTATGATACTAAAGAGAATAAACTAAGTGCTATGTTAGGTAATAAAAACACCACTTCTTCCATCAACATAGATTTGAAGGAACTAGAAATATTGTTCAATTATTAAAAATGGGTCAATATTCAACCAATATACTTCATAGTTCACAATGAATGTCAAGACAACCTAATTTATCCTTCAATAAAATTTTATATGGAACTTTCCATTTATGCCTCACCCATAACCATAATCCATTGGATATTTCAGTGTGGTCTCTAAGAAATGCATCACTCGGTTCAGTTTCACCTAGTGTAAAAATCAATCCTTTTCCAAATGAAATCCATTGTGACATTGTACCACTACAGGTATGTGATTTTTTACTTGGTCAACCATATTTATAGCATAAAAAAGCAATTTATGAATAAAAACCTATAAAAATTATAATAGATGATAGTGATATGAGATATTGCATACCAAAAGTATTACCTAATCTTTCACTCTTTATCTTTAAAACATTCAAGAGACTAGTCAGTTCTAGTAACAAATTTATACTCTTGATGGGGAGACATAAACATAATAATATAATTATTACTAAAATGCATACCATAGTTCCTTCAATAGTAACAAACAAGTCAATAACTGAACAATATACTAGGATAATATAATGATATCTAATTCTTATTTATACCATACTTCATTTCTAGAGAATGAAGAGACTATATATCCATGAACTCATAGATAAAGGACACATTAGGCTCAACTCTTCACATTGTTTTATCCTAAACTATTTGGTGCAAAAGAAGGATTAAATGTAGAGGTTGGGAATTGACTAGAAATATCTCAACAAGATCAATGAATGATTATTATCTTCTTCCAAGGATTAAATACCTATTGGAAAAGCTCCATGCTAATTAATTATTGACCAAAATTGATCTTAAGTCTAGTTATCATAAAATTAGTGTTAAAATTACATACATATATAAAAAAACATTCAAATAAAAGGAAGTAATTTTTGAGTGGTTGGTTATACCTTTCAGCATAACTATGAACTTACAACATTCATGTGGATGATGAATGACATTCTCATACATTTCACTACTTCATTTGTTTTACCTACCTTGATGACATCATAATATTTTGAAAAATAGGAGATGAACATGTGTGCCATATTGAACAAGTGTTTCAAAAAATTTGTAGCAAAAGTTGTGTGCTAAAATGGTGAAATGTTAATTTTTTATATGGGAGATATGATATCTAGGATAATAGATACACAAAGAGTTCACGTTGACCTGGCCATGTTTCAAGTTACTAAGGAACGGATTAAACCAAAAAATCTCACAAATATTTGTATCTTCTTGGGGTTAAAATTTTTAATTGGTTTCTCTCATATGACTTAGCTATTGAACAAATTTACCAAAGGTGGCACCAAAGAAATTTTTATCTAGTCAATTCACAACATAAATCATTTGAAGAACTGAAATGTAGACATTGTTTTGTTTTAGTATTTTCATTACATTATCTTTAGAAATAATTTTAGATAAATTTTGATGCATTTTATTACATGTGCTTGAGCATGACTCACTCAACATGGTCATCTAGTTTCTTATCATAGTGAAACATTGACTACATCATTAAGGAACTATACCACATATGTCTATGAGGTTTATGCCATTGTATAGTCATGTAAGCATTGGTAGCATTAAGAAATTATATTTTCATCCAAAAATATCACAAATTTATTAAGTCCTTATACACTTATAAAAAATTATGGCAAGGGTAAAATAAAAATGGCCTTCCTATCTTAATTAGTTTCATATGAAAATAAAACATAGGAAGGGAAGTACCAATCTAATATAACATTTTATTATCTAACCTCAAGTTTAATCTCTCCTCACTTTGATTCATGCATGTGGACATAAAGAAAAAACTTGGTCAAAATTGTATTCATCTAAAAAAAATTGTAGATACATATAAATAATTGCATTGTATAAATTTAGTTTTATATTTCCACTTGTAGAATATAATCCTATATTACCTTTGAAACTTGTGTGTATTTCACATGGAAAAGATACAAAAATAATATTGTGATATCATGTCAACAAGGTTTTAGGACATTTTGGAGTTGAAAAATACTAGTACAGTGCTATAAAATTACCTTTTTATCCACATCTCAGTTCATTTATTGTCAAATACATCAGGTCTTATACTACATATACAATATATAAATTGTTTAAAAAGAGGTAAGGAATGTACACATATTTTTTAGTTATAAAAAAATTATGGGAATCCATTCCCATGAATTTTGATTCAATTTTCCCAACTACCAAGCATGGAAATGGTTTTTTATGTAGTAGTTGTATGTACGTTAAATATAGAAAACAATATAAGGATCATGTGGTATAGTAAAAGTTAAAATACCATATTATATCCAACAAATTGAAAATACACCATTCCACAAAATAATGCAAGGCTATAGAAAAGGGTTATGTGTGAAGGAGGTTTTAAGGGATCTAACAAGGGGATATTAACATATAAGGGGCATACATAGGCATAAATAGATCCAAGGTGTCATGATATGGCATATAGGAGGTATAAATTAAAGTAATAAAATGAAAGAAAATACCAATAGGTGGTAACCATGTGAGGTATATAATATATAGGTTGTAAAGATTCCATTGGATGGTATCTGTGAGGTGAAAATAATGTAACAAAACAAGCAGAGATAATAAAACACTAAAAAGTATAAGTTAATATAAGTATTAAATATAATAACATACCAATATTATATATCCACCAAAGTAAATAAATAAATAATATGGGGTTAGGGCATCAACCAAGGGTTAATTTTTTGGCATATTAATCTCCCCTTGGCTTAAGTGGAACTTTGTGAGAGATTTTTCAAATAAAACTCAATATGGAAAGAAGAAGACCTAAGTATCCTTAGATGGGGAATCCAAAGGCCAACTATACCATTTTGGTTCATCTTTTATTCTTGATATCTTTGAATGCCTTTTGTAAACAAGTATTTATCAAGTGAAAGCTATTTATCCTTGATTCCTATTCTTATTACTAAGGTGTATTTGTGTGTGTGAGTAGAGAATATTTGATGTCTTAACTTTGAGAAACAAAAATGGGAATCCATGTAAATACATCTCAAAACCAAAAATGACAAAATTGAAAAATTAGCCAACATTGTTGGCCTAGCTGATGACTCTAGCCAAGGTATAAACATTGTGAAACATCATTGTTTACATTGATGTTATCAAGGATGAACACACAAACATGAAGAATATGAGTGGAAATGGAGAATGAGATATCTTAGAAGAGAAATATGTAGATGATATGGTGTGAATGGATGAAGATATAACGAATAATCATTGGGGGATTTATCACAAATCAGAACTAATTGACCCAATCCATTCCTAATGTACTCCTTAGGATGTGCACTTTTGGATAATGTTACACAAAATGTCTTGTAAGATAAATAATCAATAAGGTGAAAAATAAGTGAAAGATAAGTCTCTCATCTCTATCATTAATGTATTCATTCCCATACAATTAAAATATATAACCTTTCCCCTTGTCTTGGTGGAGAGTGTGGTTATATTGAAATGTGGTAGGTTCCTATCTCTTAAACAAGCAAATTCATCTATATCTAATCTAGGTACGTGACTGATATTTTCAACAAATCCCATCGTACATCATATTTTGAATACCTCCATGCTTAACAAGATATTGAAATGTCTCCTCTCAATGAAGATTTGAAAAAAAAAGCTTATAAATAGAAACACAAGTTAAGGTCAAAGAAAACATGTTGAGTGTATTTTTCCCAAATTTGTGCATGTATACACCAATTGAAAATTGAAGACTAGTGTAGACACCTAAATTTCATTTAGTTTCAAAATGCACCTAAATGTATTAATAATTCTTCTTAAATTAATAGATATCATTTCCTCCTAAAATAAAATAATTGAATAATTCAATATATTGAGTAAGTCAATTGTGTACCTTTAAATCCTTATTTTAAATATTTAAATCTAAAATTTTCACCTCTTCAAAACTCTCCCACATTTCTCTCTCTCATCCCAACCAAATCCACAAAGTTCTCCACCTCTTATGACTCCTCCCCTGAGTTCTCAAGAAAATTGAGTAAGTATTTTTGAGTCAGCTAACCAACCCCACTCTTTTCTCAACTAGGTTGAAAAGGTCTCCATCCTCATGGGTGAGGAATCATCCTCCACCATTGATCATTTGGAGCATTGAAAAAGTCCAAATGATCCTCCACCGTTGGATCCTTTTCTAAGATTCTATAAATAAGCTTATAAATCTCCATTTTCAATGATCTTTTACAATCATAAATATTGAGAGATCACAATCATGATCATATCTTTGAAGAATCACACAAAATGAATCAAAGCAAATAAAATTCATCTCTTTGCACCAAAATGTTGCCCATTCTCTCTTTGCATTGGAGGAGTGAGCACCACATACTTGAAAGAGCAAATTGGATACACATCGTAATGGATAAATTTTGTATTCAAACTGTGAAGTTTTAATTTTTTTCTCTTTATTTGTTACTCTAGCTTAGATGAATTTATCTTAGATTAGGATTATATTACTTTATTCACATATCTAAATGTAGTTCATACATTTTTGGCATGTTTTGTGGGATATTTCCCACATCTTTTTAATCTCCTTATCATCTTCTTTTGCACTTAGATATTATTTATCTTTTGGTTTTTATTGTTTATGCTTGCATTTTTCATTTAATCTTGTTTCTTTTAGTGCTAGTATGGATTACAGGTTACTGCCATTAGTTTTCTAATCAATGATATACGTTTTCCTATGTAACAACAAATTTAGAGGCTTTAGTAGAAAAAATGTGTAACTTAATAGTGAAATTGTGATTTTATCCTATGTTTTTTGTGTTTTCTATTCTTTTTTTAGGTTTAATAATGCTTCTACTTCAAAAAAACATTTTTGTCAGTAAACAGTGAAATTGTTCTGCTCTACAGTGAAATTGTTCCACTTTGCAGTAAAATCACAATTTCCCAAAGTGAAATCACTTCTGTGTGAAGCAATTTCATCATATCTCATAGACAATTATTTCTTATTGATAATGAATTCATTAGTTCTCATAGAAAATCATTTCTTTACGTAGAAAAATTGTTTAGTAAGCATGAGCTTTTCCTATTTTTTATTTTTTATTCTCTATGTTTTTCCTACATTGTCATTTTTCAATTTTTTTTCTAACTCGACCGCGTAACAACATTTTTGAAATAGAGACTTTTTTTTTACTTATTTTTCATGGTTTTTTACTTGTTTATCATAGGTTATCTCATTTTCCATCCAAAGCAAACATTCTAACACCTTGTTTGTAGTATGTTTGCTAAAGAGGATTAGCAAAGAATCAATATAAAAGCCAATTTTATTTGTTTCTAACATTCTTGTTTTTATTTTTCAAAATTCCTACTAATTACACCAATTCTATTTCAGTACCTTTGTTTGTGATTGTGAAATTCACATATGCTCTTTCCTTGGCATTATGTTGGTAACAATACCTAGAAATTAGAAATATTTTCACAATTTATCTATGTTACCCAAGTGATATCTGTGTATGATCTTTCCTCAACATTAAAATAGTGATGAAAATTGGAAATCAAAAATGGGTATTAATTTTTATTTTTCTTTTATTAGAGGCTTTATTGATCATGGATTTGAATACCATTTAGTAGGTGAACACTATTTACCGATGGGGTATATAAATTGAGACCCAAATATTTTAATTGCATAAGTGGTTATTTGTTTTAAGCATACCATGATGTGATGGGTTTTTATTCTCCAATACCCAAGGTTTCAATAATTGACTTGAGATCTTATATTGCTGATTGTCAACACACTGAGACCCTTATGGCTATGTTGGTTACTTTGGGACAAAACCCAAAAGTGTACATCCACTTTATCAAATTTTTGCATAATTTTCCCCCTAGATAAGCTTGTATAAACCTTAAGCTTGGGATAACCTTTTTGCCATTTGACTTTGGTGCATTGATTATTGATTATCATTGAGAAGTAACTTTCACACACCCTCAAAATTAAAATTAGTGGGCCATGGGAGTGAAAATATCCTCCATGGTTATCACTTTGAAATATTAGGTCATAATTGAGAGCATAGATGATTGAGTGATAACGAAAAGCCCAATAGTTGTTCACAACCCTTCATCCTAGTTTTCACCCTTTATGTGAAAATTTATTAATTGTTTGGAATATTTTTTTTTTGGTTATTGCCTTGTGTCTACCACGTGCTACAAAATCCTTATTTGCAATCAAATTATTTTGAGTTAAATGCTATCCTAAAAATCATAACTTTCTCTCTAAAAGATCAAAAGCATTTAGTTAGCAATCAAAATTTTAGTCACTTTGGTATTTTTATTTACTAGATTCTAATTTCAAGTCCTTTTCATTATTTAGTCAAGTCTTTCCTTAGTAAATATCACTCATTAAAAGAAGCATGGCTATGTGGAACAATCCCTTGATCAATTCAGTCGTAAATCCAAAATCTAAATAATCCTTATTTTAAAATAAGGTTCTATCCAACCAATTTTGATTCAAACACATATTTGAATCAATATCAAATCAATGATCTAACAAATCCAAATCTCAGTTTGAATATATATTCATCCTCACACATCAGTCAATCAAATCCAAACTTGAATAGTCATTCAAGTTATCTAATTTCTAAAAGAATTGAAATCAATCCTTTGATTTTACATCTAGTTCAACACAAAACTCAAACCCAAACTTCTTCACCAATCCATCTAATTCACCCCAAAACAATCCACATCAACATCACCTTACCACTAGTAAACATATTTTACAAAATCAACTAAGTCTCCCCTCCACTAGTTATAGCCTTGATTATAACATCCCTTATCACACTAACAAAGAGAATCCAATTATATCACCCATACCATCTAGTGTCATTCCACCCCAAAAGCTACAATAACTTCAAAAATGTCCTGAAGCTCGAGTGGTATAGACATAATGAATATTATGATTATCACAAAATTTAAGGTCATTCTATAAACCATTATATGAGATTAAATCATTATATCCAAGATTTGACTAGCAAAGGGTACATAAAGGTAGAGCCAAGAGTATCCACATTTGACAATCATAGCTAGGGGATATGCCAAGATGTATTTCCTAAGCCTAATCAAGTGAAACCACTTTCAATTCAAAATCATAACCTTTCATCCATTTCTCAAGATCCCATTTTTTACACATCCATTTTCAGCCAACCCATAATTGATCAACCTACCTTTGAAAACAATGGTTTACCATCCATTTTTTTATAAATATCCTATATTTATCGAAGAGCCTATCTTTGACCAAAAACCTATCTTTGATCAAAACCGCATTTTTAAAAAAAATCCCATTTTTGACAAAAATCCTATTTCTAACCAAGATCCTATCTTGGACAAAACCTCCTCCAACCAATATATTCTATCACCCATATCCAAACACCCAAATCCTTATCACCTATAAAATCTCCCATCACCCCACAACATATACCCCAAGTGATATAGGTACTTATAGATAAAAAATCTATGAGCAAGGAATTATCAAACCTGTCCATTTTGAAGTAAATGCTAGACTGCATAACATTAGCTATAAACCATTTATAAGTCAATGTAAAGATGCTAGTGATACTTTTATGGTTTACAAGGTAACTTCATCCATAATCAAAATTAGATTTGTTCATGGTCTCTATGAGGATTATACTACCATCACTCCTTTCAAAAACATCACCATTCTTACCTTATATTTTGCAAGCTAGTGTCCTACACCTATTGGTTGGGAACAACAATATTTTTTACAATTAAATTCCTTTCATGATAGCAAAATGATTGCAAACTTCCTAGCTGGTCTCCTACTAGAAGAACATCAAGAAACATTTATATATTATGAGGAACAACAAGTGTACCTCAATCAAAATGAATCTTACATTCCAAAATCCACACCCCATAGTGAAAACCTCTTTGAGGCACTATCAAATGATCAAAATACAAATTTTAATCAAAATATATAAAATCAAAAATATGAGTACCTTAGTGAAAACTTCTTTGAGGTGTTATTAGACAATCCAAATCTAAATCTAATCAAAACAATCAAGAAGAATCCCTTGGTGAAAACATTTCTAAGGCATCAATGGATAAGAAAATTAATAAATAATTTACATTATCACATTTGTAGGATGGATCCCCATCAAAAAATGAGAATATCATTGATGCAACATTAAATTCCTAAATTATCCCACTTGTAGTTTCTCTTAGTCTTGTTGAATGTAAGACTATTGGTCCCACTCACCCTTTTACATCTTGACCCATATACTCATCCTTATTATAATTCCATCCATCCAAATCTTTCATGTACTCAACACACATCCTTCATCCAACATACTTTCTACTTCATCCTGTCTGGCATCACCCTCTATCATAGGGGCTATGACTATATCCTGGTAATTTTGGAAGAATCCAACTTAGAAATCAATGAATTTACTAAAGACATATCTAGATCACATACCTAAAATATGAATAGTTGTAAGTATAATGCATATCAAACCTTTTTATAATTGGGATGAAAAAAATCAAAAAAATCACAAAAAAAAGTAAACAAAAAAACCAGAAAGAGAGAATTAAATTCATCCAAATGTAAAAACTGTTTCTATGGTGCATTGGGAAAGTACCAAGATGAAAACCAATTTTTAGCATCATGCATAAAATAAAATAATCAGTTGTCTATAAGTACCCTGCACTTGGGTGCAAGCTCATTCTATTCCAATCCTATGCATTCTAGATCATCTCTCCATCCTTACCCATCCTATACATATACAACCCATTGAAACCCATCCAATCCTTTCCATCATAAACAATCCTTCTTCCCATTATGACCATGATAAGGAAGTAGAAACATCTTGAGACATGTTCTTATAAACATCTTGGTGTATCCTTTCAATGTTATTTTGATGACTAGACACTTGGTTCTTACCTCATGTGTTCCCTAGAGTTATCATCTAAATTCCAATCTATTCTTATTTATCCATACTCCATATATAATTTATTCCTTCTATCCCCTACCACTCACTCTTTGATGCTAGAATGTGGTTTTCCTTTTACTGGTATTCCTTGTATATACACTCATAAATCCCAATAAATCCAATAATATTACATAATCCAAAAAATCTAAAACATTACAAAGATCCAACAAAAATACAAAACATTAAAAAATACAAAAAAATACAAAATCCAAAAAACAATAAAAAAATCCCTTGTCTTTAGTTACGTACCTTAGTCATCCCTTGTATGGATTATTCATCGGATGATTCAACATTGTAAAAAATTACATATGCTGAATGATTATACTCTAGCCAAGGACATCCAAAAAATTCATTTGCTTACTTTTTTTGTATAGTCATTTGCTCACTTGTTTTGTATAGTCACTTACTTTATTTTACATCATGGGTGTTTAGTTACTACTACAGTATTTTTTTACATCTATGTTTGTTTTACTTACATCATTTTCATTTTTACAAACATATCTTTTTATTTAATCTTTATTATTTTTTCTTGTGTCTAAATCACTATGTGCATTACTAATGGTGTTATTATGATCTTCTATATCATGATGCACTAAGTTTTATCCTTGTGAATCTATTAGTCCTTACACGTATCACAAGATATTCATCATGGTTTTTCTATACCATTGGTGCATATTGTCATGGATAATATCAAAACTTAGGTTGCTAAACTCTGTGCATATTGTCATGGATAATATCAAAACTTAGGTTGCTAAACTCTTACTTAATTTTATTTATTATTGTAAATTCAATGAAAGGAACAAAATAAACACAAGGAAACTATCAAACCATCTCACTTTCTTAGATGAAGCATCTATGTGTCATCTTTATCTTCCATACATGTTGTCAAATAATTTGATCCATCATCATTAATCCATGTAGTCACTTCATTTATTTGTTAATGCTTGCATAATTATCATCCACAATCATTTCCTAATCTTTCCATTCAATCTCCAAAATTGTCGATTGGGACCAATAAAATCACAATTTCCATCCTTTCTCCATCATTAAATCACAATGTGCAATCATTAACTTAAGTATATTAAAGCATCCATGGGTCAATATTACATTACATCATCACTTCTCTTCCCATATTAAGAGAAATACATTTGGCTATCAAAACTTTATCCATGGTAGATTATGTAGGCAACACTTGCAAACACAGGGTCTTCAGGGTTAGTTCGGCCACCATCATCCATGTAAGACATTTCATCCACATTTTCTCTTGTTATTTAATCAAAGTTATATATCTCTTTATCATTGATTACAAATATCAATTTTGTAAATCTTTATCACAAGTCAAACAATCTATATTTTTCATTTTCTTCCCCATGACTTACCATAATTGGGATATATCATTCCCATATCCACTTGTGAGACCCTTGAGTCCAAGCACAATCCAAGCATGTAGTCTATAAATTGGGAAATATAAAGATTTCAATATATTCTCTAGCTTTTAACAACTAGGGGTATATAGTTTTACACATAGCCTCTAAAATTTTGCAAATATTAGTATTGAGATAAGTATCTATATTATTGATGACAATTGTCTCATTTCCATCCCTCATTCTTCATCCATTTTTCAAAATTTTAAAAGCATTAAATTAATTTATTTCAAATTTGTATTCAAAATCTTATAACAATCTCTCAGCGTGAAATCTACAAAATCATTTGAAAATGAAATATATTTTTCTATTTATAGATACAAAGTTTATTATTGATGGGATATATCATTCCTACACCCGCTTAATTAACACCTACATCATTAGCAACAACAATAAGTGTGTAATCTTTGAATGGTTAAACTATTAATTTTAAAATCTATACTCTAATTTCCATTAACTAGGGAAACCTTTAAAGCCACCAAGATCTTGCAAATTTGACATCAATTTAGACATAAATTTCTTTATCGTTTGTCCACATTATTTTTAACCATTTTCTCTTTTCATCAATTTTGAGCATTTGTCTATTTTCTCGCACAAACCCTAAAGGGGGCATCATCACACTCATTTTCATTAATTTAGGGTAACTTTTTCTTTTCTATCGTCAACACTCTACTTCTTATATTCTTTTAAATAGTATTTTTTCACAATACCATTTAAAATAGGGGCAAATGTAGACACCTAAATTTCATTTATAATTTAAATTCACTTAAATCTATTAATAATTCTTCTTAAATTAATAAATAACATTTCATCCTAAAATAAAATAATTAAATAATTCAACATATTGAATAAGTTAATTATGTTGGAGAGTTTTCAATGATGTTATGGAGGTTTCTCAGGAAGTGGATGAGGTGTCTTGATAGCCTAAGTGTGAAATATGATTATCTTAGTATCCTTGAAGTAGGATTGGTTGATCTTCAGAGTTTGACTATTTAGAGATGATTAGAGATGAATATAAAGTATTTAACATGTGAAATGGGTAATTTAATATGTTTTATATGCTTTGAGTTCTTATGTGTATGCGTGGATTTCATCTGGTTGATCATTATTTTCATCTAGACATTTTGGGTCTAGTGGCAAAAAATCTAAGTAGGTAGTTTGATGATGTCATAATTACCACATGTTGATGAGTTTGGGTGAGTTGATCATATGGTTGTGATCACATTAGTTCCAAGTTTCTATGGTCCAAGTATTAATTCATGTGATGAAGTGCATATAAAGATATGTGTGTGCAAAGTTAGGTTACCAGACATTTTGACAGTGCCTCTATGTTCAAACAGAGTCAAGTAAGTAGTTTGGTGACATCATATCTTGTACATATGAAAGTTCTAAGATAATATTGATATATGGATGAATTACCATATGATATAAGATATTATTTTATAAATCTTGAGTTATGAAACTAATCATGACAAAAGATATGCAAGTGCAAAGTTGGGCTCTAAGGTAGTTTGACAATGTTTTCCCATACTTAGCCAAATTTACATATGGTAAGAAAAGTTGAGTAGGCATTTTTATGTAGTAATATTTCACACATATGGTAGTAAAATAATAACTTGATCATATGATTTTATTTATTTTTATGCACAATTTCTATGCACTAATTTTTAGCTCTTGCAATAAAGTGCATCAAAAGATATGCATGATCGAAGTTGGCTTTCCAAGTAGTTCTAGGCATAGTTGACTTTATGGTAGAAAAATATGAGTGAGAGAATTAATGGAGTTATATATCACATGAATGAGGGTTACAATATTATATTGACATATGGTTGGATTCTCCTATGTGACAAGATCATATGGTCCAAGTTTAAATCATGCAACTTAGCGTAACAAAAGTTATTAAGGACCAAAGTTGGCCTACCAGGCATATTGCAATAGTTCCCATACTTAATCAATTTTGTAAAATATAAATATCAATACCAAATTAATATATGATGGTGATTAGGTGTTCATAAAAATACATATCAATGGTGTGTATTTACTGAGATGAGTTTAAAGTGTTTGAGGTTTAATGCTAAGCAAAGGTAAAGGATAAGGATCTAATGGTTCACATTTAATCATGCAATTGAGATTGATGGTGGGAGTGGAGTCAAAGTGGTCAACTTGTTAAAATTTTAACATCATTAAAAACTAATATACTTACAAAAATATTTATGGTGCATGATTGATCTAAGATGTGAGGACATGAGATGATAACATAGTGTCCAAAGTTTAACTGTGACCATTGGCATTTGAATTTTACAATGGAAAAAACTAGTGCTCTATATTTTATCCATAATTTTTGATCTAATAGAATTATAAGGTGATATAAAAATTAAATTTTAATAGGACTCCATGGTGTATCTAGTGAACTTGGTTAGAAGGGTTGAATGTATGTACAGTCAAATATATTGAGCTTCAAAGTTGACTATGTGTTTGAATGTGTTTTGCAATTAACTCGAGAAGGATATTTGTGTTTGTTTTTATGATGTCCAGATGTGTTATGATGAATTAGATATTGGAGAGTATTATATAATCCATGAGGATTATATATATGGATTTTTAAGGTGTGATTAATCAATCTTGAGTATGAACAATGCTTAAGAAGTTGACTATTTGTTTGTTCATTGTGTTTCTGTGTACAAGGTCATTGTTTGAATTGATTGAGCATTTGCATAGGTGAGTATAAATGACTATGATAATTTGAGGATGTCAAAAGGGTCATTTGAATTGGAATTATGTAATTAAATGTGGTCCTATGTTCTTGTTTTTCTCAATGAAGTGCTAAATGGGTAAACAATTCTCCATGAGACCTATAAGGGCTACAAGGGCCTAATTGAAAGGTGTATATGCTTAAGGGTGACCCATAGATGATATTTATAGCCTATGAAGATTATTTTGAACTATGTATTAATGTGAGAGAATCCTTAAGGGTTAATAAAAGCCTAATGATTGACCAAGATGTTGATAATCATGAAGGATCTATAAATAGTGAAACCAAATGAGATGGTTTCTTGACTAGTGGGAGGCATGTGTAAGAGAGATAATTGAAGTGAAGAAGAGAGGATAGGTAATGTGATTTTTGGATGAGTTGATGAGAAAAATAGTTTGTTGACTATGTGTAAGAATTGTTAGTCATATTTTTGATGTTATAATAGTGCTCTTATTGTTTGAGGATATGTGAAGAGGTCTGATTGTGCATATGAGGATAGTTTGAGTGAAGAAGGAGAGAGATTGTGGCATGCCTATGTGAGAGGCTTGTATGAGATATATAGGGAGTTTGTGTATGGGTTAAAAAATATATATCCATCATCAAGTGTTGAAGACATTAATTTTAAGGTGGAGGTAGCCATTTCATAGGAGGTTCTAAAGTAATTGATCTTCCTTAGGGGCAGTTGTTCCTTGTGAAATAGGCATTTCACTAAAGGCCTTAGGTCAGAAGGACTTAACCAAGGTTTCTAGTCAGAAAGAATTGATCAGTCTCTTATTTTTAATCTCTTATAGAACAATTAGTCCATGTATTATAGGCATGAGAGTGGGTTTTATTCCCCATGAGGGTTTCCCACAGGAACCATGTGTTATGTGTTTGATCTTTTGTATGAATTGAACAAAAGAGATCTCTTGTTAATGTTGATTGATAAAGTTGATATATGTTGATTTTTTAATAGTTTTAAAGGATTGGAATTGGAATTGAAATATCTGGTTCACTAATTCACCCCCCTCTTAGTGATTGTACCTCTAACAATTGGTATTAGACCAGGTCCTTCGATAAATTCTTGACAACTTGAAGGTATTCCATTGTAAATATGTTAAAGAGATATGGGATAAAATGCAAATCATTTATGAAGAAGGTTCAAAGGTCAAGCTTCCTAAGTTACAAACTTACAAAAGGTAATTTTAAAGTCTCAATATGAAGGAAGAAGATTTTGTGGCATCCTTTATGCAGAGAGTTAATGAGATTTTGAACATCATTAGAGGTCTTGGAGAGAATCTTGAAGAAGATACTATAGTTCAAAAATTACTAAGGTATATATTCCTCAAGTTTGATCCAAAATTATTTGCTAAAGAATAAGTTCATGATATTACTTAGTTGAAGATGGATAAAATTGCATGACACCCTTACTGTATATGAGATGAGATTAAATGATGATATACCACCAAAGAAGGAAGAAAATTTCAAGACTGAAATAAAATAAAGAATAAGTTCCAAGGTAAGAAACCCTAGGAGGATGACATTTATGATATAGATGAGGATGAACTAATTACTTTGATTTCAAGGAAATTAAAAATAGGTTCAAGTAAGTATAAGGGTAAACTACCCCTCAAATGCTTCAATTATAGAGAGGTAGGAAATTTTACTAATAAGTGCCCTCATAAGTATAAGAGGGATGATGATGAAGAGCATGATGAAGACCAAGATGAATGTAAGAATACATATAGGTCTGATAAGAGGAATAAAGGTCTCAAAAAGTATGACAATAAGAAGAAGTTATTCAAGAACAAGAAGAGTCTCTACACCAATAAATACTAAAAATCATCAAATGAGAGTGAAGATAGTGACTCAGAGTGTGATCGTGAAGATGATGGTCTTATTAAAGATGAATCCCTCTTCATGGTTGAGGAAGGAAGTTTTTCACAATAAAAGGAGTCTACCTAGAGTGATTTAGATGATGATGAAGATGAATTAGAATATAAGATTGCATTGACAAATGCTCTTAAAGAATTAATGATTGAGAAGAAGATTAACAAGAAGATGAAGTCTCAACTCAAAGACTATGAGGATAAATTCAATGTATATGAGGCAATAATTAATGAATACACCAAGGAGCATGAAGATATAGTCAAGCATATTAGTTGTCGATTGGAAATCCTACTTACAAGCTTGAAAGCTAAAAAAGATGAATGTTAAAGGTATGTAATTGAAAATGAGTTATTTAAATATAAGTTAGAGAAGACATATAATAATGTGAATTGATTTTTGAGATTTGAAAAAAGATCAAGTGATATAGACAATATTCTGAATGATAAAAAACATTCAAGTGATAGAACTAGTCTTGGATACAAAGAAGAACCAGAGAATGTAACTCAAGACAAGATGAAGACTAATGTGAACAAGAATAATATGAATTTTAAGACAAATTATATCAGACAACTAAATGCCATGAGGTATGTAAATTTTAATGGTTATTTCTATACTTATAATCAATTTGGGCATATAGCTAGAGAATACAAGAGTAGAAATGAGTTTGCATGGAATTACGATGGGGGTCATCAGTCAAAAGGTGTGATCAAAGTTAAGTTCTTAAACTATCTTAATGAGGGAAACTTTGATAAAAATTATCCAAATAAGGAATGACAAGGTAAGTATTCTTTAAAAAGAGTAGTTTTTTTTAGTTGTCATGACATTGGACACATTGATAGTTTTTGTCCAAACAAGGTAAGACAAGCTGAATTTCCATCAAGTATTGTTTGTTACAACTATGAGAAGATTGGTAACATTTCTAGGTTCTATGAGCAAAGGCCATTAAGTCACAATAAGTTCAATTAGGATCTAAGAGTGCAAGGAAGAAGGCAAGTTAGCTCATGGAAACCAAAGGTGGTATAAGTATGAGTCATGATAAGTTTATAGGTCTAAGTAATCTATTTGATATGGTAGAGAATGCTTCAAAATTTGAATAGTGCCAAGGGATCTCGCTATCTGCTCATTTTCTAAGGGAAGAGACCAAGCTCAAGGAGAAAACCAAGGTACTGGTTGAGGCTAATTCTAAAATGAGTATGGATCTAAGTGAACATCATGTTGTTGTTGAGCAAGTTTCATGCAAGAACATCAATTATTAGTACCTAGTGATGGGGTTTGAAAATGCAAGGTTGATTCTTCAAATAAAATGGTATGTCAAGATTCCATAATTACTCCATGTGTTGTCAATTAAATCTTAAAAGAAAAAGAGAATGATTTAGAAAAGGATCTAGTTGTCATAGTTCAGATTGAGAAGAAGAAGAATAAAATCAAGAAATATTATAGCTATAAGAGGATTCCAATGGTTACTAAAGAGATGTGGGCCACTCTTAGTTTCACTTTGTTTAAAGCATTATGGTGAAAAGGATGTCTTTTTCTATGATTCTTAAGAGACTCCTTTCAATGGAGAATAAATTATTAATGTGGTGTTATTCAGAAGGTCCCAGAAGGCTAGAGATGAGTGGTTTTAGTTGGAGCAAGTATGTCTAGGTGAAATATATGTTGTGGTGATCTCAAAGTGATGTCACAATGTTGATAGCTATATATGGTCAATCTGTAGGTTCATATTGCAGGTTTATAGGTGGAAAAGGAGGATTTATGTTTTGTTAAGATAATACTTTTTACATAGAAAGGTTTGTTGACCTTATTCTAGCATGTTCCAGGTGGTTCTATGTCTTGATAATTATGTTTGTGCCTTTTGGAAGTTTTTGTGTGCTCCTAGGTTTATCTATCTTATTATAGGTCAAAATCCATGGTATAAGAAGTCAAGGTTCCCAAATGTGTGAAATCTCAAACCTTGGTCCAGAAGTGTGTGATGGTTACCTTTAGGTGTGCAAGAAGTTTCAAGAGGTGGACATCGACCAAAAGGATGTTTGTTGGCCTTGTTTTTTTTAAAGTTCTAGGGTTTTTGAGCTATCCTATAAAAGTGGTTTGGCCTTGTGATTTGAATTCTAAGGATTATTAATATATTAGATGGGCTAAATGGGTTTTAAAATAAATATTTATATAGATTTGAAGCTTTGTGGTTTTCAAATTGTTCATATATTTTTCAAGATGGAGGCCTAATTGGCGATTTAGTTTATGAAGGAAGTATATTTTAGAAGATGAGATAAGTGATGAAAATTGGTGTGATTGAGGGGGAATATGAGAGAGTTTCATATTTTAAGTTTCAAGTCTTGAAGTTTTATTTACTGAATGTTGTGAGCTATGCAAGTTCTAGGTAGGGCTACAAGGAGTCTAGAAGGCCTAGTAATGAAGATATGATGTTTTTGATCATTTTATCCAAAATATCATGGTATGAATGCTTCAATGTAAGTTATATTATTTATTTATAACATCTTTCCTATTTAGTGTTTATCTTGAAGTTTTATTGATGGTCCTTGAGTTGGCTTGAGAGAGAAGGCTAGTAATCCTATGTCATGGTTTTTCATGGTGTATAGAGATCTGAAGATGCTCAAAAGGTGAAATAGCTTAAAGATCTTATGGGGAGTCCCTTTTAAATATTTCTTGATATGTTTCATTATATTTTAGTACTTTCGTGTGTTCTATCTTCATTGGTTGTAGTTCTTTGTTAAAAGAGAGTGTTGACATGTGGTAAGAGGTGTAGACACCTAAAATTGGCCACCGAGAACTCCAACCAAGATTTTGACCAATTTCCACCTAAAATGTACAATTTGGCCTAAAAAAAATAAAACATGATAAATGATGTGAAATTGACATATTCAAGTGTTGATTATGGCTAAGGTATCCCTAAATGGGGTGATACAATTTATGGGCCAGCTAACTTTGATCATATCATTCCGAGTCAAAATGCCAATTTTACACCTAGGTGCTCTAGATTTCTCTTTTCTATCAAATATTCTACACAAGAAATGTGCCTTTGTTATTTGTTGTTGGTAACATCTCAAATGGGAATAAAGTTCCAGTGCATTTGACAATGCCTTCTAATTCAAATCAAATCACATCATGCATGTTTGTTTGAGCCTAAATTTTGACTTCACGTTTAGACAAAAAGACCTAACAACTCAACTTTTCCCTTTCCTAGTTTAGACCTTGTTTGGAACAATCTGACCTAGACATTTGACATGCTAGATTTTATTTAGATACTTGACCTTTTGTGAATATGACATTTGACATTTGATGTTAGGTTGTTTTATTCCAAGTCTTAACAAAAATCATTTTGGAGATACAGTTCCACCCTTTCAACCAAGTTTGACCAAGTTTAAACCATTTTTCCTTTGGACATAATTTTTTTGGAGTCTATAGAACTCTAAGCCTTTTTATTTTTAGAGATTTCATCATTTACATTGATATGTTTAGCTACACTTATAATGGAGTCACATATAATCCTACTTATGATAGAATGGTCACACAAAATCCCACTAGGAATCCCTATAGAGAAAGATTTTCTAAGGAGTTTTATTATTCTCCCTACAATACTCCATATGGGGAACATAGTCAAAATATACAAAATCCAAATCGAGACCTTGATTAGTATGAAGAGGCTTATGAGGAAGACTTTAAAGACACAACTATAGATAATGTTGTTTGGGATATGAATCCATACCCTCTTTACAATAATTGGCACATGGAATATAGTCAAGAACTAGCTTATGAGCCAACTCACAACTGGGATGATATGGTTTATGAGGAAGACTTAGATGCTTTGTCTTATGTGAGTAATCAGGGTCCACCACATCATACCATTTCTATTCCAAGACCATAATGTCACACTATTCTCATACCAAGACCTCATCCTTTGATTTTTGTGAGAAACCAAGCTCTACAACACCCAAACATTTCTATACTAAGACCTCATCCTTTGGCTTGAGTGAGAAATCAAGTTCCACAATGCCCCTTCATCATTCTAGGACTTAGTCCTTTAGCTTGTGTGAGAAATCATGCTCCACACTGCCCTATCATTACCATCTCAAGAATTTGTCCTTTAGCTCATGCAAGAAATCATGCTCCCTAAAGCTCTACCATTATCTAACCATAAGTCATTCCTTATTTAGTACCAATACCATCCAAAACTCAATCGATCCAATCTTTTAAAGACCAAGCTATGTTCAAAATTGGTATTTTCAAACTCATTGGAAACCAAGGTCAAGAGAACCAACCAATCCAAGATGCTTTTGTTGAACCAACCACTTATGATAAGTCAACTTTTGATGAGTCACATATTAATCCTATACCAGTTGTCAAGGAATCTCACACTGATGAGCTAGTCTTTGTCAAGCCACTTCTTAATGATTATAACCACCTTTGGGAAAATCATTACCTTGACCATGCACCTATTTTTAAAGAGCCTCCTATTGACAAGATAGTATCTAAAGAGTTGTCTCTTGACCTATTTTCCATCCTAGAGGAGTCTCACTTTAACAAACCAGTTTTTGTGAAGCCCATTATGCCATCATAGGTTGTTACTTGTCCAAAACCAAATATTCAACAAGATATCATTATAACATAGTACCTATTAGATGAAAAATTAGATTTAGAATCAGGTTTTACTCTTAGACCAACATTAGATTTAGCATCAGAATCAGAATTAGAATCTGAATGAACATCAGTCTCAACATCAAATTCAAAGTTTATTGATTCAGAATCAAAATCAACATTAGTCTCAATATCAGATTAAGAGTCCTTTGAGTTAGAATCAGATTCAAAAGAAGAATGTGTTCATTTCTATTACAACATTGGTTACGTATGCCTTGTAGATCAATTTTAATACATATGTGATCCTTTTATAGTTTTTAAGGATGAGTACTTTAGCTTCGACACAAGTTTTCCTAGTATCTTCTACAAGGATTTTGATGCCAACACCCATTCCATTACCCTTCCATAGGCCCTTACCATCAACCAAGATAGCCATATTATTGACATTCCATCTCTCATAAGTGTTGATTGGGATTGATAGAATCACACTTTATTGAACTGCATCCAAGGTGACATAGTAGTTGAAGAAGAGCGAGGCCAAGACCACATTCATGTAGCAGAAGAGCACTTATCCTAGTGAAACCTTTTCAAAGGCACTAAGGGACAATCAAAGTTAGAACTCAACATATTCTAGTGAAACTTTTTCAGAAGCACTAGAAGAAAATCAAAGTTAAAATCCAATGCTCATTAGTGAAACCTTCTCAGAGGTGCTACAAGACAATTAAGACAACTTCATTAGTGAAAACCTCATTGAGGCACCAATAGCTAAGCACAAAATCTCTTCACTACTTGATGAAGATAAAATCTAAGATCAAATAAACACAGCTTCCAATCTATAGCTTAATCAAATAGTAGCTAATCTCAAGATCAAACAACAAAAAAATATGGTGGTCCTTTCAAGAGAACAAGCCTTCAACCCTACCATAACCAAAGTTATGTTGAATCTAGCATCAGTAATATTATATGTGATTGAAAGTCTTGATCTTAATTTGTTTCCCCACTATTATACATTCCATTATCATCTACCATTCCATTTCATAACCAAACCTACCATCCATTATTTATCCTTGTTTACCATCCATGGCCACACTTTCCTTTGTAGAGGCTACAAAGATACCTTGTCTCAATGCTTGATGGAATCAAAATCAATGACCAATGAAGATCAAAAAAACATTCTTGATAACCAAATATATAGGTATTTTTTGATAGATTAGTTATTTAGATAAGGTGTGGGATAAAAATTAATATGATCGAGTATTCTATTTATATCATTTGTTGATTAGGACATGCATCTCCCCATCAGTAGGAATAATAGAGTAAAAAACCATACCCAGGCCAAAAACATGTACCATGCCATTGCCATTATTACATATCCATTTCCTATTATTATATATCCTATCCATTTACCCCATCACTTGGGGAAAACCCTCTTACCATTTTATATCATCTTATCATTCCATTCCTATCTAGACCAAAGCCTATTTTTAGTCATACTACCCAATCCTATTTTAATCTTGGTTCATTTGGTTCTTCTCACACCTTTTCATGGGGGGATTTTGATCAAGTTTCAATAATCAATCCAATCCATGTTTACAATGATAGTCTATGAAATTAGTGTGACAATTGATTTGGCAAGATATCTTTTATCTTATCAAGTTTGTTTATGTGAACCTAATTATAACCACCTATGGGCAAATCAGTGTTTCACCAGTCTTGCTACTACTACCTATGGTAAAATTAGTATCATTGACCTATGACATTGTATATTAATTATAATATACTATGGTAAAACTAGGGGTGACACTTGTTTATCATGGATTACCACATCACCTTGCCATTACTATTTTCATTTGACTATGCATTTGCTAGATTTGATAACTTGTTGTGACCTAGTTGGTTTTTTCCTACCTTTTGTGTGGATGGAATTACTATGACTTGAGGTCATTTTGGGACTATGTGGGTCATGCTCAATTCATGTTGAGGTCACTATAGTCCCCCTTTCCATACACTCTTGCCATTTTATGAGCAACCTAAGCCAAATGCTCTCACTATTTTACGAGCAGGTATCTTGTCATTCTATAACGATTTAAGATACCTCAAAATTCCAAAAACATTCATAATATTTCAAAATCCAAAAACATTTGTCTTGTCTAAGCCTAGTCAGTTATCCTTGATCCACCTTACTAGGGCATTGTATTGTTAGGATGATTTCTTTTGATTTTGTTTTCAAGATTTCTATTTATTTATTTATTTATTTTGGGTTATTTGTTTGTTTGTTTTTCTATTTATTTGTTTGTTTATTCACTTGTCTGTTTGTTTTTGTTTAACACCATTTCCTTGACTCAATCTATATGTATGCATTGGGTGATTCCTTGTACACATTATTCTTGAATCTATCCATATTCATACGTCAACATTGTCATCATGGTTTTTACCATTGGTACATTATTTTCATGAATTTATTGGATCAGGAGTTAGTCCTTATGCATATTTTGGCTAAGTCTTCATGGTGTTCTATCATGAAGCCTACCATCACATGCTACAAAAAAAATTAGCTTCATGAAGATCTACAATCAATGGAGTCACAAAATTTTCTCCTTGGTGCCTTGGCAAATCCTTCCATCCCACCCTTAATCAATATAACTAATTTGACCATTCTAGTTGTATCATTACTAATAAGGATGTGTATCACCTCATTGGTAGGTACAACTAAATCATTTTATATTGATCAATCTAATTCTTCTATTCATCTCTTTCATTATTTTTGTGCCCACTCATATTCAATCTATATTCCAGGTTATATCCTTGAGTTATGCTTTCTAATCAACCCTAACTAGGGCACAATCATCTTTATCTAATCCAGGTCTACTTAATGATTATAACTACCTATGGGAAAATCATTATTTTGACTTTTATTCTTGATTATAACTCCCTTTAGGCAAATTAGCATCTTTTTTACATTAATGCATGTAAGCATTTTATTATTTGGATTAATCTCAACCATGTATTAATTCCACATTTATTCTTATTACTTTTCGAGGGACCATCCATCAACATATTTGATGGTCACTCTCTCGAGGGGGCATCATCATAGGATTTTCAAAACCATTTGGAGCTTTATTCTTTAACCATAATCTTCTTTTTGGCATACATGCCATCTCTCATTATTTGAGAAGACATTGCTTTGCCTATGGTTTGCAACATCTTCCCAAATAGGGGAAAAATATAGACACTTAAAACTGGCCACCAATGACCTCCAACTAGGCTTTTGACCAATTTCCACCTCAAATGCATAATTTATCCTAAAAACACTAAAACATGCTAAATGATGTGAAATTGACATATTCAAGTGCTGATTATGGCTAGGGTATCCCTAAATGGGGTAATGCAATTTATGGGCCAACTTTGATTAGATCATTTTGAGTCAAAATGCTAATTTTGCACCTAGGTGCTCTGGATTTCTCTTTCCTATCAAATATTATGCATAAGACACGTGCCTTTATTATTTATTTTTGGTAACATCCTAAATTGGAATATGGTTTAATGCATCTGACATCACCTTCCAATTCCAATCCAATCAAATTTTGGACCAATAATAAGGCAATCTAATAAATTTGAGTAATTTATGCACAAAGTGCTTAAGCATGCTTAAGAGCTAATTAATCCAAATAAAGGCTTAATTAAGAATTCCATAGAAAATTATTGAATAATTATTTTTGAAAATGAATATTAAATATCTGCATCATTAGGTGACCTCATTTCTTTGGAATACATCCCAAGGCCATAAATGCCACAAATATCAGGATTCATGCCTCCCATTCCTCATCAATGCCTTCCATGATGCCCTCAATGCCTCTTAATTGCCCCTTCCAATGTCATGATGAGGATAATTATAAACTTAATTACAAAAAAATTGAATTAATCCTCAACCACACATCTCAATCTTAGGATGGATGATTGAGGTTGATTCTAGACATTCTCAAAAATCTATAAATAGAGAGGCCAAGAACATCATTTCTAAGTTATTTTGGTGCAAAGTTATATTGCACAAATATCTTCAATAAGTTATTGAAATTATTGTTACCATGACAAATTTATTCCAATATAAGCCAAGCCAAAGCTAATGGTTTCAAGGAGAGATGGAAGTATCCAAGCTTCCATTTCCAAAGACTTCATGAGAACAAGCCGAGCTAGCCACTACAACAAACATTTTGGAGCATCCAAGGGAGGTAAAAGAAGGTTTATTTTGTATTTTAGTTGTATGTTTTATTAATGTTTATTACCTAAGCTCTCCATAGTGTATAGGCATAGAGATTATATGATAGTTAGTGTGTTTCTTTCATTTTATTTTCATCTTTGGAACTAACACCATACTAACCATCCTCTCTTGAGTCAAATTCCTAGATCACAAGAGGAAGTGGTCAAGGCAAAGAAAAGGTAGTCTCAAGGTAAAGGGGACTTTGAATCATATTTTTAATGTGGTACTCTCCTATATTTGGTCTTTTTAGGTCCTCAATATTTTTTGGTGCCCACTTTGTCATTGAGTCAAAGGGGGGAAATTTTCTTATTTCGAGAGTGCTTGAAGAAAGAGAAGGAAGGTGAGTTGTATATTATTTTGTGATGGGTGTTGGAATCAATGAAAAATGAGGATATTTTTAAATTTTTTTAATGATTTCATGGTGATGTCATGGAGGTGTCTTGGTGATTTGATAAATTTCCTTAAAGGACTAAGCGACAATGACAAAGTGTGCAATATGCTTATTATAGTATGCTTGAAGTAGGCTTGGTTGATCTTTAGAGTTTGACTATTTAGAGATGATTAGGGATGAGTTTGAAGTATTAAACATGTGAAAAGGTTAATTTAAGAGGTTTTATATGATTTTAGTGATTGTGTGCATGAGTTTATTTTATCTGGTTGATCATTGTTTTCATCTAGACATTTTGGGTCTAGTGATAGAAAATTTGAGTAGGTAGTTTGATGACATCATAATTGCCACATGTAGATGAGTCAGGGGAATTTGATCATATGGTTGTGATAAAATTAGTCCCAAATTTATATTATCCAAGTTTCAATTCATGAAATAAATCATAGCCAAATATATGTGTGTGCAAAGTTGGGGTCCTAGACATTTTGATAGTGTTCTCTATGTTCAAACAGAGTCAAGTAAGTAATTTGGTGACATCATATCTTGCATGTATGAAAGTTTCAAAAGAATATTGATATATGTATGAATTATAATATGAGATAATATATTATGCACTAAATCTTTAGTCATGTGACTAAGAATGAGAAAATATATGAAAGTGCAAAGTTGGGCTTCTAGGCAGTTTGACAGTGTTTTCCCATAGCCAAATTTGCATGTGAAAAGAAACGCTGAGTAGGTAGTTTGATGTAGTAATATTTTTAACATGTGGTAGTTTTATATTGATTTAATCATATGAGTTTTTTTATTTTATTCCTATTTATTATGTGCTAATAATTATGTCATATGATAAATCACATTAAAAGATATGTATGAGCAAAGTTGACCTTTTAGGCAGTTCTAAGCATTGTTGGCTCTGTGGCAAAAAGATATAAGTGATTAGATTAATGGAATTTATATAAAATGTATGAGTTTTCTAGGAGTATATTTATATATGTTTGTATTCTCATATATGAGGAGATCATATGATCTAAGTTTTATATCATGCAACTTAGCGTAATAAAAGTTATTACGGACCAAAGTTGACCTTCTAGGAAAATTGCAATGGTTCACATAGTCAATTTTGCAAGAGAAAGATTAGGACCAAATCAATATCTGATGGAGAGTGGGTGTTCATATAAATATAGATCAATGGTTCATATTTAGTGAGATTATTTCAAAGTTTTTGAGGTTTAACACTGAGAAAAGGTAAAGGATAAGGATCTAACAGTTCATATTTAATCATGTGATTGAGATCGACTGCATGAGTGGAGTCAAAGTGGTTAAACTATTTGAATTTTAAAATAATTAAAGACCAATATCATTAAAATAATATTTATGGTGCATGATTTATCTAAGATTTGAGGACACAAGATGATATCATAGTGTCTGAGGTTTAACTGTGATCGTTGGCATTTGAATATTTGAATTTTGCAAAGGAAAAAACTAATGTTCTATATTTTGTCCATAAATTTTGATCCAAGATAAATTTAGAGGTGATTTAAAAATAAAATTTGAAGATGAATCCATGGTACAAATAGTGAAACTAGTTATAAGGTTTGAATGTATATACAGTCAAATATATTGAGCTCCAAAGTTGACTATGTTCTGCAAGTAACCCATGAAGGATATTTGTGCTTGTTTTGATGATGTTAAGATGTGTTATATGTCTTAGCTATTGGATAGTATTTTAAACTCCACGAGGATCATTTTTATGGATTTTATATGTGTGATCAATCTATCTTGAGTATGAATAATGCTTAATAAGTTGACTATTTATTTTTTATTGTTGTTCTTGTGTACAAGGTCATTATTTGAGTTGATTGAGCATTCATAGAGGTGAGTAGAGATGATTGTAATAATTTAGGATGTCAAAGGTATCATGTGGAGTGGACCTATGTAATTTAAATTGGTCCTATGTTCTTGTTTTTCTCAATGAAGTGCTAAATGGGTGAGTAGGTCTCCATAAGACCTATAAGGGCTACAATGGCCTAATTAAAAGGTGTAGTTGCTTAAGGGTGACCCATAGATGATATGGCCAACCTATGAATATTGTTTTCAGACATGTATTGATTTAAGATAAGACTTAAGGGTTAAGGCAAGAAAAATGGCTAACCAAGATGTTGATAATCATGAAGGATCTATAAATAGTGAAACCAAATGAGATGGTTTCTTGACTAGTGGAAGGTGTGTGTAAGAGAGAAAATTTAGGTGAATAAGAGAGGATAGGTAGTGTGACTTTCAATGAGTTGATGATTATAATTTTTTTTAATGGGTGTATGACCTTTAGGTCATATATTTGATTTCATAATAATTCTCTTTTAGTTTGAGTATATACGAAGAGGTCTGAGTGTGCATATGAGGACAATTTCAATGAAGAAGGAGAGAGATTGTGGCATGCCTATGTGAGAGGCCTATATGAGATAGAGAGGGAGTTTGTGTATGGGTTATAAAAATATATATCCATCATCAATTTTTGAAGACATCAGTTCTAAGGTGGAGGTGTTCATTTCATAGGAGGGTCCAAAAGAATTGATTTTACTTAGGGGTAGTTGCTCCTTGTGAAATAGGTGTTTCACTAAAGGCCTTAGGTCAAGAGGAATTGACCAAGGTTTATGGTTATAATTAATTTATTAGTCTCTTTTTATAATCTCTTATAAGATAATTGGTCTATGTGTTACAGGCTTGAGAGTGGGTTTTATTCCCCATGAGGGTTTCCCATAGGAACTATGTGTTGTGTGTTTGATCTTGTGTATGAATTTAATGAATGAGATATATTATTAATTTTTCTTGGTAAAATTGATATATATTATTGTTTAATATTTTTAAAGGATTGGAATTGAAATTGAAATATTTGAGCTCACTAATTCACTCCCCTCTTAGTGATTATACCTCTAATAAATTGTGCACCTTGAAATCCTTATTTTAAATATTTAAATTTGGAATTTACACCTATTCAAACCTATACCACATTTTTATATCTCATCATAACCAAATCCAAAATGTTTTCCATCTCTTATGACTCCTTCCCTGAGTTGTCAATCAAATTGTTTAAGTCTTGTTGAGTCAGCTAACCAAACCCACTCTTTTCTCAACTAGTTTGAATAGGTCCCCATCTTCACGGGTGAAGACTCATCCTCCACCATTGATAATTTGGAGCATTGAAAAATTCCAAATTATCCTCCACCATTTGATCCTTTTCCAAGCTTCTATTAATAAGCTTGCAACTATCCATTTTCAATGACCCTTTGCAATCATAAATCTTAAGAGATCACAATCATACTCATAATCATAATCATATCTTTGGAGAATCACACAAAGTGAATAAAATTGAATCAAATTAATCCATTTGTACCAAAACATTACTTGTTCTCTCTTTGCATTGGAGGAGTGAGCAATACTTGAAAGAGCAAATTAGATACACATCACAATGGAGAAATCTTGTATTCAAACTGTGAAGTTTTGATTGTTGTTTTATTTATTGATTGATATAGCTTAGTTGAATTTTAGCTTATATTAGGATTTAAATATCTAAAATTAGTTCATACATTAGGATTCCAGAGATATTTTACCCTTATTCTATTTAGATAGGCACTAGACAAGTTAACATCTATTCGCAAGGAAAATATACAATTGACACAAATTCTTAATATTTTTATATATTTTCTCTCCCATTACCATATATTTTTTATTTCTCAACCATCTATGCCAAATAATGAGTATTCCCATATAAAGTGTGAGTAAGTTTCTAATTTTAAAATTTTGGAGGACTAATGAGTGATTGGATTTTATTATTATAATAACTTTATGAAGCAATGCATCACATGGTCATTAAAAAGGACCTTAGAATTTAGTAATTTCCTTTGGATATTGAATATTTAAACAAATAAAAGAGTGGAATTATGATTATGGAGTCACTTTGGATAAAGTTGTAGCTTACAGGTATTAACATCTACCATTAGAGGAGGTTGAAGCAAGAATGCTGAGGAAATTCAAGGTAGGAAACACATATTCATTCGAGAGAGTCAAATGGCCATGCCTCAACCTTGAATATCCTTTGAGGGTGATGAATACAAATTATAAAGCCCATAAAAGTGAGATTTTACTAGTAATTCATGAAGAGTAAGAGTATGAGGGCACAGGAAGACAACCTATTTTGATATGGGAAGAAGTACTTAGTGAAACTAGTGCACAGGTAAAAAACATGGCATAATGAGTGATAGAGAAATACATCAGGAAGGAACCAATGATGGTGCATGAGTATGAAAATAATTCTATAACACCACCTCTGTCCTCTAATTTCATTAAATAAATGCAATACCTTGAGTCAGTTTTACATAGTGTAAATTGGGAGTCTAAATATTCTCATTGCCAAGTGCTTGATTAAAATCACCATCAACCTAGAAATAAGGGAGAATTAAAATTTGACTACAGAGTTAATTTCTAAAACACCAAGAATGAGGTCACTTATGATCTCACATTATTCAATCTGTTGAATGATGTCAGTGTGTTCTAACTTTTTAACCTACCTTATTTTGGGAATCCCATGTAGGTGGTAAGATTTCTAGTCTTTCATGTCCATGAGGACTATTTGTACTTTGTAGGGAATAGGATGCATATTATTTCCAAACATATCAGCAAGGTAACATGGTTACAATATTATCGCATAAACCTTAATGTGGATCTAGAGGATCATGAGGTAGTTGAGAAGGTGGAGATAGCATTGAAACATAAAAAGGAGTACCATACCATGTATATTTATAGCTCTAAGATCTTGCCATTCATGTAATTGTGTACTTGGTAATTACAAAGATTTTGGGAGGGGACAAATGAAAATCTATTGACATGGCACACCTCCATGTGGAAAGTAATATGGACCAGGGGCAAAAGTATAATTATGCTCAGTACTTCACCAAAATATTGTAGAAGATGTTGAGAAGGCCTACCTCCTAATAAGTCATACATTTCCTTGGGACCTAATTATTATTTTACTAGTGTTTGATGAGATTGGTGTTTTATAATGCATTATCAAAGAGCTGAAGTGGGTTTACCCACAAAAAAATAAGTCCCCTATAAAATAGTTCTAATAGTTCACTTGTCCAAGTGCCATCCCCCCTCCCACAAGCTGAAAATGAAAGGATGGTTCAAAAGGATGAAGGAATCATTTGAAAATGAATGGTGCATCTATAATGAGTTTCTCATATAGATGGGAACTCAATCCTAATTTTTTATTATGAAATAACATTCATTCACATGTATTTGGATGGAGACCATAGATAACTTATCAGGGTGGCTAAATTTACCATGTGATTTAACTGCCAAGTATGTCAAGAATTCTATGAATCATATATCTAACAAGCACAAGGTGCACATTTATTATGATAAAATTAATTATGAAAATCACATTCTTCATAAATTATATGTTTATCCAGGGAATAAAGCACATAGGGAGAAGAATGAATCAGATAACACTAATATAATACACTCTATATTATCATAGAGGATCACATTCACGTGTTATATTGCATGTTAAATCCTAATAAGAAAGCTTCAAAAAGATAGTAGGACCCTAAAGAGACCCTTCCCCTCCTAGAAATAATAACACAAAAAAGGAAGTGAAGATAAGAGAAAAATCCAAGGATCGATGCCACTGGAAGTGTGCAAGAGGAGAAATCAAAGTGGCAAAGGATGAACCCATTACCTCTAAAAGACCAAGGGATGCCTACAAGACAAGAATAAGGACTTGATACCACTGAATAGATCACCATTCCTTTGGGACAAGATCATTCGACACCAAGTTTTGGGGTATCTAAACAAAAGGTGATGACTCCTAAGGCATCGCATAGGAAGGAAGCCACCCATAATCCAAAGGAGGAAACACTAGAAAAATAAGAAAAGCCTTCCCTTGATGACATGTGAATGGAAATTGAGAGTCCCATTGGTGAAGATGGGGTAGATAAAGGTAAAACTTTAAGTGTTAGTGACCATGATGTTGGCTTGAGTGGTCACCAACAAATTGATCCAGACATTGAGATACTTGAGCATGATTTGACTAAGGGAAATGGGCATGTTAAGGAATTTGAGAAGTAATAAGGAAATAAGGGTGTTAACATTCCTGCTTGTGGCTATTTATAACAAAAATTTCCTAAATAATAATTGTATATGTGGGAGTATTTCCCTGAGGAAGACTCTTCCAATCAAACTCAGATAAAACTCTATTTTTACATGGATATTTTTAATGAGGAACATTACTTCCAGATTCCATGATGTAGCATAGATTTGGCATCATAGGGGGAAAATATTCTTGAGGAATTTTGGGTAGATCCATGATAGTGTTCACCAGCCCAAGCAAGTATAACCCTTATTAAGTTGGCTCTCACATTCACTAGGAAAAATGATCTACATAGATATGATGTTGGCAAGATATATCAAAAAGACCAAGAGGTCATTTCCCTATACCAGGATGAATGTGCTCAAAGATTAAGGATTGAATAGGAATTAGAAGAGCTCAAGTGCCATCAAGAAGAAACAATGATGTCTTGAGTGAAGACTATAAAACTCTGTAAGTCAATTTTGAAATATGATACAACACTTTCCAATGGGATCCCAATTATAGAAGAAGCTATGGATAAGTTGGAGACCCTGGTGACTCTTTTGTTATGGAAATGAAAATATCAAGTGAATCCCTAGCGTGTGTAGACTAGGGATATGGAGTATTTTGTATAATCCATTGATGTATGTAATATCTTTGTGGCCTAAATGGGTGCCATAGTTCCCATAGCTTATGGTTTTTTTCCAAGTTGGCATGACCCGCTAATGTTTTGGAAGCTAAGCTTAAATTGAAAGAACACTAACACCAATAATTGGTTGAGAATGCATTAAAAAAAGGATAGATCATAGTGTGCCAAAGCATTCCAAGATGTGGATACATTATAAAATAAGATTAAAGTTTAGTACCAAGAGCTCAATACCACTTTTGTGGCACTCCAAGGACATGTTTTGATAGAAGTTAGGTTGCTTGAGGATATCCACAAGGATGCCACTACTTCACTTGAGATTTTGACAACTCAAGCATGTGACTTTATAAAATGGACTATGGACACAAAATGACTAAAGGGAAACATTTAATAAATTAACTCCAAGTTGTAGACTACCTTAAACCACTAGGAGGAAGTCAAGTGCCAGGTTGAGTAAATGAGACCTAAATTTTTTTATCTGAGGGACCTAAGGATGGCACATAGTTTGGGATAGACTATTGACTTAGTCTAGGGTGATGTTGGACCCTAAAATTTGTATCATTTTATTCTAATTACTTTTGGAATATATAATAATGGAAGCAAGCCAAGGCATGGGAAGGACACAATGTGAAAAGCTTTGGCATGTAAAAAATAAATTGTGAGGAACAAGGATGCAAAAAACATGGAAGAACTGAGGATGCAAGACTCAAAAAATAGTAAATGACTTGGACATGGGAATAGGAAGTGGAGATGGTTAGGAAGTAGTTTGCACAAGCATCAAAGGAGAATAGTCAAGAAAAAATATAATACCAGCCCATGAGAAGATAGGAGCACGCCATCCAATATCCAACATAGAGTGGGTATATAGGGGAAGTTAGGTCCAAATCAATAATAATTCATTATAACAAATTCCCATGACTCATTAGTGTTAATGATCATTGGTAAGTCATCACTTGCATATTAATGTTGTAACATAATGATTGGGGTAAAACCATGTATAAATACCCCCTAATTTTACTTAGAAGTGTTGTTATTATTGTAATGGTAATCTTGTAAATATAATCTTGAACTCATTCATAACCTTGATATGTATTGTAACATATATTTATGGTGATCTTTGATATGTAATGGAATATACTACTTGTGCTAAATGAAATACCTTTTGTAATCTTGTTATGGAACCAATCGCACTACTACTCTTTTTCTCAATTTGTGCCTATCTATTTCCTTATGATAAATAGCTTAATTATGAAATGAGTGGATTGTTAGAATTATATTTTCTATGATGTCTTTGGTTAGAACTAAGTACTTTTTAAAGCACTCTAGTATAGGGTGCCCAATGTATACACCATCATGTAATAAAACTAATGGGAAATAGTCTTAAGTTATGCATTTTGAGTGAGTGCATGAGGCCATTTATCATGTGATATGCCATTGCACTAGATTGTTGGAATTATCATTATATTTAGGCACACAACTAGGATAAGTATGTTAAACTAAAATAAAATGCCTAACAAAAACCATTCTTCACAGGTAAGCTCAGGTATAACACTCTTCTTTTTACTCTAGTACTTTTACTTTGATACATTATTAAAATAAAATAATGGAAAATATAAACACTAAAACTAACATTTAATGATAAAAAATAACTTGTAACTACCCCTTATGTACAATTAATCTATTCTCAATTCCACATTTTAAAACCATTATTACTCTACTTTATATGAATGACTCTCTATATTAAGGTAGATCTAGTACTAAAATCTTATATTCCTCATTCTAAATAGCTTGGACTCATTACTTGATTGATTCATAATTCCAATTGATTTTCTCTATTTATTAGATGAAACTGCTCCTTCAAGATAATATCACAAGCTGATCATGTCTAAAACTGTCAGTTCGATCCTCCCATCAATTATTGACCAATTTTCCAAATTTAAATTAATCTTAATGGATTATTTTACATTTTTTAGAATCCTAATTAGATTAAATCCCAAAATCACACTATATAAACACATTTTCTACCCATTTTTTCACTAGAGGCCTCTATTCTTTCAACCACCAAAATATCTAATTTCACATTGAGAGGAAAGTAACTATTATTTCTAGTTCTAAGTCCCTACAAACCATGAAACCCTCAGCTAAGTTTGAATATAATAAAAAGGTCAAAAGTAATTTTCTCAAGCACATAAACACACCAGGATAACACTAGCACATAACATTTCACTAGTTTTTCACACACACCACTTTAGCATGGGAGAACTACATGGATTTTGATCCCTCTTTAAATTATTTGTATGTAGGCAACACTCAATGCACGAGGTGTTGAGGTCAAACACACCCATAAATCTGAATGAAATTACATAATAATGCACAATCTAGACCTAAATCACTGAAATATTCTAATTCATCTGCGCACATCATGTATAAGTGTTGATTTGTGATCATGTATCCTTGAATGGGGCAATGCATTTTATGCAATTGTTATGTTCTTACAATTCAATTTAGACCAAGAAAATTGTCATTATATACCATTTAAATTATCTAATTCATTTTCACACATCATGTGCATGTGTTGATTTGTTCCTATGTATACTTGAATAGGGCAATGCATCGTTCTCAACTATTATCATCATCTAATGCAACTCTAGTCAAATTACAAACAAATAAATTAGCATTTCAACCATTTTGATTAAATGTGTGACTAATTTCCAATAATTTTAAAATACTAAGTAAAGTCATTAATCAAACCAAATAAAATTAAGAGCTTAAGTGGAAAATCCATGGAAAATTATTGAATATCTATTAGAAATTCATAATTCAAAATATCTAGGCAATGACATCACCCATTAAAATATCAAAAGGGTGTCAAGCACTAAGAGTGTAATGGAGATAAATATCAGGTTTAAGGCCACCCATGCCTTATTAATGTTCCCTTGTTCCAAATATTAATGACTTTGTCCTCCAAAATTTAATTAATCCTTGGCCACACATATTGACCTCAAGATGGATAGTCATGGTTGATTCTCAACATTTCTAGAAAAGCTATTAATATGTGATCCATGGCCATAAGCTTTAAGATTTTATTGTGTAATTTTATTATGTAGGAATAGGTTCAATAGAAATAATATTTTTAGTGCAAACAACCTATGCAAAAATATTAATAGAAGATCTTCACTAATTCCTTCAAATTGATCACTCAAGGAGCCAAAGCCATTGGTGATAAAATATATGATGGAGGCACTTACCAAACCGAATTTACAAAGGCTTGGATCATAAAATCTAGTCACAAACTCATTTATGGACCATATTTGAAGGAGAGCCACTATGGGAAGGCATTATTTGTCCTGTTTTCCACATTACTTTATTGATTTCATTAACACTACCCCTCGAGGGAGTGGGCTTAGCATGTTAGGTTCTCTATGCTTATTATTAATTTTCCTTACTAACACATGAACAAACCTAATTATTAATCTTGATCTACATTTTGGCATGCATGGTGGGACTCACATATTGTGTACCCCTTTGAGGGACCTTTTATCCTTCTAATTGTGCATTTGAACCATTTTTTGATGCTATTTTACTCATTTTTCTTCTGATTTTCATGCTTCATATATTCTAAAAAAAATAACAGGGTCACCCTATAAATATTGAGGTCATCTTAAACATAAATGAGATTGACATGTAGAGTGAAGTCGCACATGTAAACAGTGAGGTTGACTATTGTAAATTTTTATTCACTGTGTTTTTATAGATCGATGAGATTGACTTGCATATTATCAATACAAATCTATGGGATGATGGGGTTATCTATTAATAAATGATATCATATTGAACCAAAATTATAGGTAACGTTTTAAATTAAAAATTAATTTAAAATGGTGAACCCATCTGCTAATCAGTTAGGTCATCTTGTTAATTGGTGAGATCACCACACCATTTGTTTACCTTTTTTTTTTAACAATGATATTACTCTACAGAATGCTAGGATTACTATATGGAATATTAGGATCACTTTGTGTAATGATGAAGTCTCCCTATTTCAAAATACAATGAGTTAAAATAGTAAGCTTCAATTTACTTTTGATATCCTACACCCTTTCTTAACTACTAACAACTCTTTTTTATAGGATTAAAACACTTTGCTAGTTTAATTTTTAAAAACAAAAAAGGAAAAATTCATTTCACACTTCACTTAGTTCTTTGAAATGAACACAAATCATAGACTAAGTTCTCTTAAGAGCTTTTGGTTATATTTATTTTTTGTTGTTTATTTTGTTTTATTGTAAACTAGACCTTGCATGTATGCTCCCCCGATCCCCTTTAGGGAACTCAGGTGATCCAAAAACACTTCATTAATTACATTTTTTCTTAGTCCAAAGCCTATAAGAAACACCATCTATACTCTCCTCATGTTTGAATAACTTGGGTGATCCTAAAAATGACCTCTAAAGTCCTAGTTTTATTTATTTCATGCACTTGGCTTGTGGGTAGGATTTCATCATCTCCCCATAAATTCTTTATGGGATTGTTGACCCAAGATTTCATCTCCTAGAATAATTCCAACCCCACTCTATAGTGGGGATAAAAATTGAGGGTAAATTTTTTGGGTCATTGGTTTGAGCAATTAAACTAACTCTGTTAGTAATATCTACCTCAGAATAATGGCCTAATTTGGACATCACACTATACTAAAAAATTTAATATATGTAATGGTTATAAAAAGGAAAATAAATTTTACAAAAATATAATTAGTTTGGATACAAATTACGTGTTTCACCCTAGTTTTAACCATACATATGGGACCATCTATATCGATCAAAACTTATAGTTTTAGACAGAACCCATTTGTCATAGAGTACTATTGGTGCAAGGTGAGTAACTCGAAATTCCATGTCAACATAAAATTTATTAAAATAAGAGGGGGTATGCATAACCCTAATTTTAATGTTCATCTAAATTTATTGGATTAATAAATTATTTCCTCTCAAGAAGGATTATATCGACAGAATCTAATGATATAAAGTAACCTTGTCAGTTTCTAGGGTAAGATGAATACTTCAGTGTTTTCTTGTTCTTGTTTAATTGCATCATTTTTTGAGTCTAAAAATATTTATGTGCGTATGTGCCATGTTGAAAATTAAAACTAAAATTACATCTAAAAAGCCACATATTAGACACCATCTTTTGAACAAGAAGGTATTACACCGGTCAAATTATTTCAAAACAAATTACCTTATTAAAAAATGAATCAAATCATTTATGCTTATGTATCCAAAAAATGTTATTATGTTGTCCATTTAAGTCTATAATATTAATAACTTTTATATCTAAGGCCCTTTAATCTAAA
Organism: Torreya grandis; assembly: GCA_037957365.1. Classification (NCBI taxonomy): domain Eukaryota; kingdom Viridiplantae; phylum Streptophyta; class Pinopsida; order Cupressales; family Taxaceae; genus Torreya; species Torreya grandis. The sequence goes on from JARHVA010008153.1 coordinate 379,704, forward strand.
TTTGAAAATTTTACCTTTTTAAGTTCTAACCCAAAATATGATTGGTCTACGCTAGAGTCTTGCCTACAACATAGGTTTGGGTGGTTCACCTTTTCTGCTTGGCTTAAGTAACTTAGGTGATTTTTTTAGTTTGGTTTGAAAAACATTTTACCTATATTATACTAATTATATTCTTGTTTGAACTTGGGTTATCTTTCATTTTCTCACATTCTAAGTTCTTTAACCATTTGACTTTATTTTCTATCGAGAACCACTACGCTACCCATTTGTTTTTAATTTTAGATTTAGGATTTTGTGTGTTAGCATACATCTTGAACTTCTTATATCACTCAAGCCTTATTATAATTTTTTTAATCACATCCCTCCATGGTCATGGTTAGATATTTATTGTACTAACATACTTTGAACTTAGATTTTCTTGTGCTATCTTGTACCCTGAGCTCCAAGGTTATTTTACCTTCCTTTAAATTTATGATTTCAACTAACCAAGGTCCAATATTCTTAGGAATTATTTATCTTACTCTAATTGTGAAGTATCATGCCATTTGTTTCTAATTATATAACCAAATCCACATTGTATTTATTTGATATTAAAATAAAAACACCTTTTGATGTTTTCAAACTAAAATTTGAAACACTTCACAAATATAGAAAATGATTATCAAAATGTAAATGTATAATTTTAGTGGGGTATCTTACGGCCCTATTTAAAAGTAAGATAATTTTTATGATGGGGAAGAACACCCCATCATGTTTTAGGACATCGAAATCATGGTAGGATATGAGCAAGGTTACTTTGAACACCAACCTATAGAGGATAAAGACAAATTTCTTCTAAGATTGAGAGAATTTGGAGCTAGGATTCCACCTGATTTCCTAATGTAAAAATTACATACACTTGTTGGAATAAAGGATCTACTATTAGAGAAACCTCTTACTCATATTATAAAAGAAAACACTAATTATTTTAGCAAAGGGAAAGCCCCACTTGTGGACTCCTTCCCAATTGATCAAGATCTTGTGACCAAAATATAAAAATTTAGTTAATGGTATGTTGATCAATTCATCACAAAATTATTGGATTCTTTGGCCATAACTTCATTTGATAATACCACTTTTGTCAAGCAAGAACAATCATTATAAAAACTACAACAAGACCTAGGTAATTATACATCTGATGTAGACAATATAGCTTTTCCGAAATAGAATAAATGTATAAATAATATGTATCCATTTCTTCTTGATATGAAACACACTTTATTTAACCATTAGGAGACTCTTTCCTAATCCAAACAACATTTTTCTAAATACCCATCATAATCACAAGTTGGGGGTATTTTACATAATACTTTATCGAGTTCCTCTCAAATACAATAAGTTCCCCTTGCGAACCAAAAATGGTAGTGCCCTTTGGTAAACCAACAATAAATAACACAAAACTAGAAGATTTACTATAGTTCACAATAATATATTTCTAAGAATTAGTATCAAGTATCTAAGAATCAACAACAAAACTCTTTGAACCAATAATGTTAGACTTATTCACATCCAAGGATGAAACAAAATCAAAATTATGAGGAAAGGGTCCATATCCCTAATAGGACCACACATGGGGTACATTCATCACCAAAAAAAATAATTTCCATAAACAAATGCAAAAAATATGTAAGAACGGAATTCAATGAAGACAATAGTCATGAGGCTTGAAATAGGCAATCAGATCAAGAAATACAATTTTGACGAGATATGACCTTATCTGTTCGAATTGAGAATTATTCAAGTATATTTTCCACCTCATTTTAAGCCACCAAAGTTTGATAAATATAAAAGGAAGGTGACCCTATAAAACATAATCAAGACTTCTTTTTGGTATTATAGGAGTTAGCTTACATCAACATCTATTTTCTATGCTTGTTTCCACATAGCTTGTCTAGACAAGCATTAGAATGGTTCCTAAAACTACCTAAAGGATTAATGACAAATTTCAATGATTTATCAAAAACATTATCAACCATTTTTCTTATAACATTGAGAATGATATGATAGTGGTTAAATCATGTAAATCAAGACAAAGAGATGGTTAAATACAATAACTATAATAATTACCCTAGTGATCTCAATTCTACTTTAGCCAATCCATTTCCTACAACCATTGCAAACTATTTTACTATTGAGGATGCTGGCATTTACACATACCATTTGAAAGATGCTTTTCATATAGGAAATTTTCCTAAATCTCTCAAGTCCTATGGAATACCCAAACCTTCTAATATCCCTAATAATACCAACACAATTTGGCTAAAGAAGAACATACCTCAACAAAGGCAACCAATGGTATTTATACCAAACACTTCACCAAATTAGGATAGACAGGCCATTATTAAAGGATATAGGTTATATGCTAACAACCTCACCAATTTATTTTAAAATCCTAAATATCCTATCCCTAATAGAATTATGGATAGTTTGGACTATACAAGTAAAGGCCTAGGGCCATGGAAGCAAGGTATTCTTAAACCTTTATCTATTGGTAAACCTACTATGAACCAAGGCCTCAGACTTATATGTCCTAGGGGTGATCTCATGTATTTTGAAAGTGATTCCTCCTTCTCAATTGATGAATAAAATCTTGACATTGACATATCATCCCATTATAGCACCTAGGATGAGCTAGTTGATACCAACCTATTTGATTCCAATTCTATTACGACCATCACAACTCATTACCCACTTAACCTTTACCACCCTAACATTATCGATTGAGACCAAACAAATTCTATTATACCTATGGATGAGATTCCAAATGAGGAATTTATTTTAGAGTATATGGGTCTTAGATATGGATTGCCATTTGGTGATCAGAAACAAGGTTTTGACTTTTCATTGGACCATGTCACCTACTTTGGAGAGCAAGCAAATGTTTTTGGTCATATAATATAAAAAACATTGAAATATTCGAGTGAAAACCTCTTTGAGGCACTCATTGGTTAGGGAAATAGTAAAGATAATGATAATCCCTTAAGTGAAAACCTATTTTAGGTGCTCTTTGATGGGGAAGTTTGCACACCTCCATAGGAAACACAATGTCCACTAAGTCCAAGCTTTACAACCAGTTCTAGTATTACTTCTGAATAACATAAAGTCTTTAAGCATATTTCTCTCTACTTTCTTGAGAAATTTGTCAATTGTCTATTACCAGCATAGGCAGACTTATATTTATTTTACTCTATGGATCAGCCTTAGGACACATAATCAATAGTTAAAGAAGAACATCAATATCAAACACTGCCTTCTATTCTAAAAGATAGCTCCACACTCCTTGTAGATAATACAACTGAGATCAACCTTAGAACCTATGAAGATCCTAAGATCATTTATCTATGGGCATCCCTCAATGAAAAAGAATGTGATTATATTATCACTATTTTGAGGGATTTTATTGATATATTTGCATGGGCTTACTCAAACATTCCAAGATGGGACCCTACCTTTTATTGTGCATCAACTTCAAGTACATCCAAACATTAAGTTGATCAAGCAAAAATTGTGGAAGATGCACCTATTCATTTTTGTAGTAGTGAAAAAGGAGCTATATAAATTATTGGGAGATGGCTTCATCAAACCACTGGACTACTCTGAATGAATATCATATATAGTCCTAATTAGCAAAATGCCATAGGGCATACACTTGTGTACTAATTTTAGAGACGTAAACAAAGCATGTGCTAAGGATGATTTCCCTCTACCAAATATCGACATGATTTTTCAACTCAACTTTGAGGTATGAGATGTTGTCCTTCATGGATGGATTTTTTGGGTACATCCAAATCAAGATAGCCCTAGAGGACTAGCACAAGACTGTATTCACCACATCATGGGGAACATTCTATTACCAAGTCATGCCTTTTGGATTGAAGAACACTGGTGCCACTTATCAACATGACATGACTTTCATCTTCCATGACATGATGCGTGATATAGTTGAGAATTATGTTGATGATATCTTATCAAAATAAAAAACCCGTGTTGGACATCTTAATGTTCTATGAAGAATATTTGAGGAACTTCATGAATATAAGATTAATCTCAATCCTAACAAGTGCATCTTTGGTGTTACTTTGAGAAAACTACTAGGAATCATTATATCATAAAGAGGAATTGAAGTGGATCCTACTAAGGTTATGGCTATCATGGAAATTCCTCCACCTTCAAATTTGAAATATCTCCATAGCCTACGATCCAAAATTTAATCTATTTGTAGGTTCATATCACAACTAAAAAACAAGTATCATCCTTTAATGCACCTCTTAAATAAAGGTGTCATATTTTAGTGGGATATTAAATGTCATCAAACATTTTAAAAAATCAAGACATACTTGGCTAACCCACTAGTATTGAGACTACCAACACCTAGCTAACCATTGCTTCTTTATATATTAGCAATAAAACATAGACTGAAGGCACTCTTGGCCATGTATGATGAATAAGGTAAGGATCATGTAGTCTACTATCTAAGATGGATACTCGTAAATATGATCATAACTATTCACATATTGAGAAATTTTGTTTGGATATGGTGTTCACTTCCAAAAACTTATGACATTACATGTTGAATAATAATACTATTGTCATTGTTAAGGTGGGCCATCTCAAGTGCTTATTGTCTAAATAAATTCTTACATGATGCATGGATAAATGGGTTATGCTATTGAGTGAATTTGATGTTAAGTTCCAAAATCAAAAATTTATTAAGGGACAAGTCATCATAGATAAAATTGTTAAATCTATTATCATATATACTCAACCACTCACATTTGATTTACCCGATGACTCTATCATGATGATAAATGAAGTGGCTCATGAATATTAACACTAGAAATTAAATTTTGATGTATCATTCACATCCCATGGACCTATATCCTACATTTTATTGGTTACACCACAAGGGGACCTCATCCCCAAGGCATTTCATATCAGCTTCTACTACACCAACAACATGGCCAAATATGAAGCCCTTATTTTAGGACTTCATTTTGTAATATAATGATATATCCAGAATTTAATGGTTTATGGGGACTCTCGATCAAACATTAATCAAAATAAAAACTAATATTAGACTAGGGATGAAAAGTTTATACCTTAAAATCATATTGTGGACAATCTCAAGTCACATTTCAAGTCACTACAATTCAAATAGATACCATGGGTCAATAACCGATCAGTCGATGAAATGGCAATAATTGGGTCCATGGTATGAGTCACCAATAATGTTAAAGAGTATAAGTTTCTCATTAATAACTTTCTATAGCTTTCTCATGTATTAATAGATTCAAATAGGGTTTGTATTATTATTGGTCCCAATTTCCCAACTGAACCTCCTTGGTACCAATACATTTATAACTATTTCCATGACCAAGTTCTTTTCAAAGAATCACTAAAAAAATTTCCTTCATCACTTAGGCCATTTTACCTTCCTTGGAAACACACTTTATCATAGGGTTTATGATGGAATGATTATTTGTTGTTTATATTCAGGAGAATCCACATTAGCGCTTAAGGAGGTCCATGAAAGGATGTGTAGGGCCCACACCAGTGGCATAGTCCTTGCCAAGAAACTCCTAAGAAAAGGATATTACTATCCCAAGATGAAGATAGATGCTAGCAACTACATCAAAAAATGTGTTTCCTACCAACAACATGGTAATCTGATACACACACATTCATTACCACTACAGCTGATTACTACACAATGGCCACTTTCTACATGGTGTCTCAATCTCATTGGGAAAATAAACCCAACATCCTCTGATGGTCACAAACACATTTTTAATGATACAAAGTACTTTACTATGGATTGAGGCCATTCCTTTGACTTATGTAAATGGGAATCAAATAACTAGGTTTATCCATTACCATATCATCTATTGTTATGGTATCCCTACATGAATCATATATGATAATGGCAGTTCATTTATGAACAAAGATGTTAAAACCCTTTGTACCCTATTCAAAATCAAACATAAGAGATCTACACCATACAACCAAAATGGCAACAGTTAATCTAAGGCATCCAAAAAAATCATTGTCATAATATTTAAGAAGATTATCAATGACACTGACCATAATTAGCACATGCAAATATCTCCCTCCCTCTAGGCCTATTGTACTAGTCATAATAACCCTACAAGAGCTACCCCATATTATTTTGTTTTTGGTATAAAGGCCATTATCCTGATTGATATCGATATACCCATATTATAGGTATCTTTTCATCACATTTTTTATTACGAAGATTATAGAATTTCTATGTTGAAAGAGCTAGAACTTCTTGATGGTAAGCACTTAGCTACCTTGGATAATTTAAGAGCATATCAGAATAGGTTATGTTATAGCTCTAAAAAAGGCATTCTCCCATAGGAGTTTGAAGTTGGTGACTTAGTCTTAAAACAAAATGAAAATAACATAATGTTGAATGCAAGAAGAAGGGTAAGTTTCAACCCAATTGGTTGGGCCCATATATAGTTACAATAAACTATGGTTTAGGGGCATACCGATTAGCTAATATAGAAGGTGAAGATCTCCTATAACTAATGAACATTGTACATATCAAATGTTTCTATACTTGACAACATTTTGAACCATTTTATATAAAATCCTTTACTTGGGGGTACCCTATGACAAAATTGCTTAATTTTCTATCATTCTTGTAACCTAGATTGTTGTAACCTAAAGCATTGTAACCCAAGATTGTTGTAATCTAGACCATTGTAACCTGGACCATTTATATTCCATTATACTTAGATTTATATTGATTTCACTTGGGTTTTTATAATTTTGTGCCCCTCACCAATTATGATCTTGTTTATGATTCATCGACATTCTGTACACAGTCAAGTACCATTCCATGAGGTAGTTTCACTTGATAAATATCTATAGCTTCTTTTATAGACAAGTGTATCAGGATATGACACACACATGGGTTTTGGCCTACTTGATGGTTCCTTGGGACTTATTTTTAACTGTGTAATTTTATATTCTTATTTTACTAGTTCTTGGTATTTACTATTGCCTTAATATGGTCCTTGAGCAATGTTGTAGCTAGTTTAGCTATCATTTAAACTCTTGCTAGTGATATGCATCTCCTTAGCTAAGTGATTTTATGCATGTTTATTTATATTATGCTTCCATTGTTTATCCTAAAAACATTAGAAAATGAATAAACAAAAGACCAAAAACATTTTCAGTTCCTGAGGAGAGGCTTAAAATATCTACAAGAGTTATAAACTCATCTCATCTTCTAGATAGGTTTCATTTTTATTCTGCTCATTAACTCTATCCATTCATTATAGATCAATCTGATCCTAAACTCTCTCATCATTTTATGAGTCACCATTGTGTACATTGTTAATTTTAAATAGATGCATTATAATACACTTGGTTTAAACCATGCTTTCATCATTTTGTGAGAAACCCAAGCCATGCTCTCACTGTTTTGCAAGTTAAACTATTTAGTATCTCAAAATTCTTAATCAAGTTAAGAGAGTTTGAAAATTCCAAAAAAAATTTGTAAAAGATCTAGAAAATCCTAAAAATCACTAAATCAAGAAAATTGGCTTATAATTTACATGTGAATTATAAATCCATCAAAATTTTCTATGATTGTCCATTTTATCTATTTAGATTTATTTCTAGACCACCTTGGTCTTTTTACTCCCATTTTAGGGAAAAATACATTGGTTTGAGGTCCATATGGACTATGTTGGTAGCACTTAGAAACATGGGCTATCTTGGGTTAGT